>MU224712.1:265928-280527 GCA_018584345.1 Thuja plicata
CAATCTTCTAAGGAGGCCTACATAGGATAATTAAATCATCATTTAAGCCTTTACCCCTAGGAGAGGACCTATATTAAATATAATTTAGGAATCCATGCTTCGGAGCCCGAAACAACCGACCCGGAAGCGGGAAGAAACTTTTTGCAAAGACCGACAACTCGGGAACTGCAGGGTTTTGGGTTTTGGACCCTGGGACAGGTTTGAGGTCAGCCCTATCCTAAGATAGGGCTGAGGTTGACCCTGTCCTAGGGTAGGGCCGAGGTTGACCCTGTCCTAGGAGGTCGACCCTATCCCTGTATCCCAGAAATAGAGTCCTGCAACCCAGAAAGCAGAAATCAGTCCCGAAAGTGGTATAAGGAGGAGCAGATCAAGGGGGATGATGTAGAAATGGGGGGATGATGTAATGGAGGTCAAATACATCCCCTAAGGAGGGATAAATTCTCTTAACATGGAAGTGCTTCCATTTTAAGATGATACAATATCTTTTTCTTTCTTTTCTTTCTTGACAACATCCATGTTCTGTTCAATGTTCTTATGGAGCTTCAAATAACATACTCTCATACTTTTAAGCATTTCAAACCACTCACACAAGCTATGAGACATCCCCAATATTTGGCCCCAAATGTATTCTTTAGTAATACTCACTAAATTATTAATAGTATTTGTTAAATTTTGAATTGTATTATTGGCCTTCTTTAGTTCTTCTGTCATTTTTTCACAATTATTTTTCTTTTCCACTACTTTGTATTCCCAATGATTGGCTTTATCCACCTGAGAGTCCAATTGCTTTTGCAATTACCGGTTGGAGGCAACATTACTCTCCACGGTTTTAAATAACTTTTACGAAGTGACTCTTTCTTCCTCTAGTTTTTTACTAATTTCTGCCAATTTCCCCCTTAGTGCCTTCATCTCTGCCTACTCCTTTTTCTTCACTACTGCCTCTGCATCTTCCTGCTCTATATTTGTTGATGTAGAGGTCAATTTTTTAATCTTTTTTTGTAATTCTTTCAAACTGTTCTCTAAATCTTTCCTCTTTACCTTTTCATTGGCAATGTCTACCTATAACTTTTCTATATTTTTCTCTAGCTTACTTTTCTCTCTTTCTAGATTTAGCAGTGCACTGTAGACCACTTGGTTTGTAGACTTTGACACATTGATTTTGTCCACATTTTTAACTTTGAAAAAATCTATTTGGAGAGTGCTAAATTGAAATTTATATGGATCTATATGACTCTCTAGTGGGTTTCCATCTTTTTTTGGTGGAATAACAAACATGAACTCCATCATGTCTCTATTTGCGTCTTATGTTGGAAAAAACCTTTTGGATGCAGGTTTTTCCTCTACAGCTGCAGTAAGGGCACCATTCTGCAATGTCTTCTTTATTTCCTTATTCTTGGTTTTTGTTTATGCAAATTTATTATAGAAATCTTTGAAATGAAAATCTGGTGTTGCAGAAGGATTTGAATGTTTGAAAGGTGAACCAGAGCTTGCAATGTCTGTTGATATAACTAATTATGTTTGAGGATTTAAAATTTTAGAGGGTTTTTCTGAACTTGAAAGTGAAAACAGTTCTTTAGGATAGAGTGTCAATGATCTAGAAACCTTTTTCTTCTTGACACTATCTTCTTATATCAGATTCTGTGTAGATTCTACTATCCTCTTCAGAGAGGGAACTTGTATAAGTTTCCTTGTCCCACTAGCACCAGTGCCACTACCAGACTCAGTAGAAAAAGATTCCCCAATCCCACCTGTGGCAATGTTCTTGTGGGCATAGTGGTTCCTGATGAATCTAATGGGTCCATTCCAAATCCAAACCCAAGGCCTGCACCATGATCAATTTTTTGTGTGACAATTGGATTCCATATGCCTTCTCCTGTGGGACCCAAACCACCACCTTTATAACCCACTTTTTCCACAATGATTTCCCCTTTTCTATATACTTGTTTCTGGTAGTTTCTGACTCCACTCTAACTCCTTGGAGTAAATGCAATTGGTGGATTATCATCCTCACTTTCTGGATCACTGTTGTCGTATGTCATGGTAGGATGCTCCCAATTCAACAATTTTCTAAACTTTATATCCTCATCTATTTCATCCAGATCTGCACTGGTCTTTGGTTCACCAAGATCCTTTCTCATACTCCAAAAATCATTCATTTTTGTTGGAGTCCATTTTCTATCCTTACAATATTCTTCTATTTTATTTGGTATTTTTATGTTTGATGGATGAGCAGCTTGTTCATAGAAATTGTAGGACATTCTAGGTTGTACAATGCCCTGGTTTATTGATGTCATAATTTTTCATGACAACTGTTCAACTAGAAAAATTTCCTCAGCGGAAACTTTCTCCATCTCTTTTGTAACGTCATCCCAACTATCCTTTTTTTTCAACTTCTCTAGCAATGGTTTACTTTCATGTTGAAATAAGTTTGCAGAGTTCTTATTAGCAACAAGATTTGTTTGAATGATGTTGAGTGGATCATACTTCCAGTACCACTCTAAATCAAATTGAAAAAATTCTATAAAAAAAATTTCCACTTTGAATGCCTTTCTCTCAAAAGTTAACCCTCCAATTGAGAAAGGTAAGGAATGGAATATTCTCTTCTTCGACTGGATAGCTAAGAGTCTATATGTGCTATCTATTTGTAGTACATATTCTACTACAAACACCTTGTCTGTCACATGCATTGGAAGTTTGTGGGGTTGTAGTTCTGATCCATAAAACCTTAGCACAGTGTATTCTTCCATTAAGTACTAGTCAGCCAATTGAATTGTGCTTCCAAGTTAGATGCAATCCCTACATGAAGCAGACAATCTGGGCATTGGAGTGCTTGTTATTGTTTTTTATAGTGGTGCCAAAAATAAGTCTACAAAATTACTTTAATTCCTTATTTTATCATACATCCTTATCTGAGGTGTCCAGTTATATATTGGAGTACCTGTCAGTCTTGTTCCCCTCTGAATTTCAACCTTGTTGTTCTTGCTCATTAATATTGCGACATGCTTGGCTAGCCAAAGATAGCACAAGTAGGTTATGAACCTAAATGTCTTATAATTTCCTGTTTTAATCAATGCTAATTGTTCTTGCATCGATTGAACCATGTGCCCAACAAAATTATATCTTACTGGTTCATTAACACAATGGATATCCCAAATCAATTAAAGAATGTTGGCACCCACTTCCCTATTGTTTTCCAGTCCTAGGCAAAATGCTAGCGAGGATATAGTATCCTAAACCCATGGCACAAAAATGTTAAAATAATAAGGAGGCTTATGGTTCTCACCCAATGAAGCCTTTGCCTCTGCAACTATTAGACCCTTTCTAAATGAATCTTTTGTGTTTGGCACGACTACCTCATATTTCTCTTCCAGCAATCCGAGGTCAATATGGACATTACAGTTTTGTCGGTCAAACCCTAGGTCTAGCAAACCAAGAAATTCTTCCTGGGTTATTGATAAAATTTCTTCCTAATTATTTTTATTCACAATTTCTTTTCTTTGTTCATCATAATTTTCTGCACAAATCAAGACAATTTGTGGGCAAGGGAAAACTTTGAGTAACAACATTCAACCCAAACCTACATCCCATGAAGCAACTTTATTCATTTTTGCACCTATCGCTAGATTAAATGTTATAAATTTAGACCTCTTTGGCCCAGTTGCCTTACTGCACAATGTATGTTTAATTGATATAACTCTCCTTTCATTATTGATAGCAGGATCATAAACATTGTGATACTCATCAGTGAAACCAGGGATGTCTACCTGTTTTCTGTAGTCTATTAAATTTTTCCCATCTACTTTCCCTTGGCCTTGATTTTTCGCTTTCCCCATTGTTCTTTGGAAGAATGAAAAAACACAGAATCATAGATATTTACTAACAAAATCATAGATAATAATTAATTAATTAAGAAAACCCCAATTGTTCATGTAAGAATTAAAATTTCAAAATCAAGTTAAACAAAATTTTTGACATTACAAAATCGGGATGCATCAGGATAGATATCTTATCTGAAATTAAATTTTTAAATCTGGATAGATAGAAGTTAGAACGGCTAAGGCTCTCACAAATTATAGTCTCAAAATCTTTGGTGACGGTTCAATAGTTCTTTTTAGCTCTGCTACTAGGAGTCGATAGGTTTTTAAAAGGGAAATGTTAAAAACCTTTCATTAAATGTAACATTTAAACCAAAGTTCTAGAATCCTTTTAATGTTTTATCTTCACATGATATTATAGTACGTAATCTAAACAATAAGAAAAGTATGTTAGTTGCGAATTCTAGAGAAAGTATGTTAGTTCAAGATTCTAGAGAGAGTTTTCAGTAAAGAAGTTATCTCACCACATTCCATCCATAACTATATAACTATTGTATTAAATCACCAAGTTTATATGTATTTTTGAAAAACATTCGCCATGACAAATAAATTAATTACAATATTTGTAAAATAATTTTGCCATATTTATCAGTATAAGGAAGTCATATTTGCCAATTAAATTAATAATTTTCCTATTAAAAATATATGTAGTCGCCATATTTTTATAAAAATGGTATAGGTTATTAAAAAATTTGCCACCAAATATCCATAATTTGAAACACAATGTGCCATCAATATTAAAAAATTTCCCTCCAAAAAACATGTGATTCACCACGATTTTATACTTTTCGGGAGGGGGGGTTTCTTAAAGTTATCCCTGGCCAAAATCAATGATCCTGATCAAAGCATGTTGCGCAAACATAGCTTATATCCTTCATAACCAACTCAATATCATAAATCCTTCACAAAACATTTTACCGGTCGCCCATAAAACATTTTATTGATCAAGTCAGACAAGAACATAAGAAAATATCACCAACCAAAGAAATATTCCAAACTTGATCACCGCAATCAATATGAACTGCCAAATCAACAAGCACATAATCCAATAATCCTTAGGCATCATGAAGTTCAAACAAATAATCAAATGGACATCCCAGCTAACAAATTTATCAACATGTTATGCTATAACCCCAAGAACACTGACACCTTCCTTTGTAATACTTGAAAATACCTTGCGAACCTTCAAAATCATGAACTCTTTGGATGAAAGACACATCACCATGTCTTAAATATATTCCCAGCTGTGTGACCAAAGATCTCAACTTGTGTACATGCGCAAAGCCAATCTCTAAAATTTTGTTACACTTGCAGACAATAAAGTAGCCAGTCACCGTCTATGATCTCATAACTTACTCAAATCATCATCTCAACACCTAAAACTTGACATGGACCTAGTAAATAGCCTCTACATCATCCCATGAGGTGCGTGACTCCTCATCTTCAATAACCATTCCTCACCATGCCTCTCAAAATACTGTTCCTTTGGATAAATTGTTTAACAAACATGTTGACATCAATGACAACACATCCAAACTTGCCAACAATCTCACCCTTTGGCATTGATGGAAATATGTGATAGGAAAAAAAGGTAATGCAATCATAAACTAAGAATATCCATCCTAGAAATATAATCAATAGTACTATCAGTAATATCCATAATTATCTTGCAAAGTCTCTCTAACTCATCTTCCTTCGAGATCTCTCTATCTCTGCTCCCCCTGGGAACAAGCTTCCCTTGGTTTCAATCTGATTGCATGCTCTTCTCACCATAAGTTACTCCCCCTTAGATATGCACTCTTCTTCTTAACTAAATCTCTTTCTTATGTGCAATTATATCTTGTTTTTCACATGCTCTCTTCTCCCACTTTGACTCCCACTTTGAAATCAATGATAAAGGTACATCTATGCTTTGATCTGCTCTAATTAATCATGCTCCTCACTACCTAACCACTTACCATGCTTTAAGCCACTAACATAAAACACTATCTGATCAAAATTGAAATCTTAACATACCATGCTAACTACTCCCCTGATTAGTAGCCTCTAAAACATCAATCTATCTTGAATGATATCTCCCTGAAGTGCACTCGATTGATGTAGTCCTCTACATCTTAGTTCTTATTAGGATATCTCTTTTCCTTTGTTAGCTTTATGTGTTCCTTTTACATTCTAATCTTTCCTCTCCACTTTCTACTTCTTATCATCACCATTCTTCTACACATTCTTGTTTATTCCTACTAGACCACATTTGTTCATTTTCATTTTTCTGCAATGTTTGGCAATATGTATAGATATGTTGCATCTGAAACGTATAACAATCTTCTATTTTCTTTCTTCACCCTTCATTCTAGAATATGGAAATCTTACTTTTTCCCTTTGACAACATCATTCATCTTTTTGTAAACCACTACATATGCTTGAGGTGTTATTATGCCTTTTGTATCATGGGAAATGATTTTTCTTTCTGCAATTTATAGCTTTATGACCAACCTTTCCACAAGAAAAACACTTACCACTAAATTTCTGAGTTTTAGATAGTCTATCCAAAGTATTCTTAGTATTTTTATTCTTCTTAGTCTTGTTCTTCTTCCTTTTAGATTTGGGCTTGTCCTGGCCAGATTTAGAAATCTCTCCTTTCTCAAATCTAAGACCATTGTTATTCATTGAGTTCCTCTGAATTTTAAGAAATGACTCAAGTTTGGGTTCCCTGACCCTGAGCTTCTCCATGTGGTCATTTGTAACGACCAATTCTTCTTCAATAGATTTATTCCAGTCATCATCAATTAGATCAACCTCTGATATTAAGAAAATCTGATCTTGAGAAATCCTTCTCCTAGTCTGAACACCCTTGTTCTTGTCACCAATAATATGATTTTCTACATGATTCAGTCTCACATACCTTGGTGTCTTCTATTTTACCACTGGTCCATGTGCTTCCTCTTCTCCACTTGTATAGGCCTCATCATTTACACTCTCAAAAGTACTTAGAGCTTGGGTCTGAACTTGTTGCTGCCTTGTTTGGTTACTACTAGAACCCTGATCATCACAATCAACATCACCAGACCTGGATACATTCTCAAATATTTCATCTACCTTCACATTTGCACTCTCTACTAGCTTTTTCAACTTCTTGTTATTGTTGATTAATTTATGAAAATTTGATGGAGATGATGAAGGCCAAGTGATACTGAGTATCATAATTATGGTAATAGTTAGAACACTTATTGTTTTGTCATTGATGTCAAGAAATTGATTAATTAATTTTTATTATGTTACCATATCTTAAGAGGATAAGTTGAATGGGTGACAAATATAGATTATAAAATGATGAAGTAATGATGATATAGTTGTTTTCTACTATATATTTGATGTTATCAAATCGGTACATTTGATTGATCAAGTCGGGTACTGCAATGAAATAAAGTTATGACTGAAAGAGTTACTTTACCAAGCTAGACTGATTCAATCAGTAGAATTTTATGTGAGTCGGTCACAGTTACTGAGCACTGAGCACCAAAATTGAGTTAGACACCGACCAGTGAATAAATTTAGTTACTGAGTTGCAAAGCAAGTTTTACCAAGTACATATAATGATATTAAATTACGATAAAATCAAAAAAATGTGAAGCGATGATGAGTTGGATGAGGAAATGAATTAAATAAAGTTTACTACAAGATCTACGAATGGGAAAATTCAATGAGAAGATATAAGGTGAAGATCAAGTGATTAAACATAATTATGAGAGTTCCAAGAAAAGTACAAGTTTCGAGGTAAAAGTGAGATGGTTTACTGAGTTGTGAAATATAAAGAAGATGATCGAACGACTAAACACAAATGAAGGGAAAAAAATTAAGGAGATTAAGAGGCAAAGTATGTCTATATAAAGAATGAGAAATACACAAAGTATATGTTGCTAGAGAATTGAATAGAGAAGGAGGAGAAGATGAAGAAAAAAATTTACAAGGCATAACAGAGAAAGAGATTGAAGAATCTATAGTCTGGGAAAGAGATTAATGGATTATGTGATGCCAATGTTCAATTGAGCATAAAGGATCTGACACAAGAAAAGGTAGTTTCTATATTTACAGATCAAAGTTTACTATTGCTTATTAATATTTGTAACAGAGAAATATCTTAACTGAGTGGATTTAATAGTCCTATTTGTAAAACCTATACTTAGGTGACATTCCAAAAGAGTGTTTAAAGACCTTTAATAAGGCCACTCCTAACAAGGTGACGATCTTAACAGATCTGAGGTAAATCCCTTAATGGGGTCACATTTAGCAAATGCATTTGTAAGCTTTAACAGGATAAGTTCTTAACTGAGCGTACTTTAGAAGGGTACATTTTTATTGTGGGTTACAATTCCCATAGAGGTTTTTCCCAAATTGGGTTTCTCATTAAATTTGGTGTCAACCGAGTTAAATATTGTGTCTACAAAGTTAAATCTGGAGTTACATGCTTAATCTAATGTTGTTAAGTTTGAATGAATGATTTAAATATATGAGATGTATTGTTGCTTACGTTATTGGGTTATTTGGTGAATTGGTTATTTATTGTATTCAGTATTACCAAGTGAATTAGTGAGTTCAGTTTTAAGTGTTTAAGTTTTGATTTATCTGATTCAATCCCCCTCCCCCCTCTCAGTGGGACCAACAATTGGTATGAGAGCTAAGTTACTCTGAAGTGTTAAGTTTCAAACGACTTGAGTCAAGATCTAAAGATGTATAAGAGGGAAGCACCAAAGCTCAATAGGGATCATTTCTCTACATGGAAAAGTAGAATGAGGTTGCATGTGTCTGGAGTAGGAGAATATGGACTATTGGAAAGTTGACTCTCAGGGATAAAGTTTTGACATCAAACTTTGAAGAGCAAAAATTGGCTAAGTATAGAAGACAGAACAAAACAGAGTTATGCAGTCGATCAGAGCACCAGTGCACATGCGTAAGATCAAATCAGGCTATGTGCATTCATACATAAGCTCTATGATATTTTTTTATGCTTACCCTATACACGCATGGTACGGAGAAGTTACAGAAAGATTAAGTGCACTAAATAGTTCAGAAAACAAAGTATGGAGCCGACCACAGTTTTTGGATTAGCGTATAATATTTTTTTTTGTAAAGACTATGCACCTATTGTAATAATTTAGTAATTATGTATTAAACATTATTTTAAACACGCTTAAGCCAATTTTTTTGAAAGTGTTGTGTATAATGTTTTTGGTCTACTAAGGTCTTGTTTTCGGTCGCGTCTATTGAGTATGTATATATACTTAATATGCATTCTTGTAATAACTGTAAGAGTTGAGAATATGTAGAGAAGAGACAATGAAGAGTAGTATGAACTATTCAATATGAGATAAAGTCTTTTAAGAGATCAAAGCATCAACACATAAAAGGAACTGATCAGACAGCTGTGTCACTTCAGCAGTTCAATTTTCAGATATAGTGCATATATATCTTTAGGAGGTTGTAGCCTTCTTTAATTGAATAGTGAGCTCCTAGACAGTGAGTCCTCACCCCTAATAGGTTTTTTGTAAAGACTCCTAATAGGGTCATTTTACTTGCATTGTAAAGACTGCTCCTAACAGGGCAAAGGAACTTTAACAGGTTCATTATACTAGTACAATTATTTGTGGGTTCTGATTCCCACTGGGGTGTTCCTCTAATCAAGGTTTCCTCATAAAAATATCTGGTGTTATGTGTTATTGTGTTATGCTTCATATGTTATCTATTTGATTCATGTTCAAATTGTTGAAATAGAATAATTAATCAAACACTGATTCACACCCCCCCCCCCTCTCAGTGTTTCCAACAATTGGTATCAGAGCTCTGGTCCTCTAAAAGAAAATTTAACCACTTGAGGAGATCATGGATTNTTCACCCCCCCCCCCCCTCTCAGTGTTTCCAACAATTGGTATCAGAGCTCTGGTCCTCTAAAAGAAAATTTAACCACTTGAGGAGATCATGGATTCAACCAAACCTAAACATTTGAAAAATAATTTTGAAGCAACCCTTGATGATCTTGACAGATCTGAAAAATAAAATGAAGAACTACAACTAAAGGTTGATGGCTCCCAAATGCTTATCAAGAAATTAAGAAAAGATTTGAAAGATTGCTCCACAAATAATTTGGGAAAAATGGTCAAGAAACTGAATGAAGAGAACATGTATTTAAAAGATAAGATTGAAGATCTGAATGAATAGCTTATAGATAGCCCAACAACTATTGAAGAAAATACCAAAGAGAGTAAACAATTAGATGATGAACTTATGCAAGCAAACATGAAAATCTTGGAGTTAGAAAACATCAAGAAAAAGGTAGAATATGAATTAACAGAAGAAAAAGACAAGATTGATAAACTACACACAAGTTCTGATCTAATTCAATCACATCTTTATGAATAGAGGCTAAAAGCTGATACTACTGGTGTTGGATACAGTGTAGCTCAAATTGAGATCAATTCAATGCAAGAAAGAAAGAAAGCTCAAACAGAATCTGCAGAAGCAAAGAAAACTGAAAATCTTGAAGAGGCTAAAGTAGAACCACCCAAAGATGAACACAAGGTAGTTAACCATACTTGTTATGCCTGTAACAAGCATGGACACTTGGCAAGAGATTGTAAAGAGGTAAGACCTTTCAATGGTTATTGTTACTCCTGTAATAAGTTTGGTCACAGGGCTATACATTGCAGAACAAGTCAAAGAAAGCAATCACAGCAGAATCAAAGAAATCTGAATCAACCTCAGAGAAACTATTAGAACATTACATGTCAAATATGTAATTACAATGGACACATAGCCAAGTAGTGCAGCATGATGAATAATAACATAAAACCTCCTATCATTTGTCACTCATGTGGCAAAGCTGGACACATCTCAAGGTTTTGCATGTCAAGAGCACAAAGACAAGAGAATCCTAAAAAGTCACTATTTGAAGAATCAGGAGAAGTTAAGTTTGTACTATAAGATAAAGTAGATTCAGATAAAATTTGGGTTGAATTAAAGAAGGATAATGATGAGAACAAGGTAGTTGATGCATCCTTAGTGGATGCACCTTCTACTTCTGGTTAGTTGACCCTCGTGGTCTTAGGGGGATCTATTCTAGCTCTAAACCCCTGCATGGCTAGTATACTCACCTCTGAGTATGCACCTATGGATTCATGTATGTGATCATGAAATAAGGTAGTATGCATGCATGCATTGCCTATACTTTGTTTAGAACAAATTTTGAAACTCTCAGTGAAAACGCGTATGGTATCAAGCATTAAATGCAGAAAACTTTATATAAATCAGTGAAATAATCAATTATCTTCATTGTTTACATTTGAGATCATTAAAAGTTATCAATTTGGTTGGTTTGTGAATGGATTGAAGATTGAAATGGAACCCTAGCAGTTGTGTTATTTCAGAATTTCCATGAAACCTTATTTAATCAAGTAACAAGTAAGTATGGCAACCCCTGTTGTATTTGACATTGCTGGAAGGAAAAGATTCGTGTTCAAGAAGCATCCATTCAAGTCCATATTAGCTGGTGTTGAAGGAAAATTTTCCTAGACTCCATTAGGAGTCATACATGTAGAAGACATTCACGCATATATTTACTGCAAGAAGGAAACTGTTGGAGATAATAGCATAGCTACTCTTATGGCTTCGATGATGAAACCAGACTATTCATTCAAAGATGAATACGTGCATCTCACTGACAACCCTATCTTTGAGTATTCTCATGTGCATGAGTTCTATGAGCCAGAATGGGTTAAAATCCTACTAACCAGGATACATGATGACCTATATTGGATTGGTGAAGTTCTTGTCTGCATTACTGTAGAACTAATTCATGATATGACTGGACTTCCTAAGACTGGACCAGTTCTTCCCACTGGTAAGGATGTTAAGAAGAAATTTGAACAAGCATGCTTATCTAGGAGTGATAGGCACAGAATGACTGTTGATCCCATTAAGGAAAATGACATCAAATTGGTCACTATGATACTAGGTTATAAGTTCCAGCACGCAAGCAGACTGAACAGTGTATCTACAGCTACTGTCCTAGTAGCAATAAAGATGGTAAAGGATAATACTCAGTACAATCTATGTGAGATATTGTGCACACATCTGATTGACAACATTAGAGCTATCAAGCATGACAAGAGCAAGATATTTAGATTTGGGTCTTTGATCATCTATTTATACTTTCACATTGTTGGTAAAGTTGCTAATCTTTACCTAGACAGGAGTAAACCTACCATGTCACAATTTTTTCTAAAAGCCACATCAGAGAGTAGTGCTAAGGAATCTATGGATATGGAGATAAAAACATTCAGAATCAAAATGCAAAAGAGGTTCATATTATCAGAGAAGATAGTTGAGAAATACAAAGACACCATATGCTTCATGGTGGAAACAGACTGTACTTGCATAGAGGCAGTTGAGCCAAGAACAAAATGGATTCACCCACTTGGATATGAAGTTGAAGAAAAAAATTTGGAAGGATATGCAAAAGTCCTCTTATCTGTGCCTAAGGACCCTAATGAACCTAGATGGGGTACTTACAAAGAAAATACAAATCAAGTTGATTATGTCTTATATAGTGCAGACAATAAAAGAAAGGCATCAAGGATTACATCTAACATCCTAAGAGTTCATGGTGTCACTCAAGAAGACCTAGATAAGGCTAGTGAAGCTAAGATTGCAAAAGAACTTGAGAAAACTACTACAGAGCTGAAAATGGAAAAAATTGATGATATCCCCAAGAAGAAGATGAAGAAATCTGATGAAGAAACATTTGCGCCCTCAACTACTATTGACTTGGAAGCATCTCCACCATTGGAACCAAGTAAGTTGAATAGAAGGAGGAAGAAAGTTCCCATAGGTCACCCATCCTCAACGACAAGGAGCAAGGTAAAGAACACTCAAGCCCCTCCTGAGGTAGGATTTAGACCTAGTCTAATAGTCCTAAAGAACATAATTGTTAATGAAGGAAGACTAGAATCTATTAAAAATGTTTATGGAAAATACAAAGAGATAGACAAATCAAAAATTCATTCTATGATTATCTCTCACATGATCAAGTTTAAAAGGATAGTATTGGAGCTCAAAACAGTCATACCAGACAAATTATGGAAAATACTTGATGTATTGAAAAGGCAAGCAATTGAAGAAGATATGAGGATTAGAGAAGAAACTTTAGACAGTCTTCCCCCTGTTTTCTCACATGATGAGAAAGCTCTACTGTTGGATTTGGTAAAACCTCGTCTCAGAACCAAAAATGGAATAATTCACATCATGAACAAAGAGTATGAACTGGTTGGTGAAGAGACTTGGAAAGCATTTGAGGGAGTATTTTTGGATAGACATATGTATCCATCAATGACGCCTACAACAAAAGTGACTCCAATCCATCTTAAACAGAGTAAAGAATCTAAGATTCCAAGTGCGCCTATGACAGGTCCACAGGATTTAGCACCCATTATTTCAACACCTTGTTAGAACAATAAGAAGAAAAATGCAAATATAAACACGGAAGAGAAAACAAATGACATAGAGACTTAACGTGGTTCACCCAATCCCTGGGCTATGTCCACCAACAGCGAGACCAATATCTTTATTATTATCCAGCGATTACAATCTAAAACCTGCAACTCAATACCATCATAGGAAGCTACAAAAATCCCTCATACAATGAAATCTCAAAACCCTAAGCCCTTTTCACAAGCATATTTGACCTAACCTAATTAGGGAAAAAATACTGTGACTAATAGAAAATCAATGGTCGACCCTTTACAATATTAATAAGTCATTGTTGGCATCAAGGGGCGCTGCCCCTCGACCCCGCCCTGGGGTGCTACCCCAAAGGGCCCCTGCAAGGGGCATTTCCCCTTGACCCCGCTTGGGGCGCTGCCCCAAGACCCCGCAAGGGGCTCTGCCCCTTGACCCCGAGCTTGGGGCCGATAAAGATATGTCTGGGGGGAAACCGCGCCGAAAGAAACTAAGTCTGATTAGGCTCCACATACATAAAAATCTCCCACTTGGAGACTGATCAGACTCCACAACAATATCCTCCCACTTGGAGACTGATCGACCAAACCTGTAGCCCCCACTGGAATAAAGAAACCACCCTGGACTCTGCTATTCTTTTATTCTATTCAGTCTAGAAGACCAACTAAAGCTGAAGAGGAATTCAGCTTCTCCCTTGTCACTACCTTTGTAAACATATCTGCTAGATTATCATCTGTATGTATCTTCTCCAACTTTAACTATCCATCATCCAAAACTGACCGGATGAAATGATATCACAATTCTATGTGCTTTGTTTTTTAGTGCAAAGCAGAATTCTTTGCAAGATGAATGGCGCTCTAACTATCTGAATACAAGTAATTATCTACCTATGGATGTCCCAATTCTTCCATGAAGAATTGAAGCCATATCATCTCCTTGGTTGCCTCTGTAGCAGCAACATACTCTGCCTTTATAGTGGATAACGCATTCACCTTTTGTAACCGAGAAATCCAACTCACTGTTGTCCCACCAACAGTAAATACATAACCTATAGTACTTCATCTGGTATCTATATCTCCTTCCAAATCTAAGTCAACATAGCCATGAATAGTAGTAGAAGAGCCCCCAAAGTGTAAACACTTATTGGATGTACCTCTCAAATATCTGAGAATCTATTTGACTGCATTCCAATGCTCAATCCCAGGGTGACTCATATA
>MU224712.1:283541-324385 GCA_018584345.1 Thuja plicata
TCATACAACTTTGCTAGGGTTTCCATCAGATCTTTAGCTGTCGTTGCTCCAGTAATATTGAATGCCACTGATTGTGCTAGGCATAAATGAATACTCCCCAGTGCCTTCCTATCCAAAATATCCCAATTTTACTTAGACATTGCTGCCTCTTTCTTGGCTATTCCCTCTAATGGCCGCCATAGATCCTTTTGATAGAGATAGTCCTCCATTTGCATCTTCCATAACTGGAATTTCTACCCATTAAAATTATCAACCTTCATCCTACCCTCATCTACCATTTCTCCCACTTAACTGAGAGACTCTCCCACTAACTCGTGAGACCTGCTTCAGAGAATAGATGAAAGAATGAACAAAAAAAACCTCGCTCTGATACCACTTGTTATAAAAATAAGCAGAAAAATGCAAATATAAACACGGAAGAGAACACAAATGACATAGAGACTTAACGTGGTTCACCCAATCCTTGGGCTACATCCACCAACAGCAAGTCCAATATCTTTATTATTATCCAGTGATTACAATTTGAAACCTGCAACTCAATACCGTCACAGGAAGCTACGAAAATCCCTCATACAATGAAATCTTGAAACCCTAAGCCATTTTCACAATCATATTTGACCTAACCTAATTAGGGAAAAAATACTCTGACTAATAGAAAATCAATGGTCGACCCTTTACAATATTAATAAGTCATTGTTGGCGTCGAGGGGCGCTGTCCCTCGACCCCGCCCTGGGGCGCTACCCCTTGACCCCATCAGGGGCTCTGCCCCTTGACCCCACCTGGGGCACTGCCCCAGGACCCCGCAAGGGGCTCTGCCCCTTGACCCTGAGCTTGGGGCCGATAAAGATATGTCTGGGGGGAAACCACGCCAAAAGAAACTGAGTCTGATTAGGCTCCACATACATAACACACCTTCTAATATAGTTAAAGATTCAGAAGAAAATATTGTGATTGATGATGTTAAGATATCCATGATCACTTCTGACAATGACATGGACAAAGTTGAAAAAGCATTTGTCAGCACTGAAGAGACAAAGAAGGTATGCACTGATAATACTTCATTACAGTAGGATGGAGTTCCATCTAAAGATTCAACAGTCTTGAATAATGAGAAAGACAATCAAACTAATGAAACACTAGTTATGGAGATCCCTGTGAAGAGTGAATACGTGGATGCCAGTCAGAATGTAATACATACTCCATCCGTCAAACCATCATTGTTGTCAAACTTGACCCTTGATTCAACAAATCTAGATGCTTGGGAAGAAGAAGATTTGATTAAGATCAGTGTGCTAGCCATGGAGAAAGCCAAAGAGAAACAATTCATGAGAAACACTCTCTTTTTGGAGACAGTGAAAATTTTGAATGACTTAGTTCTAGAAGATAAGAAAGTGGCTAAGATTTAGTCAGTTGATGATGTTCACAGCATCTTGACAAGCTTCAAATCACATTTCACAAGTTTAGTAGACTCTACTACTAAAATTGCAGAAGATGAGTACAAGAAGGAAATATTAGATGAATTGATAAAGAAATTTTCTTTAGATCTGAACTCATTGAATATTGGTCAAGCAATCTTGAAAGAAATAACAGCTAAAGGCAGAAAATTAATAGCAAACTGCATGGACAGAGTAAAATTCACTTCAGAGCACATCAAGAAGATTGAGGAAGCTGATATCTTGGTTGAAAGTGTAAGAAAATCAACTGAAACATCCTCGCAAGACATCAATGTATGAAAAAATATCTATCAAGGGTAGTTAGACAAGATTGAAAAGGCTAAGTTGGAGATCAGCAAGATAAGAACCGGACAGACTCATCTAAGAAATGCACTTGCACCCTCACTACCTGTTCTAGATGAGAACATAAAACAGATAGATGCAACCATTGCTACATATGATCAAGGACCATGCTCGGATCTAACAAAGATGGAGAAGCTAACATATGTCTTATGCACCCATCTTCAAACAATTGATGCACTAAAGGCATTTTGGCAGCAAGAGTTCAAGACTCTTCAAATTGCATATCCAGATGTATATTTGGAGTAAGTACTCAAGGACTTACAATTTTGACACCTTTGTCATTAATTTCAAAGGGGGAGTAATCTATATAAGGAGTATGTGTATGCATGTATGAGATATATGTTATATATATGTAAAGAAGTATGAATAAAAGAGGATGATATAGATTTTTTTGGTGTTAGTCAAAGTTTGAGTAACTTGGCCACATTCCTTTGTTGCCATTAATGACAAAGGGGGAGATTGTTGGCAAGTTGACTCTCAGGGAGAATCTGACTTATTTTATGTTTTCATTATAGAAACAAAGTCATATAAAGTTTTGACAGCAAACTTTGAAGAGAAAAAATTGGCTAAGTATAGAAGACAGAACAAAATAGAGTTATGCAGTCGATCAGAGCACCAGTGCATGTGCGTAAGATTGAATCAGACTATGCGCATTCATACATAAGCTCTATGATATGTTTGTATGCTTACCCTATACATTCATGGTACAGAATGACAGTACAAAGAAGTTACGGAAAGATTAAGTGCACTAAACAGTTCAGAAAATAGAGTATTGAACCGACCACAGTTTCTGGATTAGCATATAATCTTTTGTTTTGTAAAGGCTATGCGCCTATTGTAATAAGTTAGTAATTATGTATTAAACATTATTGTAAACATGATTAATCTAATTTTTTTGAAAGCGGTGTATATAATGTTTTTGGGCCAGCTAAGGTCTTGTTTTCGGTCGCGTCTATTGAGTATGTATATATACTTAATATGCATTCTTGTAATAAGTGTAAGAGCTGAGAATATGCAGAGCTAAGATAGTGAAGAGCAGTATGAAATAGTCAATATGAGATAAAGTATTTTAAGAGATCAAAGCATTAGTGCATAAAAGGAATTGATCAGATAGCCGTGTCACTTCAGCAGTTCAATTTTCAGATATAGTACATATCTATCTTTAGGAGGTTGTAGCCTTCTTTAATTGAGAAATGAGCTCCTGGACAGTGAGTCCTCACCCCTAACAGGGTTTTTGTAAAGACTCCTAATAGGGTCATTGTACTTTCATTGTAAATATTGCTCCTAATAGGACAAAGGAACTTTAACAGGTTCATTATACTAGTACAATTATTTGTGGGTACTAATTCCCGCCGGGGTTTTCCTCTGATCAAGGTTTCCCTGTAAACATATCTAGTGTTATGTGTTATTGTTTTATGCTTCATATGTTATCTATTTGATTCATGTTCAAATTTCTGAAATAGAATAATTAATCAAACATTGATTCACNCCCCCCCCCCCCCCCCCCCCTCAGTGTTTCCAACATGGACTTCACTTTTTTGATAATGAATATGTAGCACCGACTACTGCACCTATGACTATCAGTGAGCAAAGATAGAAACAGGAACACGCACAAGTTATGATTGAGATAGCTTCTACACTTACCGACCAAGAATATGATGAGCTTGATGGCTGCACAACTTCAAAAAAAATGTGGGAATAACTTATTTTGACCTATGGTGGAGATCAACATGTTCAGAAGGATAAAGTAGAAAGCTTGAGAGGAAAATTTGACTCTATGAGGATGAAGGAAGGAGAGAACATAATACAGTATAGTACAAGACTTAAGGAGACTATAAATTCTATCAGAGGAGATGGTGGCATCATAACACAGGATGATGTTACAAGAAAAATATTGAAAACCCTGCTATCGAGTTATGTTATTTGTGTATCTATTAAACAAGAGCTAAGATCTATACCTGAGATGAACATTTCACTAAATGCTACTAATGGTAAGTTAAATGCATTTGAGCTAAATGATTTTGACAATAGTTTGTCTGCTACTTCTAAGATTGAATTTGTATTTAAGTGTACTTTAAAGATTGGAAACGCTAGGGAAGCTATTGCTAGAGATGGATATTTGAGCAGTGCTAAGGAGAAATTTTATAGTTGCATTGAAGGACTTGAAGAGTTATTTACTGATGTGATGAGAAGGAAAGAGAATTTGAAGCTTTCTTGGCTAGAAGGATACAAATGGGAAAAGCCAAATACCAAGGTAAGTTACCCTTGAAATGTTTTAATGATAAACTTGGTCACTTTACATCTAACTGTCCAGAGAAAGATAACAGAGATACAGACAAAAGAGAAAACAGATTTAGAAGATACAAAGACTACAAAAACAAAGGTAAGAAATATTTTCATATTTCTAATGAAGGACTAAGTGATGATGATCCTTTTGATAGTAATGATGAAAAAGAAGTTGTTTGTGTTTCTATAAAAGATTATTCTGATGAAGAAGAACCTAGAGCCCTAATATCACAAGTAAGTAAGAATGAAACATGGATTATAGATAGTGGTTGTCCACATCACATGATTGGTGACACACTTAAGTTTATTTCCTTAGAAAAGCATGATGGAGGTTATTTTAGATTTGGTAATGATGCTCCATATCCTGTGAAGGAAAAGGATCTATAATTCTACTAAATAACACAAGATGTGATGATGTTTATTGGGTTGAAGGATTAGAGTATAATCTGTTGAGTGTTGCATAGCTAAACAATACAAGTACCTGACTGGAATTTCAATATGGAAGGGTGAAAGTATTTGATAAGAAGAGTAATCTGTTTGCTACAGGAGAACAATCTAAAGGTAATTTATTTTATCTTGTTACTTATATCAAGAGTTTCCTATTTGATAAAGTTGAAGATGTTTGGTTATGGCACAAAAAGCTTTGTCATGTCAATTTTGACAACTTAATCAAAGTGAGTAAGAAGAGTAGAGTAAGAGGACTACCGAGATTAGAAAAACCTGAGAACGCTATGTGAAAAGAATGTCAGATGGGTAAGATGACTAAATGCAAGAAAGACTTATGTTACACACAGAATTTTGGATTTAGTTCATACTGATTTATGTGGACCCGTGATGACTCAAAGTTATTATGGAGACAGATATTTTATTTTATTTTTGGATGATTATTCTAGAATGATGTTTGTAATATTTTTAAAAGAAAAATTTGATGCATTTCAAATTTTTAAGTGGTATAAGGCCCGAGTTGAAAAATAAACTGGAAGACAGTTGAAATGTCTGAGATCCAATAGAGGAGGTGAGTTTAATTGTGATGAGTTTACATTGTTTTGTAATGAGAATGGAATTAAGAGACAGTTGTCAGTACCGAGGAAACCACAGCATAATAGGATTGCTGAGAGAAGAAATAGATCTATTGTTTATTGTGCTAGGACACTGGTGATTGAAAAAGGAGTTTCATAGAACTTTTGGAGGGAAGATTTGAGTATTGTTTTTTATACACTGAATCAAGTACAAATGAACAAAGGTACCAACAAGACACCTTATGAAATCTAGATGAACACAAACCTAATGTTAGTTACTTTAAAAATTTTGGGAGAAAATTCGATATTATGAAAGACTCTAGAGAAGGAAATTTTGATTCAAAAGGAGAAGAAGAGATATTCTTAGGATATTCTACAAGGAGTAAAGCGTACAAATGTTTGAACAAGGTTACTAATAAAATGGTGGAAAGTGTAAATGTAAGAATTGATGAATTTACAAAAAGGAATGATGAGGATAGTAATAAGGAGCCTAACGATTATGAGAAGTTCATATATGTACAACATGATGTCCCTGATACCTTACCAAGAGAACCTACCAAGGAGGAAGATGAACAAGGAATTCCACAACCGAATGTTGATATTGAAGAACTGAGAGCTATCGAGCCTATTTTGGAAAAGTATGTGAGAAGGCATAATTCCCTGAGGAAGATTATTGGAAATAAGGATGCTGGAGTGACAACCAGAAGCAAGGTAAGAGCCAATGCATGTTTTATATCTACATTTGAGCCTAAGAAAGTTAGAGACGCACTAGATAATGAATATTGGATGAAAGAAATGAAAGAAGAATATGATGAAATTAAGAAGAACAAGACATGGACATTAGTACGTAGGCCTAAAGACAAAAATGTTATTGGTACTAAATGGATTTTCAAAAACAAACTGAATGAGCATGGAAAATTTATCATAAATAAAGCTATATTGGTTTGCAAAGGTTATGCACAAGAAGAAGGATTTGACTATGGTGAGACTTTTTCTCCTCTTGCTAGACTGGAAGGAGTTAGAATACTTCTAGCATATGCTTCTTACAAAGGATTCAAGTTATATAAGATGGATGTTAAGTCTGCATTTCTTAATGGTATACTTGAAGAAGAAGTATACATTGAGCAATCTGAAGGATTTATTGAGCACACAAACAAGAACAAGGTATGAAAGGTACATAAAGATTTATATGGATTGAAACAAGCACCCTGAGAATGGTATAAGAGATTGCACTATTATCTGATCAAAATAGGATTTCAAAGAACAAGTGGTAACAATAATGTTTACTTGAAATGTGACAACTTGATAATAAAGTTTTGATTACTGAAATATTTTTGATGATATTATTTTTGGAGGCAATGAGACTCTATGTAAAGGATTTGCTGATGAAATTATAAAAGAGTTTGAGATGTCAAGGATTGGAGAGACTAATTTCTTTCTAGGTCTATAGATACAACAAGTTACTGGAGGAATCTATATTACACAAGCCAAGTATATCAAAGAGATTCTTAAAACTTTTGGTATGGAAGATTCCAAACCTATTGGAACACCAATGGTTACTGGATATAAATTATCTATAGAGGATGAAACACAAGAGGTGGATAATACTCTTTACCAATCCATGATTGGTAAATTGTAGTATGTTGTTCACATCAGACCTGATATAACACATGTTGTTGGAATTATTACAAGATTTTCTTCCAATCCGAAGGAAACACACATGTCTACGGTAAAAAGAATTTTGAGATACCTGAAAAGAACATAAGAGTTTGGTTTATTATACAAAAAGGAGGTAATTTTGATCTGCAAGTCTACACTGATGCAGATTGGGCTAGAAATGTTGATGACAGAAAAAGTACTAGTGGAGGTGCATTCTTTCTAGGTGAAAGATTGGTTACATGGCTGAGTAAGAAACAAATTTGTATTTCAGAGTCTATTGTCAAGGGTGAATATGTTGTTGCTTCTATGAATTGTGCAAACATAGTATGGATTAAGAAATTACTTGAAGGTATGCAAGAAGAGATCATAGATCCGGTTACTATTTTTTTGTGATAATACAAGTTATATTAATATATCAAAGAACTCAGTTATGCATTCAAAGACCAAGCACAATTCTATCAAGTATCACTAATTGAGAGAGCAAGTTCAAGAGAAGAATGTGAAATTGGAATATGTGAATTCAAAATAAGAATTAGTTGATATAATTACAAAGACACTACCTAAAGATGCTTTTGAGTATCTTAGAGGTAAATTAGGGGTTCTTCCCCTATCCAATATTCACTAAAGATCATGAGGCTTGC
This sequence comes from Thuja plicata, assembly GCA_018584345.1. Taxonomy (NCBI): domain Eukaryota; kingdom Viridiplantae; phylum Streptophyta; class Pinopsida; order Cupressales; family Cupressaceae; genus Thuja; species Thuja plicata. The sequence goes on from MU224712.1 coordinate 290,944, forward strand.
TCCATCAATTCTATATTTCATTAGAGTATCTATTTCTGAATTGATGTTAGTATGACACACTTTAGGTGATTCCTGAAGTTGTGAAAAGATTTTTGTATGTAACGATTTATGAGTACATGTTAGGTATAATCCACTACTAGAACACGTTTTCTAGAGTATGAATTTTTGGCATTGTTGTCAAAGAGGGAGAAGAATGAATTGATGACATTTATCTTAAGGGAGATATTGATACTAAGAGAATGAATTATTAATATTTACTCATGAAGGAGATTCAGAATGTATGTTACAGAAACAAAAGATTTATCCAAAAGGGAGATTAAAAATAGAAATATCAACTCAGAGGGAGTACAATTATGTATTTGAGAGCTACCATCATCAATTTCTATAACACTGTTATAGTGGTTTCCATCAATGCCAAAGAGGGAGATTGTTGATTAAATGATGAATATTTTATGGAGATGATGAAGACCGAGTGATACCGAGTATCATGATTGTAGAAATGGTTAGACCAGATATTGTTTTGTCATTGATGTCAAGCAATTGATTAATTTATTTTTATTATGTTATAGTGGTTTCCATCACTATAACACTGTTATAGTGGTTTCCATCAATGCCAAAGAGGGAGATTGTTGATTAAATGATGAATATTTTATGCAGATGATGAAGATCGGGTGATACCGAGTATCATGATTATAGAAATGGTTAGATCAGTTATTGTTTTGTCATTGATGTCAAGCAATTGATTAATTTATTTTTATTATGTTACCATATCTTACAAGGAAAACTTAAATGAGTGACAAATATAGATCAGATAATGATGATATAGTTGTTTTCTACTATATATTTGATGTTATCAAATCAATACATATGATTGATCAAGTCAGGAACTACAATGAATTAAAGTTATGACTAAAAGAGTTACTTTATCGAGCTAGTCTGATTCAGTCAGTAGAATGTTATGTTACTTGGTCACAGTTACCGAACATCGAGCACTGAAAATGAGTTAGACACCAAGCAGTGAATGAATTCAGTGACCAAGTTGCAAAGCAAGTTTTATCAAGTACAATATACTGATATTAAATGATGATAAAATCAAATTTAATGTGAAGTGATGATGAGATGGATGAGGAAATGAATTAAATGAAGTTTTTTACAAGATCTATGAATGGAAAAATCCAATGAGAATATCTAAGGTGAAGATCAAGTAGTTAAACAGAATTATGAGAGTTTCAAGAAAAGTACAAGTTCTGAGGTAAAAGTGAGATGGTTTATGGAGTTGTGAAATATGAAGAAGATGATCAAATGAATAAGCACAAATGAAGGAAAATAAAATTAAAGAGATTAAGAGGTAAAAGTATGTCTATATAAAGAATCAGAAATACACATAGTGTATGTTGTTGGTGAATTGAATAGAGAAGGAGGAGAAGCTGAAGAACAACATTTACTGAGCATAATAGAGAAAGAGAGATTGAAGAATCTACAGTTTGAGAAAGAGATTAATGTTGTATGTGATGCCAGTATCCAATTGAGAATAAAGGATCTGACACAAGCAAAGGTAGTTTTTATATTTATAGATCAAAGTTTACTATTTCTTATTAATATTTGTAATAGAGAAATCTATTAACCGAGTGGATTTAACAGTCCTATTTGTAAAACCTAGACTTAGGTGACATTCCAAAAGAGTGTTTAAAGACCTCTAACATGACCAATCCTAATAGGGTGAAGATCTTAACACATCTAAGGTAAATCTCCTAATAGGGTCACATTTATAAAATGTGTTTGTAATATTTAACAGGATAAGTTCTTAATTGAGCGTACTTTAGAAGGGTACATTTTTATTATGGGTTACAATTCCCATAGAGTTTTTCCCAAGTTGGGTTTCCTTGTTAAATCTTGTGTCAACCAAATTAAATCTTGTGTCTACAAAGTTAAATCTGGAGTTAAATGGTTAATCTGATGTTGCTAAGTTTGAATGATTGATTTACATATATGAGATGTAGTTTTTCTTATGTTATTGAGTTATTTGGTGAATTGGTTATTTACTATATTTAGTATATGGAGTGAATCAGTGAGTTCAGTTTTAAGTGTTTAAGTTTTTTTTTTTCTGATTCACCCCCCTCTCAGTGGTACTAATAGTTGTAACACCTATAGCCTTACTTTTGGTAGAGTAGCCAAGGAATATACCTTCATCACTTCTTGCATCAAACTTGTCTATGTCATCATCTCTCTTGATGTGACATTTACTACCAAAAATTATAAACTACTTGAATATAGGCACACTTCCACACCAAAGGTCATAACGATTCTTACCTGTTCCTCCTCTAATTTGCACTCGGTTAAGAGTGTATACTGTAGTGATGAAAGATTCTCTCCAAAACATGTGTAGAACATTCCTTTCAAACATCATAGTCCTAGTAGTGTCTAAACTGGTCTATTCTTCCTTTCCATCACTGCATTCTGTTGTGGGTTCCATGGAGTAGAAAATTGTCTCCTTACTCCATCCATCTCACAAAAATTATTGAACTCACCTTATATGATTTTGACTCCTCTTTCATATCTCAAGCATTTCAACTTCAACCTTGTCTCATTCTCAACAATAACTTGAATATATTAAACTTGTTAAAGGCTCCATAATTATCTTTCAAGAAAGTCACCCATACCATCCTTGAGTAATCATAAATGAGAAACATAAAGTATATGTCACCTTGCAAGCTTCTTGTCTTAGAAGGACCACACAAGACAATATGAACAAGATCTAACAAACCACTAGAATTTTTAGATTTGGAATGGAAAGTAACTCTTGTCGGCTTGCCCAACTAACATTCCTTAAAAATAATATTAGCAATCTTCTTCACCCTAGGAAAATATATAATAGAAAAAGTAGAACTTAAAGCAGAAATGTTATCAAAGTTCACATGAAATAACCTCTTACGCCATTACCAGCTTTCATCTATTTGAGCAATCAAGAAAATTCTCAGACTAGTATTTAAATGAAATAAGTTACCTTTTGTCTTAGCTCTTGTTTCTATCTCTATCCTAGATTTGTTCAAGATCTTGCATGCATCATTCTTGAAATGTAGGTCATACCCTTTGTCCATCAAGTACCCAACACTTAGAAGATTATGTTTCAAACATTCAACATACAATACATCATCAACATTATTCTTTCCATCTAGGGAAATAGAACCTCTACCTCTGATCATACCACCAGAATTATCTCCACATCTTACCATACCACCATCATAATTCTTAAAACTCAAAAATTTATTCTTCTCATCAGTCATATGATGAGAGCATCCACTATCTATCACCCAGTCATCCTTTTTGACAACTTGGGAAGCTAGGGATTTATCTTCAACAACACAATCAGTAGAACTAGGAGGAATAGAATCTTCAAACTTGGAAGCATCTTCTTTAATAGAAATAAAAAAACTAGTAGATTTATAATCATTAGACTTAGTACCTTCTTCCTTGACAACAATGAATGAACTAGTAGGTATATCATATACAGGCTTAGTGTCCTCATCTTTGACAACAAATAAAGTGAATTCATCATCATCCTTATCAATTATAATAAATTTATCATCAGAAATACCTTCATCATCATCATCATCAACAAAGTAACATGTCTTTGTTACAGTGGGTCTACTCTTCCATTTCTCATCTCTCTCTGTACATCTAGAAGAAGAGTGGCATATCTTACTACAGGAAAAATATCTGATAGGCAATTTTCCTTTGTACTTACCAGTAGTAGCTCTAGGTACTCTCTTTGTAAACCGTTCTTCGAACCTTTCAATATCTCCTTCTTCCGTTTCCTTCATCTCCTTCTCATATCTTTCCAAGAATTCATTTGGCCATCTTTTACTTGGTTCTGATCCTTATATGTCCTTCCTTGGTACAATAGTTTTGAATGCAGTCTCAACCTTAGGTAGTGCATCACCAAATTTACTCAAGCTAAAGGTCATAAGCTTACCAACCATCTTATCTCGTGTCACATTTGTCACTGTCCTAATCTCCTCAATGGATGCAACTTTTTTACTATAGGCAGGGGTATTGATCTCAGTACTTTTGAAAAAAGTTCATCTTCTTCTAAGGTACGTCTAGCACATCTGATAGCAGTCAAAATCTCATTTACCCTAAGCATGCATGAATCAATATTTTCATTTTCACTCATATTCATACTTTCATACTTTCCCTACAAGCTCTACTTGGCAACTTTCACTTCCTTGTCTCCTTCAAGAAAGGTATGAAACTTCACCCATATCTCATTAGTTGTCTCCAATTCCATGACATTGATCATTTCAGCATCAGACAATGCACTCAGAAAGGATTCCTAGTCTCTGATATTTTCTTTAGCAACTGAAATCTCCCATGGGGTAGTAAGGTGTGCAAGAAGAATGTAAGATTTCTTGGTAACGTTCCAAAAATCTTCATCAATGCATCTAAGATGAACTATCACGTGACTCTTCCACAAAGTGTAGTTGGATCCTTCAAACCTTGGACTATCCTTCTTGTATGCTTCCATCTTCAGATCTCCCTCAAGATGTTAAACTTCCTTCAAGGGAATAGGCTCTAATACCAATTATAGAAAATAAGGTAGCAAGCAACCAAGAGGGGGGTGAATCGGTTGCTCCAACAACTCTAACTCTTTAAAACCCTTAAACCCTTATCTCTGATTCAGAATGAAATGAGCATGTATGCACAAATCAAAAAATATCCACAAAACATAACATAAGGATTTTTTTTTATCATGGAAACTCAAATTAGAGTGAAAACCATGGTGGGGCTTGAACCCAAAATAATACTAATACCTTGTTATAAGTATAAGATTATTACAAATGAGGAATGCACATGCATTTAGGCACACTACCTAGAACTCACTACTCAAACTGCCTTGGGCTCCAACCCTAAGGAAGACTCATAGTCTTACAAACACAAATCAAACTACAATATGATAATTATTTGAACTGTATAGTAGCATCTACGTATGCCTTGGTTAGATCCATTGAAGTATAATCAAATCTCTATTGAAATTCTCTCTAGCTCCTTCAGATAATAAATTCAACCTTCACTAGATTTTCACAATTAATCCCCAAGGAATCCCTGGTGTTCGTGATCAATCCTTCTCTTGGCAACCACACACTTTTCTCTAATTCATCAACCCCTTTATCAAGAACAAGTCAACAAAGACCTAACTTTTAATTTTCATCATGTCCAGTAAACAGTATGTGTATTGTTGGGCTCCAAGTGTTCCATCTGGTGTGTGTATCCTTCATACATTGAATCTAACCATAATGTAAATAAACTTCCAATAATAGAACAATAATCGTTCATCATTCAAATTACATCTCCATTAAGTAGATTTCCCAAAAAATTTAGTAAACTTAACCAATAAATGCCCAATTCCATTATAATCCAAATTTGATTAAGCTAATTTAAATCAATTTAATAATGCTAATTTACAAACATGTCTATATAAAAGAACCTTATACATAACTCCAATTCAACTAATAATAATAATTTTTAAATAAATTAACTTCTAAATTAAAGTAAAACTAATTTAAATAAGTTAAATTTAACACTGATAAAATTTAACTTAAATAAACTAATTTTAATAATAATAAAACTAATTCAATAACCTAATTTTTAAATAATTAAAATCTAATTTATTTAACTAATTTCTAAATAAATAAAAACTAATTAAATAAACTAATCTTTAAATAAATAAAACTAATCTAAAATTATTAATAAATGAAAAATATATATATAAATATATTTTAACGAAATCTTTTTTTTTTTAATCTTAAAAATTAAAAATTTAAAAAAAATGATTTAATGGGGGAGGGGAGCGTCCCCCCCCCCCCCAACCCCCTTTTCCTTTACCAAGGCAGCCGCGGCTGCCATTGGCAGCCCATGACTATCGTAGGCAGTCCGACTGCCAAGGTGGTCATGCTACCCTACAGCAGCATGAGTCTGCTTGCGCAGCCCGCTGCAACGGCTTATATGTCGCGGGGTGGTGAGGTTGGGTCCCACCCCCCACAAACAAGTTTTTTTATTATAATAATAAAAAAATTTAAAACGAAATTCGTTTAACACTTTATCAAAACAATTATTTATTTATTTTAATTTTTAGATTTCCAAAAATGGAAATATTCAATCACTTTTTTTTTCATTTGTAGTCTTTTTCCCCTTTTGTCTTTTTTCCATTTTTTTGTCTTTTTCATCAATTTTAATTGACTTGTGTCATTTTATTCTCTGTATATTTTTTTCCAGGGAGTTAATTCTTTTTCAACCAATTAATTTTCAAGAAGGAAATTGATTTTTTTCAAGAAATTAATTTCTAAGGAGAATTAATTTTTCCTTCCTCTATAGTTATAACTATAGAGCATTTGATTTTTCCAGTTTAAGAGCTTTCTACAAGGTTTAATTCAACAAAATTTTGATAGAATAACACTACTAGACTAAAATACATTTTTCTTTAAAAATCAAGGATCTAGGGTTTCAAGAACACCCCTTTCAATTTTAATTTAAAAGTAACTCCTAATCAAGAATATAACATCATTCAAGCACGAAGAAGACAAAATATTTGCAAGATTTGAAATCAACAGAGGATCAAAATCCTACCTTAGATCCAATGCAAGAAACAAAAGAAATTTTGCCCTTGAAGAAGATTGAGCCTTGAATCTTCCACACACACACAAATCATGAATTCACACAAAGCTCTGATTCAACATGCAACCATAAAATTCCCAAATTCTCCAAACGCCAAGAACACACAAAGTTCTCCAAAAATGCTCCCAAAACCTGTTATGACCAAATGAGAGGAGAATTCTCCTAAAGAGAATCAACTTCCCTCAATCATGCAGACCCTAATGACAACACACCAGTTAACCCCTAAAAGGACTCAACTCAAAATTGAAAGTAAATAATAATTATTAATTAAAAAATATCTATTTACTTGCACAACTCAACTTTGACTTATTAAACCAAGTTGCATTTTGAATTCAAACTCCAATTCCAATAATGAACTTGCACATGTAATTAATTAAATAATATATTAAATATATCAAATATTTAAAGCACACTATTAACATGCAATTAAATATTTAATTATTTAATAATCATAAAAGCTAATATAACTCAAATTTCAATTTAAATATTCAATTAAATTCCAATATTCAATAATTGCACCATAATTAATTTCCCAATTAAACATAGGTATTTAATTAATTTTCACTTAACTAAATACCCTATATTTAATAATTAATTTCAACAATAATCAATTTCACAATTAACATGATAAATCACACCATATCAAAACACTCAACTGAAACCAACCAAAATCAACTCAAACACACACAAGGATAGGATCGAGGAATTCATGTCAACTAGATGAATCTGGGTAGGTAGACAAACTGATACCCATCCAATACTTAGGACAATAGGCTTGGGTTAGGGTTTTGGGTTTGACTACTATCTCCCATCTCTTACCATTGAGATATTGCGATAGGGCACTCTCACTACTGCCAATTCAGGGAAGACATAGCCCGGTACCTGCAAACCTGTCATCACAAAGATGAATATACATGCATATATAACATAGCAAACAATGGTTGAGACTAGTTTATCGTGTGGATCTCGCCAAAGCAAGTAACTACGACTCTTTCCCATACTATACCAAACACGTCAAGTAGTAATGCAAAACATACAAATGCTCCATGTGCATATAAATCTAGGATTAGTATTGTTAGAAAATCATAATCCAAATGAAATCCTAACATATACATAAGCATCATAAAATAGCCATAAATCACATGTACACAGAAGATATAACATACTAGCAATGGATTCATAACATAATGAAATGCAATACATAAATATCCTCATGATCAACTAAAATAAACCACACATACATAGAAAAGGCCTAAAAGAGTTCATGATCGAAACAGAAAAGTAAACTAAGAGGTGGGTATTACATCCTCCTCCCCTAAAACTAGGCTTACTCCTAGAAGCATGCAACAAAAATAAAGATATAAATCCCTCAATACAAAACATCCTACCGAGTCCTGAAAGACTCAAAGTGCAGATTCCATAGAATCCTTCCCAGGTCTCTGATTCGAACACTGTGGATCATTCTCTACTTTGGGAATCTGAAAACTAGCTACTGGTCCTCCATCTGCATCCCTACTCAAAGTAGCACGATACATAGCAAAAAAGGTGATCCAAGACTGCATACACTTCGTGAGATCCACCAACACCCCCAACTGTAGGCTCAAAAACCATTGGCCTCTGCCCTGAGAACTGCGCTGCATGCTGAGGACAATTGACCGCAATATGGCCAAGCTGTCCACATGAGAAACAAACTCCTTTACTACCACTTCCTCTAACTGAATGTGTACTAGACTGCTGAACACTATCCCCACTGACATCCTGATGCACTCTCTGAACTGAATGATCAGTCCTATTGCGCATACTGCACAACCAGTTGGGATAGTTCCCTGACTGAGAACCACCACTAGTACCATGAATAAATTTCTTACCCTGCTAGTTCTGGTTACCCTTCAAAACTGTAGAAGGGTTCCTAAAGTTCCCAGATCCCCGTGGTTGATTACCCTTGTAACCAGAAGTAGATCCACTGGGATGAATTGTCCGTCTACGATTGTTACACTGAATATTACAGAAATTCCTAATCAGATGACCACTAAAAGTAGGAGGAATTATTCCCCCTTCTGCTAAGACTGATTACCTTTTGGAAAGGTAGAAGGACCTCCAAAATTCCCATCTCCCTGAGAATGATTACCTCTGAAAACAGAAGCAGGTTCACTAGACTACACCCCCAACTGACAACCAAAATGATCATGAGAGAGTTCCTCACCCTGTTGGTTTAGATCACCCTTTGAGTCTGTAAGATGATCCTATTCAACCAACACAGCCTTATAAATTGCATCCCTAAAATCTCAGGATTTGAAAACTCAAACTCCTCCATCAGTGAGGTCATTAAGCCCTCCGACAAGGCATTGAATCTTCATGGCCTGATCCTGATCAAGGCTCCCAACAATATCTCTAGAATCAACAGACTCCATACCTGAAGCAACCAAAAGAATCAAACAACAACTCAAACTCAAAACCAAAAGGCAACAAAAGAAAATAAATAAACACAAGGTAGTAGTTTTAAATACATCATAGTTTTATGTCTATGTTTGTTTCAAGTTTTAAATCAAATGACAACTAATGGGCATACAAATTTCCCAGAGCTCCCAGTGTAGAAACATGAGCTTTGATACCAAGTGTAATGCCCCGCCAGGGAACCTAGGAGAACTAACCTAAATAAGACACCAAGTTAACAGGATAAAAAAAGAAATTTAAATGTTTACAAACAATAACGAGAATAATGCGAAAGCAATACAATGAAGTACATGACATACACTTAAATAAAATTCAATAAAGGTTACAAATCTTGAGGGTTCCTTGACGTAGAATTAGTTAAGAAAACTAATCTACGAAACAACTATAAAGAACTGACATAAGGTTACATCAACTGAATCCAATAATATACATCTCATATAATAAGACCACATATACAACTGAATCAACATCCACTGCACATGTCATTGGGTATGTAATATACATAATAATACAATACAATACATCCTCCAAAGGATGGATGTCAACCAATGTACACATATGGTACAAGTATACAACTCATGAAACTGAACAAGTCTCCAGAAAATGAAGAAGATAGAAGAAGAAAAACTGCAACAAGGATCGTCTGATCATGAAGAAGAACCATCAGATCTCAATGGTAATAAGAATCACTACCACCTGACCATGTGGAACCAAAGGTCCACTCCCACCGTGTTGAGGAGATAGTAACTGGCCCACTCACACAGGTATACAACAAGAATGCAACATCAAAGGTATAGAAAACCAACATAAAGAAATGCATAGGAAGATCCTAGAAGCTTTCTGAATCATAAATAAGGAAATCTACAAAATACCAGAGGTAACCGACACATGTAAGATAACCTAAGCTATATATAGGAAGGTGTGATCATGTACGTCTAACCCTTAAGTTTTGTCCTAGAAATCTCTCAATGAATCCTGGCACTCAAGTGATCATACAAGGCGCCAATGACCTCTCAAACTGACAAATTCACTAACTAGATTAATATCTTATTAGATTATACTAATGCAACCTAATAAATTATTATGTTATCACTTGTTATGATTACTTATAATAAACGATCCTAGCAGCCACTTGTGAGCTCTAACATTTATTGCAAGCCACCTCCTACTATACAACTAGGTAACCTACCCTAGGTTCACAAAAGAACATCATAAAGGTATATCATAAACCTCATTACTGATTCCCACTCATATAGGGATACACCCTCAAAGAATCATAAACAATATCAAAAGAACATAACTCTTGAAACTGGTCCTTGCACATACAAGAACTGTTGGTCCTCAATTAACCAAAACCATTTCAAGTCACTCTCACAAGATCACATAGGACAAGTTACACAAATCAGGTTGGGTAAAAAGATCGAGACCAAATCGATAACATGAACATGCACTAAAGCATACATAACACAAAAGAAATAGAAACCCCCAAAACCTCTGGTTTTACATCCTGAGAATCATCTATTCCCAACAGATATCCAAAGGATAGAATTTCATAACAAAACATAATACACCACTTAGAAATTATATAATCAATAGGGTTCACATGATCAGTTTAGGGTAATAGTATAAAGCACACACGCCATATCATAAAATCATAAAATAAATTCACCCCCCAGTCTCTGTATACATCCTAGGCTCTAGATCCCCAGGTACCCATGGCATAGAAATAAACACACATGGAAAGAAAAACACCATTTACACTATGCAGAAGCAACAAAAATCCTTCATAAATTGAATCTAACCATAATGTAAATAAAATTCCAATAATAGAACAATAATCGTTCATCATTCAAATTACATCTCCATTAAGTAGATTTCCCAAAAATTTAGTAAACTTAACCAATAAATTCCCAAATCCATTATAATCCAAATTGATTAAGCTAATTTAAATCAATTTAATAATGCTAATTTCCAAACACATCTATATAAAAGAACCTTATACATAACTCCAATTCAATTAATAATAATAATTTTTAAATAAATTAACTTCTAAATTGTAGTAAAAACTAATTTAAATAAGTTAATTTTAATAATGATAAAATTTAACTTAAATAAACTAATTTTAATAATAATAAAACTAATTCATTAACCTAATTTTTAAATAAATAAAAATCTAATTTATTTAACTAATTTCTAAATAAATAAAAACTAAATAAATAAACTAATCGTTAAATAAATAAAACTAATATAAAATTATTAATAAATAAAAATATAGAAATAAATATATTTTAACGAAATCTAATTTTTAAATTCGACAAATCTAAAAAAAACAAATTAAAAAAATGATTTAATGGGGGAGGGGAGTGCGCCCCCCCCCCCCCCCCAACNCCCCCCCCCCCTCCCAAACCCCCTTTTCCTTTACCAATGCAGTCGCAGCTGCCATTGGCAGCCCTGCTGCCCTACAACAGCACGGGTCTGCTTGAGCAGCCCGCTGCGGCGACTTATATGCCGTGGGGTGGTGGGGTTGGGTCTCACCCCCTACAAACCAAAATTTTTTTTTTTTTAATAATTTTTTTTAAATGAAATTCGTTTAACACTTTATCAAAACAATTATTTATTTTTTATTTTTTTTTAATTTTTAGATTTCCGAAAATGGAAATATTCAATCACTTTTTTTTTCATTTCTAGTATTTTTCCCCTTTTGTCCTTTTCCATTTTTTGGGTCTTTTTCATCTATTTTAATTGACTGGTGTCATTTTATTCTCTGTATATTTTTTTCCAGGGAGTTAATTTTTTTTCAACCAATTAATTTTCAAGAAGGAAATTGATTTTTTTTCAAGAGATTAATTTCTAAGGAGAATTAATTTTTCCTTCCTCTATAGTTCTCACTATAGAGCATTTGATTTTTTGAGTTTAAGAGCTTTCTACAAGGTTTAATTCAACAAAATTTTGATAGCATATCCCTACTAGACTAAAATACATTTTTCTTTAAAAATCAAGGATCTAGAGTTTCAAAAACACCCATTTAAACAATAATTTAAAAGTAACTCCTAATCAAGAATATAACATCACTCAAGCACGAAGAAGACAAAATATTTGCAAGATTTGAAATCAACAGAGGATCAAATCCCTACCTTAGATCCAATGCAAGAAACAGAAGAAATTTTTCCCTTGAAGAAGATTGAGCCTTGAATCTTCCACACACAAACAAATCATGAATCCACACAAAGCTCTAATTCAACAAGCAACCATAAAATTCCCAAATTCTCCAAATGTCAAAAACACACAAAGTTCTCCAAAAATACTCCCAAAACCTATTATGACCAAATGAGAGGAGAATTCTCCTAAAGAGAATCAACTTCCCTCAATCATGCAAACCCTAATGACAACACACCAGTTAACCACTAAAAGGACTCAACTCAAAATTGAAAGTAAATAATAATTATTAATTAAAAAATATCTATTTACTTTCACAACTCAACTTTGACTTATTAAACCAAGTTGCATTTTGAATTCAAACTCCAATTCCAATAATGAACTTGCACATGTAATTAATTAAATAATATATTAAATAGATCAAATATTTAAAGCACACTATTAACATGCAATTAAATATTTAATTATTTAATAATCATAAAAGCCAATATAACTCAAATTTCAATTTAAATATTCAATTAAATTTCAATATTCAATAATTGCACCATAATTAATTTCCCAATTAAACATAGGTATTTAATTAATTTTCACTTAATTAAATATCCTATATTTAATAATTAATTTCAACAATAATCAATTTCACAATTAACATGATAAATCACACCATATCAAAACACTCAACTGAAACCAACCAAAATCAACTCAAACACACACAAGGATAGGATCCACGAATTCACGTCAACTAGACAAATCCGGGTAGAGAAGACAAACTGATACCCATCCAATACTTAGGACAATAGGCTTAGGTTAGGGTTTTGGGTTTGACTACTATCTCCCCTCTCTTACCATTGAGATATTGCGATAGGGCACGCTCACTCCTGCCAATTCAAGGAAGACGTAGCCTAGTACCTACAAACCTGTCATCACAAAGACGAACATACATGCATATATAACATAGAAAACAATGGTTGAGACTAGTTTATCGTGTGGATCTCACCGAAGCAAGTAACTACGACTCTTTTCCATACCATACCAAACACGTCAAGTAGTAATAAAAAACATACAAATGCTCCATGTGCATATAAATCTAGGGTTAGTATTATTAGAAAACCATAATCCAAATGAAATCCTAACATATACATAAGTGTCATAAAATAACCATAAATCACATGTAAACAGAAGATATAACATCCTAGCAATGGATTCATAACATAATAAAATTAAATACATAAATATCCTCAAGATCAACTAAAATAAACCACACATACATAGAAAAGGCCTAAAAGAGTTCAGCACCGAAACTAAAAAGTAAACTAAGAGGTGGGTATTACAAGGACACTTGTAGAATGGGTGCCCTTCTTCACCACAATTGTAGCATTTTCCAAGGAAAATCTTCCCTCTACCACTTATTTGTTCTCCATTCTGATCTGTGACTTTCTCCTTACCCTTCTCAATTTTTCCTTGGTTTGGATTTACTCCTTTGTCCTTGTTTTGTTGCCCTCTTGAACTGCCTTGCCTCTCTTGCCTTCTTCTAAGCTTGTCTTCTGTCTTCATTACCAACTTGTAGCAATCTTCAAGAGTCCTTTGTGTAGCCATGCTCATTTCATTGTGGATATTGTACCTCATGATGGCATTAATTTTCCATTAGTATGCAAACTACACTTTCGGTAAGCATACACCGAAATATAGGACATGAGCAAACCGAAGATCAGAGCTAAGATATCACCGAAGATAACAAAGTACAAAGAGAACCAATGACACAAGTTAGTGTGTAAACAAAAATTAAAAAGATAGAAAGATAAAGTGGAACCCGACAGAGGAACCCAATATGCAAGTTACAGTGCAGACCGACAAGACAGTTACAGTGCAACTGACAGAACAAAACTGAAGGGTAGTCAAGCATGACTGATAGATAGAACCGAAAGTCAGTTGCAGCCCACAAAAAGTGGATCTGACTTCCATATCAGATAAAGAAAGTGTATTCTATTTATAGGATATTTAATTATTTTAAATCCATTTCTTTAGGGACAAGATAGATGAATGTAAGTGCTTTAATCAGTCTAACTAATTTAAAACACATAGACTAGGAGATCTAGGTATAAGTTGCAAACCTGATCTTAGAGTTAACATTGTTTTTATCAAAACTCAATGAAGTCAATCCATCTATAAATAGATGATTCAATCATTCATTATTATGGATGAATAGATGATGTGAAGAGAGAGGAGAGCATGAATGAATCAGACGATCACATCTATGGATCAGATTGAGAGTTTCAAGAATAGAAACAACAAAAAGTGAATTTGGTTAGCAAGAACCAAGAACAGAGCATACTGAGAATCAAAGGTATTATTCAATCACAACTAAGGTGATAATATTTTTATGTAAACTAAATTGGATCTGTATCAACAATAGGAGATTGCATTTACCAGGTCAATTTGTAATTTGGTATCATTCTAACAAGTGGAGCAAAGTGTAAAAATCCTTTCAAGGAAGGTGGATTTAACCATCCAACAACAAATCTCTTAATTGAGTGCACACTCAACGGTGTTTCTAAAGATCTTAACAGAGTAGACTTTAATAGGTCTCCACCGATACTCCTAACAAGGTAGATCATTAGAAATGATCAAACTATAAGCCTTAACCGACCCCTTCCAATCTGTAGATAGTGAAGATTTTGTGGGTGTCATCTCCACCGCAATTTTTACTTCCTCACAGGAGTTTTCTGCGATATCATATGTTGTGTTATGTGTCAATTTACTTTCATGAATGTTCACATGTATGTTAATGTTATGAATTGATATAACTCACATCAAGATAGTATAAATCAAATTGAATCGATATAGAATTGATTACAAAGGTTAATTGATAAAAGGGATACAAAAGTTTTAGAGGTACTTATTCACCCCTCCCCTCTCAGTACATACTTCCCATTAATCCCAAAAATTGGTATCAAAGCTAAGTCTCTTCTTGAAAATCTTAAAGGCTTAAGAGAAAAGATCATACAATGGAGAAGTACAGACTTGATAAAAATATTGAGAATAAAAACCTTGAAATTCAGATGTTCTTTGAATAGTATAAAGAAGCTAGAATCAGCATGAGACAACTGCTAGATGAAAGAAAGAATATGACATCTCATTGTAATGAGATAGATTATCATGAGGAAGAGATACCCTATTTCTTTGAGTCTTCAGGACCAACTACAAGCAAAGCATCAGATACATCAGAAGAAAGCATCACAAGCTAACTGAAATCAATCTACATCTGGCTGGACAAGTTAAATCTCTGCAAATGGATCAAGAGACACAGATGGTAAGGATGATTGATGTCATGAACAATGCTAGACAAGATGATCAAGAAAGAACACTAGTTATTGATGATAGAAGAAAGATCATTGAAAATATACAAGAAAATGAGTTTGAAGTACAAAGACTTACAGAGCATTACCATGAGATTACAAATCAGATTATTCTTATGAGTCAAGAGGCAAACAGATTAAATGTTGAACTCGTTGAAAGAATAGAAGCTATCGGTGAACTGAGGGATGAGAATGAAAATTTGAAACATGAAATAAGAATTCAGCAATAGCATAATGAAATTATCAAAAAGGCTGAAGAAAGCAATAAAAGAATGGATGATTTTCTTGAAGGACAACGAAGAGTCAATAACAATATCGGTCTAGGTTTTACCAAGAATGGAGAATCATCAAATCAAGTTGATCCAAAGAATGTTTACACAAATTAAAGACCAATAAATCTTACATGCAATCACTGTTGAAAGCAAGGTCATACATCAAATGTATGCAGAGGCAAAATGAAAGGTATTCCTAAATCTACATCTTCATTCATAGGATTCTGTTATAAATGTAACAAGAAAGGACATAAAGCATATGAATGTAAGTTTTAGATGAAACAACCAAAGAAGGAAACCTACATGGACAAATATTGTCCTACATGAAAAATGACTGGGCACACAACTCTTGAATGTTGGAAAAAGAAAACGCAAGCATGGAAGCCTAAAGGTCAGGAAACTCCCTATCAACTAAAGAGAGTCGGTAATCATTATGTATGGGACTACAATACTTGCACAAATTATACAGCATGTGGAAGATATGGTCACATTGCTGCAAACTATATGAGATAGTGAACTAGAAATTCTAGAGGTTGGACTATCCCCAGAATGGCATGCTTACACTATCATAAAGTTGGTCATCTCAAGAAGGACTGTAGAGACTGAATGACAGAGACAAGCACATATCTCAATTGAAACACCATTGAAGATATCTAGAGGGCTAGAGACAAAATGTGGACAAAAGCTTCAAGCAACGATGAAGCTGGAAAGAGAAATGCAAATGGTGACACCCCATCCAATGGATCTGGTGACATCACCACCCCCACCTAAGAAGAACAAGTAAGTATGGAAGTGCATTACCCCAAGCTATTACTTTACATCAGCTCCATAGTATGTTGATATAATGCCAAATTACTATAAGAAAGATGCATCATGGTATTAATTGTTAAAATATGTGATAACTATGCTTTCAAGCATATATATTGAAACCCGTCGGTATACACGCAAAGCTAAGATTTCCTACATTTATCGAGAAGCATCGGTTGAAAGCAAAGTTGCTAAGTATAAACTTATCCTCGTCGGTAAACAAGCAAATGAACAAGTTGTCAGTGATACCGAAACCTATCGATAAAAGAAAGTGAACAGAGACTGCTCCGAAACATTTTAAGTATCACCGAAGGAAGTAAAGTCTTCACTAATGAACTCAATCTTCATACACTGAGAAGTTGGTAAGCATTTATGGCACACATTTTAAGGGCAGCGACTATAAATAGGGCATCAAAATAACTCATTTGTCATGACACCCAGAGCAGAGCGACCAAGGAAATTTTCAAGCACAAAGTGAAGGGATCACAGAGCGACCAAGACTCGACCACCAAGCACTACTAAGCAGATCAGGAATCCTTGCAGCAGTAAATAGTAAGTTCCAAAGAATTGACAACTCTATTTTTACGCAAAATATGGGAAGCCCTAAATTTAAAAATGGCATCGACTTCACGAACCATGAAATCCAAGAATGAAAAGAAAGATGAGTTCAAGCTCATCAAGAACACGACATGTGAGGAACCTAACTATAAGATCCATCCCGAGGTTTCCTCACAACCCAACGACGCTGGTGCATTTTCATGCATTCCAGCTGGGGTTTTACTTGTTGAATATGTTCGATCGTTCATACACTGCAAGATTACAAAGATAGGAACATCAGAGTTTGAAGAAGCTTACAAGAAGTTGTGTAATGATGATGGAACACTTAAGGAAGAGCACAAGCACATTGAATTAAAAGGGCTCACAAATGCCCTAATGTTTCTGAAGGTTTTCAAAATTGAATGGATTCGATTAGTGCTAAGCCAAATGCATAACAACAAGCTATGGCCTGATGAACTGAAGGTAATAACCCAAGACATCATTCATGCGGTCACCAGTTACCCCATAACCGATAAAGTTAAGGCACTCAAGCATCCACCGAAGGCCGAGACTGAGAAAATGAATAGAGACAAATGGGATGGAAGAGGACTAAAAGTTACTACAATAATTGATGATGAAATCAAGTTCGGTGCATGTGTTCTGGGCTATAAATTCTTCCAGGAAAGCAGATTGAACAACATAGCATCAGGTGCAGTGGATACAGAATTCAAAATTGTGAAAAAGGGGACACAATTAGACTTATCTGAGCTACTCTTGAATTAGTTGAAGGACAACTTAAAGACCACCAGGAATGCAAAGTCAAACACTTGTGAGTTTGGCTCACTTATAATGTGTATCTTATTTTATTTTCAAGAAACATTCCCATCGGTTGGAGATGTTAAATGAGACAGCACCAAACCGGTAGCCATGCAAATCAGTGAGCACATAGCTACACTGGGTGATAACTTCAAGACAATCATGGATAAATACTTAAATATATTCAAAGACCAAATGCAAAAGAGGGTAAGAATCCCCGAGAAAATCATTGAACAATATAAGGATGAGATATGCTTCATGGTTGACAGTGACAATACATACATTAAGCCTGTTGTACCGATGACAGCATGGTTGAAACCATTAGAGTATGAGATCAACAATGATCTTGCTACTAAGGTAATTGATTCCTTGATCAATGAACCATTGGATAAGAAGCAACCAAAATTCAGAACATATGAAGAGGCCAAGACAAGAATCAAATCTGGCCTAGTTGTGAAGAAAATTGTTAGGAAGAAAGACAAGATGGTAAAGAATCTCAAGAAGATTCTATCAACAACCGAGGAATACATTGAGCAAGATGAAGAATTTGGACAGGAGGAAGAAACCGAAGAACAGTTATCTGTCGGTAAAGATGAAGGAAAGGATGACTCTGAGGAAACAAAGTTAGATTCACCACCTCCTCCACCAACTAAAAGGCCAAGGACAACAATTTCTTCTAGGACAAGAATCCAAACATCAAAAGATTCTACTCCACCTCTAAATATGGGAAAAGTTAGGACTTACAAGAGGAAAGCTCCCACACCAAAAAGAGCACAAAACAAGAAAGGAAGGAAATTCATAAGAACCCAAGAGGATATAGAGGACACTGAGAAGGATGAAGCTATTGAAGCAGAAAGTGTCAAGGTAAAAGAACCTGACTCTATTGATGACATTTGTGTATATATTACAAATTTTGGATCTATTACAGATCCAAACATTAGAAGATGGCAAAACTAGATCCAGAAGATCATAATAAAGTTGAGGACGCCATGATAGCTAAAATGTACAACTTCAAATATGTACCAGTACAATTTGAAGGCAATTATGTACGAAGGGAACTCTTGGATAGATTATACTCCCATTGGACATTTGCATTGAAGAATGAGAAAGAGATAAGAGAGAGAATACTTGTTTGTCTCATGCCACCTGAATCAAAGAAGGTTGAAATAAATGAAATGATGGAGAAGTACAAAAAGGAATTCTCACCAAAGCTAAGAGCATACAAACTCCTTGAAGGAAAGCTTATAGAGCTTGAGTAGGACAACCATAAGAAATGGTGCAATATTATGAATAGACCTATTGACAAGGAAAGCCCGGACAAAGACCTTCAACAACAATATGTTGACAAGGCAACCCAAGATGACACATCCACTGAGTTAGATAAAGAAAATGATGATACAATAGGAAACAAGACTGCAGATGTTGTAGATGAAACATGGGAAGACACCACAAATAACAACATTCTGGATACTAATGTCATAGACATTACTGATGACCCAACAGAGGAAGTGAATAAGGATGAAGATTTCACTGCTGAAAAGGACAAAACCAATGAGCAGGACATAATAGTTGATACTGCACAAGTGAAAATTCCAAGAAAAGTGCCAATATTGATACAAGCTATCAATATCATGCAAGAATGAAGCAAGTCACCTGAGCAGGATACTCCAAAGGATGCAGGAGAAGAAGCAAACAAGGATAACACTGATGGTCAGCAAAACATCAGAGATACTCAAGATGTAACCAACACTAATAAGGTTACTGGAGGAGATAAGGAAAAGGATACAGATACTCAAGACAAGAATGCAGAAACCAAGACCGATGAAGCAAAAGACACCAATGAAGGAGACAAACCAAAAGATGGTACTCCTGAGGAAACTAAAAAGAGTGCTACCGACAATGTTAAGGTGAATGTGGAGACGTCTACAGACACTCGATGAGCTGAAATTGATGCCAAGCAGTAGAAAGAAGCACAACAGGTCACTTCATCGAGCACAACAGAAAAGGTCAAGAAATTGGCAATGGTTTTACATTCTACTGAGTCACAGAAGAGGAAGAAGAAGACAAAGAAGAACAAGCTAGAGGTTACATTGGGTGAAATCATTGAAATACCGAAGTGTGACCCTTCTACACTTGACTTTGAAGCATTACAATAATATGGAGAGATATGCCAGAGGAAGGCATTGCAAGAGAAGCTGAAGAAACAACAGATGGAATCCACAGTACTGGAGACAACACGGGACATTCTACATCAAATTGTACCCGATGTTGATATTGATCAAAGCAAGCCTATACTTGATCAACTAGCTACTCTCACTGACGCAATCACAACTCAAAACATTGATGCTAAGAAGGAAATTGAGGAGAGAGCCGAGATGAAGTACCAATAGAAGCTCATAGAGAACATCAGCCAAGAAGTGGCAGTGAATAAGGTAAAGCTATCAGAATTCATATCTGAATTGGATCCAATGATATCTAAAGCTATAGCCTTAATTCAAAAGTTAAGCACAATAGACAAGTTCACTAAGGAAAATAGTGACAACATTGCAAAGCTGGATACCGATCTAGAAAATAGTGCACAAAGCTTAACCACTGATGGAGACAATGCAGTCAAGCTGCATTATGAGAAGATCATAGAGATTAAACAATTAAGGAAAGAGTTGTGGGAGGTAGAGACACATTTTAGGGAAGAAGTAACCGAGCTCCAAGCTCAACTTCTGCCAAACCTTACATTGCTCCAACAACATATCAGTTCAGCAAGGCAATTGATTGCAACTCCCAAGACATCTGTAGTAGACAACATCTACGGCATGCATTCAAATATTACACTCGAGCAAATGGCTCTAGAGAACCTCAAAGAGAAATGGGAGAAAATGATGGAAGACATGAATTCTTCACATTCTCATATTTTTTATAAACTCTAAGGTAAAGACCTTTGCCTTTAGTATCAAAAAAGGGGGAAAATGAAGAGTACAAAATACAAATAGGAAAATGATGATATGATATGTACATTAATTTTTTCTGATGGGAAAATGGTAAATATGATATGTATATGGTATAGTTATAAGGGAAAATGATAGTATGAGTACAAAGGAGAAAATGATGAAAATGATAAGGAAATACATCATATGTACAGATATACCGACATATACATAGGGGGAGTCATTAAATGACTAAGGATTATATATATTGTATATACTTAACATTTTGTTAGTATTTTGCAGATATCAATTTTTTATACTAATGTCAAAGGGGGAGATTGATGACATTAATTTTCCATTAGTATGCAAACTACACTTTCGGTAAGCATACACCGAAAGACATGACATGAGAAAGACAAAGATCATATACTAAGAGATCATCGAAGATGACAAAGTACAAAGAGAACTGGTAACACAAGTTAGTGTGTAAACCGAAATTGAAAAGATAGAAAGATAAAGTGGAACACGACAGAGGAACCCGATATGCAAGTTACAATGCATACTGACAAGAAAATTATAGTGCATACCGACAAGATAGTTACAGTGCAACCGATAGAACAAAATTGAAGGACAGTCAAGCATGACCGACAGATAGAACTGAAAGTCATTTGTAGCCCGCAAAAAGTGGATCTAACTTCCACGTTAGATAAAGAAAGTGTATTCTATTTATAGGAAATTTAATTATTTTAAATCCATTTCTTTAGGGACAAGATACATGAATGTAAGTTCTTTAATCAATCTAACTGATTTAAAACACATAGACTAGGAGATCTAGGTATAAGTTATAAACCTGATCTTAGAGTTAACATTGTTTTTATCAAAACTTGATGAAGTCAATCCATCTACAAATAGATGATGCGATCATTCATTATTATGGATGAATAGATGATGTGAAGAGAGAGGATAACATGAATGAATCAGAAAAGCACATCTATGGATCAGATTGAGAGTTTCAAGAACAGAAACAACAAAAGGTGAATTTAGTTAGCAAGAACCAAGAACAGAGCATACCGAGAATCAAAGGTATTATTCAATCACAATTAAGGTGATAATATTTTTATGTAAACTAAATTGGATCTGTATCAGCAATAGGAGATTGCATTTACCAGGTCAATTTGTAATTTTCTATCATTCTAACAAGTTGAGAAAAGTGTAAAAATCCTTTCAAGGAAGGTGGATTTAACCATCCAACAACAAATCTCTTAACCAAGTGCACACTCAATAGTGTTGCTAAATCTCTTAATAGAGTAGACTTTAATAGGTCTCCACCGATACTCCTAACAAGGTAGATCATCAAAATTGATCAAATTGTAAGCCTTAACTAGCCCCTTCCAATCTGCAAATAGTGAAGATTTTGTGGGTGCCATCTCCACCGCAGTTTTTACTTCCTCACGTGAGTTTTCTGCAATACCATATCTTGTGTTATGTGTCAATTTACTTTCATGAATGTTTCTATGAATGTTCACATGTATGTTAATGTTTGAATTGATATAACTCACATCAATATAGTATAAATCAAATTGAATGGATATATAATTGATTACAAAGGTTAATTAATAAAAGGGATACAAAAGTTTTAGAGGCACTAATTCACCCTCCCCTCTCAGTACATACTTCCCATTAATCCCAACACCTCATCCCTCCAATATATATACCCACCTTCTCTTCCATATCTTCCTCATGAGAGGCTCTGATGTCAAGCTTCTGGAATCCCTCTGTATACCTTTGGATATCCATGTCCTTATGCTTCAACCATTGAACCTTCTTGAAGAATTGAACCTTGTAGTCCTTAGGTAGAAAATTCTCACTCATTTTTTCCATCATTCTAGGCCATGATGTGATCTTTGGTAGTATTTTATTCCACCTCTCTTCTTGTAGGCAATCCCACCATAACAGTGCATGACCCTTAAGCCTTGCTTTTGCAATCTTAACCTTGTGTTTGTCTTCAATGTCCTCACAATCAAAGTGGTTCTCAACAAGATTGAAACAATCAAGGAGCACTTCATCATCCATCTTCCCATCATACATTGGGATCTCTATCTTGACTTTGGATTCTCCTCCTTTAACTGCCTTCAGGATCTTCACTAGTCTAGCATCCTCTAGATCTAACCCTTCTTCGATAGGTTCCTATTCCGCTTCATCTTCATTATCATGAGGGTTTGAACCCCTATTCTCAACAAGATTGGTCAACCTTTCAATCACTTATTCCAATCTCTTGTTCTTTTCTACTTGATCCATGACCATCCTAGCAATCTCCATGTTTGTCAACTTTGGAGGCATGTTTGGAGCCTCTTCTTCAAAATCTTCAAACTCCTCCTTAGACTCCCAAAGCTCTTACTTGGATCTAATACCACTTGATGCATAGGTAAGGGCAGTGGGCTCTTTTCAATCAGATGGGTTGAACTAACAAGGGGAATACAAGGTTCAAAACACCCTTCCCAAATGGACTCAAGCAGTGACTTCAAAGATACCACTTGAATCAATGCTTCTAAAGAAAAATAGGATTAATTCAACCAAATTAAAAAGGATTCAATGGGTTATGGGGTCCAAAACTATGGACTATGCACAAAATTCTTGGATCGAGCCTAGAGACCTAATTGCACAGTATTAGGCTAGCAACATGCTTCCAAAATTCATAACTTGAAAACTTTTGAAAACACTTTGCAAATAAACTGGGTTTTTAGATACCCATTATCAAGGTTCACAACATATTAGATACTTAGTATAGTTTTCTTTGGATGAAATGCCACTGTCATAGTACTACACCCTGTAACTATGCATAAAAATGGTGATTTTTCAAAGCAATTGCTAACTCTTCCCAACCTAAAGACCTCAACTCTTGGACAATGACTCCTTATGTCCTCTAAGGCACAAATACAAAAGGAATTAGGTCCAGACCCCTAGCAACACCAAAAGCTCCAAATTAGGCCTTCAAACCCTCCAAAACTAGGGCTTCTCCAATCTAGACTCTCCAAGCACTATATCCTTCAATTAATAGACCAAAAAAATTCCCCTAATCATTTCAAGAAGGATTCCATCATAATTTAGTGCCCTCCTTTGGGTAGAATGGCTACTGCAATAACTATGCAACCATACCCCTACTCCTTAACACTGCAACCAGCCACAATCTCGATGATCACCTGCAATTTCTTTGGTTATTCCTGCATTTAGATGGTTAGTTGACTATAATACAATTTTAGATTCATCCCTTAGCGACATATATCATAGAAAGGGATGAATCCTAATTCATACTCTTAAAAACAATGCAAAATCACTGGATTTCCATGGGACAATCATATCCTTTAGTCTAAAATGCAATGAAAATAGATTGAAATGTATTCAAATAAGATTCTATAATATTAATAAAGGTCCTTACAACTTTATTTTTAATGAGACATCCAAAGTAGATCAAATTATGCAGAAATGCTGGTTTTATTGCTTTCCAAAAACTAGTGCAGTCCGTACAATAGATGTACCTAGCTGTCCTCTGTCTTTTCAACCTTGGAGGGAATGTAAAATATGAGACTTATAATTGTCCCAACCATTTCCCATTGGTTTTGAGAGGTTACAATTGCATTTAGTCACTAAAATATTAGTTCCCTCCAAATCCTAGATGACCGTTACTATTTTAAAATTTAAATTTATGAACTCTAAATCCTTAAACAAACTGACCTCCTAACTTTGATCATTGATCAATAGGTGATCAAGATGACTTATTAAAATTCACTAAATACTTTTAAACTCCAACTGACCCATTGGACTCTATTGGTCCACTTATAAAGCAATATTTGGTCCTAGTCCTTTACTTGGACAAATAGGACTTAACAACATTTTATTGCATTCCTTATTACAAATTGTCATTATTGGTTCCAATACACCCCAATTCACCCTTAGGGATGATTTTTTCCTTTTGTCTCTAATTGAATCCATGGTGACCCTAGGTGTCTTCATAGGTACTTCTACACCATTTAAGATTCAAAATATTTGTAAACTTAGCAAACCTAAGGATGATCCTAGTCCTGGAATTCTCCCTACACCACCTATTCCTTCTTATGTGTCTATTCCGCCTCCTATTGATTTTTCACATCCTACTCCTATCATCTCTCAACGTAGTGTGGTTTCTTTCATTCTTCCTCCTAAATAATAAAAGGACCTAATGTTGATTGATCTTATCCCATCTCAAATATCTAGCAAAACTAAACGTAACTATCATGATCGTGATCATTGTTGCAAATGTTGTGCTAGATTGATCCTATCCCATCTCAAATATCTAGCAAAACTAAACGTAACTGTCATGATCATGATCATTGTCGCAAATGTTGTGCTAGAGCCCATGACCGTGCTTCCTGAAACATTTCTTCACCTCATACCCCTCCTCATACTTCACTTTCCTTTTACCAACCCATGTTTGACCCTATGGAGGAAGTGAATTTAAGCAAAGTAAAAATGAAGAAACATTATAATGCTATTCGTATCTTGGCTTCTATTCAATTAATCTTGATGAAGAAGATACTCTTGATGATGATGTTCATGAACTAAAAATGATATGCATACTAGTGATTTAGATGATATGTACAAGACTATTGATCTTGATAATGATTTACCAGCTATGCTTTCACAATAGTTATCTATCACTTCTAATAATGAACACAATGACCTCTCTTCACAGCAGGGTCCTTGTTTGGCTATTGTTCCATTTGTTGTGCTTGATTTTTCTCCTCTTGCAAGTTTCCCACCTTCCCTGAACACCATAGACCAAGATGTGGGGGGAGGGGCAGGCGATATGCTTGACTAGCTCCTCTTCTATAGTAGATCCTTTCTTAAATTATTTTCTTTTCTTTTCTTTTCTTTTTTACTTGTTTGTCATGATGTGTTTCCCTCGTGATGTGTTTCTTATTTTATGTCTTGTTTAAATTTATTTAAACGAACCTTGTTGCTCCATTTTTTGCAAGGTGATAACAAAATTTCCATGTCATAATCATTCTTCTATCTGTATCTTACTTATTATATATGTTGTTACATGTTATTTTGTACACGTGCCATTGTCCGTAAATGTTCCTTTGTGTTGTCTGCTTGGGATGATGCAAAATGGTAGCACTATTCTTTTTGGTCTCCATGATGCTGGCCAAAAAGACTCTTCTTCATAACTCTTAAATGTCTTTATTCCATTATGTTGTAGTTCTACTTCCTTTGGGGGATAATGACAGTTCATTTTGACATAATTCTAATATACATGAGTTATCATATGACCTACTCACCTAGATTTGGTAGATCACTTTCATGCTCTCTTTTGTCATGTGCTCATTTCCCTTGATTTGTCCTTTCTTAGGGACATTTCACAATGTAAATGTTTCTATTGGATGCATGTACGCTCCGTTAAATTTATTGATCTTGTTAAAGTTCTTGCAGTAGCTTTAACATGGGGGCATACACTTCACTCATATTTTGTACACACACACACACACACAGTTTTTCGATGATGTTTTACATTTTGGATCCCTTGTGGACATACAATCCTTAAGGAATGATCCCTCCTTTTTTCTTTCGATCCCTTATGGACATACAATCCTTAAGCACAAATCGCTCTTTGTCGGATCCCTTATTGACATACAATATTTAAAGATAGATCCTAGATGGACTGACTAGCATGGCATACAACCTACTAAAAATTTCAATTCTATCTTTTTGCAGTGCTTCCTTTGTGTGGTCCACAGTAAGACATACAATCTTACTGGGGCTAAGGTAATCACACTTCTCTCTTTATTTTCTAGGTGATGTCTCTCTTATCTTAGTTCTTGATTTGATGAGGACTTAAGTCACTTGGGGTCTTGATGTTCTCTTGTCTCCTTAACTTTAGTGAGGTCATCTTATGTATTTGATCTACTTTACTGGAGCATGAGCTTGTCTCATGCTCATGCTAAAGTGGGGGTAAATGTATAGTCCTAAAATGTTAGCACCCATTAATTTGGAAGCTCTAGGACCTATTGGGCCCCATTTTAGTGATATCCTCGTTTACAGATGCATTTATGCTTGATTTTCCCACTTTTCTCTCTATTTTTCCTGGAGCCTCTTAATACTTCTCGAACCCCGTAAAATATGCCTTTAAATTTATCCTTCTGGGTATAGGTCAAACCACTTTTGACCTATACCTCAAGGGTTTAAATTTGGTGGGTATTGGACCCAATGCAAAGTATTTTCATTCTCCCACCTAGCATAGTCAACCTCCACAATTTTGGACTCCGAAATCACTATAAAAGGAGGCCTATTCCCTTCATTTTTATATCCATATTTTTTTATCTATTGTGCATCCATTACATCCACTATTGACATATACATGCAATCATTCACTCTCAAGCAATCAAGTCCAAGGTGCAATTCAAAAACTCTTTTTGAAGATTTCAAGCAAGCAAGAAAGGATTTGGCTTTAATATTTGAAGGCTATCTTCCATCCATTCTTCATTTCTCTCCTTTTCCATTCAAGCATATAAATCATATATACATCCATGACCTATGATTTGGTAAGTGTAGACCTATTGCATTGGTGAAGACATCCCACATTCTATCAACATAAACTCAATCAAGCAAGTATACATCTTTGTGGGTATAGCAGATCCGTATCCATCCACAAGGTTTTGACAAGAAAGGTGAATACTTATATTTGTATTTTTTTTTAATATGCTTTAATTACTTCATTTCAAGGTTAATTCCTCTATAGGGGCTTGACCAAGGCAAGCCCCTTTCCCTCAACAATTTCCCCTTTTCTTGTGTGCAGGTGCAGATTCGCGGAGTTCTAGACTCGAAATTGCAGATCTAGAAGTGCAGTATTAGTCATAGTCCCAAGACCTTTATATTCAGACCTCTAAGGTATAGGTCAAACCATCTTCAACCTATACCTGAGTATAGGTCAAACCAAGTTTGACCTGTTCCTACAACACTCATATTTTCACAGCAGAGAGCTCCATCTTGCCGGTTTTCGAATCCCAATTCATTTCCAGTTTTAGTACAGTATGACAGAGTTTATATAGATATGAAGTTGCATCCTCTAATAACCTTCAAGGTGAGTTCTTCATAATCCATATTCTATTTTAGCACTTAATTTGACACACTAGATCTGATATCTTGTTGTTTATCATTGCATGAGTGTTTGTTTTACTTTACTTGCATATATTTCATTTCTATCATATCATTCCTACATAAATGAAAAGAGGTCCTAAAATCACACATTCATTTCAAGACTAGATCATGCATTAGCATCCCTTCATCTACTTGGGTTGTGCTAATTAGATTTACTCCAAAGGAGTCACATTTTAGGATCCCTTTTCAATGTACATGTGTGACTTGGTGGTCTACCCTTGATCACCATTTCACCATCTACACCACATATATTTGGTGTTGTGATTTTATTTGTTTAAATCTAATTTTGTATAGGTTTATCTAGTTTGCAATAGTTTAAGTTGGGTTTGTAAGAAATTTATGCATCATCTCTCCTATTAGATTTAAAATTTGGAAGCGTTATTCCGCACTTTGTTTCCTTTCAATTGGTATTAGAGCCTGGTCGAATTTGTTATTATTGTTGGGTAGAAGATTTTTGTGTTGATCTAGTTTCAGTGGGAGTTTTGCAGAGGAAGATTTCATAACCTTGTTGCAAGTTAGATATGGAAAGCACATCCATCAAAATAGAGATGGATGAATTCAATGGTAGTAATTTTGAGTTGTGGAAACTCAAAATGGAGGAGATGCTTGTATATAGAGATCTATGGACTGTAGTTTCTTAGACAAAACCCCAAACTACATTGCAGGATGATCGGGATAAAATGGATCGGAAAGCCTAGGGTTTGATAAGCCTCTATTTAGATAACTTAGTGCTCCTGAATGTCCATGAATAGAAGATTGCATCTGAGCTTTGGAATAATCTTAGTCATATTTATTAGGGGAAATCCTTGGTAAATAAGTTATTCATGATAAATAATCTATATTCTTTGAGGATGGAGGAAGGAGGGTTCACTGTAGATCACTTGAATGCAATCAATATGCTATTTTCCCAATTTAATTCTATTGGTGACAAGATTGATGATCTAGATAATGTATGCTTCTATTATATTCTTTGTTAGACTCATGGGATCACCTTGTTATGGTCATTGGAAGCACAACAACCAATTTCAAAGTGGAGGATGTGGTTGGTTCATTGTTATATAAAGAGATGCAAAGAAAATATTCTAAGATGGCTAAGGATGCCCTAGTTTATCATGTTAAAAGAATGGAGAAAGGAAAGAAGAGGTACAAGAATTGTAAATCCAAGTCTCCGGAGAGATCTAAGTCTCCTAGTAAAAATTCCAAGGAAAAATGTTGGAACTGTAACAAACCTGGTCATCTCCAAAAAGAGTGCAAGGAAGAGAAGAAAAAAGGTAAAAAAAAATTCTCTGATTCTGACCCTAAAAAACCCTCTCAGGATTAAATAGATGCATTTTGTTTAGCCTTAGAAACACATGCATCAAAAGATGTGTGGTTTATAGATTCAGGTGCCCCTTTCCACATGATCTCTCATGGAGATTGGTTTTTAAAATACAAAGAGTTTGATGGCGAGAAGGTGTATCTGTGTGATAACTCTCACCTGAATGTTGTTGGCCATGGAAAAGTCAAGATTAGATTCCCTAATGGTAGAGTTAAGGGGATTGATGATGTACTACATATCCCTAGTTTGGCACAAAACCTACTTTTAGTTAGAAAGCTTGGTGATGTGGGTGTGTAGGTTGTTTTCTTCAGTGGCGGATGCAAGATGAAAAAAGGCTCTATGATTCTTGCTAAGCGTGTTTGGATTGGCACCTTGTATAGACTAGATGCATACACAATTTAGTGCAATAACATTTTGTATAGTCCAAGAAAAGGGCTTTGAAATCTTCATCTTCTCCATTAGATCAAGCAAAGAAGAAAATTGTAGTTTATACATCTTATGGTTATGCTTTTTGGGTACCTAAGGGTGAAAATGCTTTGGAGATGAAGATCCCAACTAAGAAGACAAGTCTATGGCACCAAAGGCTTCATCACATTAGTGAGAAGGATCTTCAAGCCCTAAAAATAAGAGCCTTGTTGAAGGCCTTGATGATTGTAATGTCGAGTTTTACTTTTGTGAACGTTTTGTTTATGGTAAACAACGCCATGTTTATTTTTATTCTAGTTCTAATAATTCTTCTAGGGTTTTGGATTATATTCATTAAGATGTGTTTGGTCCAGTTAATATTCCTTTGATATCTAGATCTGTGTACTTTGTTTCATTCATATATGATTATAGTAGAAGAATATTTGTGTATTTTCTCATAGTAAATCTGAAGGTTTTAGTGAGTTTAAGGAATTCAAATCCTTGGTTGAAAATCAGATTGGTAAAAAAATTAAGTGTTTGAGGATGGACAATGGTGGTGAGTTTTGTTCAGCAGAATTTGGCATGTTTTGTAAGGACCATGGGATTAAGAGACATAAGAAAACTCCATACACCTCGTAACAAAATGGAGTTGCGGAGAGGATGAACATAACACTAATGGAGACGGATAAGAGTATGTTGAGTGGTGATAGGCTTGAAAAAAAGTTATGGGATGAAGTTGTAGCCACTGCATGTTATTTAATTAAAAAATGTCCTATGTCAACACTTGTTGAGAAGACACCCATGGAGGCATGGTATGACAAGAAGCCCTCATTGAGACATCTCATAATCTTTGGTTTTGAGGCATATTCTCATGTGTCGAGTGAGAAGAGATTAAAATTGGAGAACAAGGCAATTAAGTGTATCTTCATTTGCTATGGTGTCGATGTGAAAGGTTACAAGCTTTGGGATCCAGTTGCAAAGAAGGTGCTATATAGTAAAAGTTTGATATTTTTTGAGTTAAAACCTTCCATAATTGATTTGCAACTAGAGAAGAAAGAGAAACAAAAAGGAGGTAGTTCAGATACCATATAATCCAATAAGAAATGAACTACACACTCCTATTGGACCTGATGATGAGGAGAGCTCAAGCAGCTCTAAATTTTTGAAGAAGATAAAAATCCTCAACCTCAACCATTGATGAGGTCTACTCATGATAGAAAACAACTTGATAGATATGGTTATTCATCTGAAAGGTTTGGATATTCTTTGTTGGATTCTAATTGTATATTTTCTTTGATTACTAACAAAGATGAGCCTAGGAATGTTAGAGAGGCTATAGGTATGCATGATGCAGATTCCTAGATGGAAGCCATGAATGAAGAGATGACAACATTGAAGAATCTTTTTGAGAATTTTTTGGAGCTTTTTGACCCTCCCTCACTGTTTTCGCTCTATCTGGAGCATACGGAGGTATTTTTCTGACTTTCATATATCATCGGAAAGCTCTTTCCAAGCACTTTCCGATGATGGAGGTTAGGGTTTTGGGTTCTACCATTTTGATAGTATTTTTTCTTTCAAAATATGATGTTTGGTTTTGCCTTCTAGGAGCCATATCTTGCTCATCTGGACTCTGTTTTTGGCAAACCAGATATCGTCAGAAAGCTGGTTCAGTGAGCTTTTCAATTGCAGGGGTATTTTTTCTAGATTCTTCTCTAGGTTCTCTCTCCTCTAATTTTTTCTCTTTCGCACTCTGGCAGATTACTTGGGTTCTACAGGTCCTGGGATCTCTTCTTCTGATCTTCTGGCTCACTCTTCTTTCTGACTTCTGAGCATTGTATGCTTCTCTTCTATAGCTTTTTCTTTTCTGTAAACGCACTGAGATAAAGTGTCTGCTTTTGCATATCTGGGATTTTGAGCACCTTGTGTCTTTTTTGTACTCGCACTCAGTTATAAAGTGCCATGGGGGGTTATGATGTTTTTCTGTTTTGTGCTCATCCACCTTTGTCAAGTGAGCGTACCTTCCATGACATTAGCCCATGTTGTGTGTCAGTGACACCGCCCTTTATTCTGTGCTTGTACTTATGTTGCACTGTTGGTGTTCCTGATTCTTCTTTCTGCAGATGTTTCTGGCATTGCATTTCAGTGTTCCTGTCACCCCTCTCCTTTTTCAGCATTATGGGGGGGTTCTCTTGTTGGTTCTATTGCTTCCCGGGTTTGATTGATCAGCTCTTCAGACTTTGTCTTCTCTACTTGGTCATGCACTTTTTCAGTGGGGGTTCCAGCAGTTACTTCTGACAATGTTTACAGCTTCATGCTTCGGAGATGCTTCTTTCTCTTTCTTGTTCCTTTCTTTGGGACTTTCCCTAGATTGGAGGCTTAGTTTCCTTCATCTAGTTTATTTCTTGTACTTGGGTACCTGATCGGGCCTTGTTGCCAGGGCCCTTCTTTCCTGCTTTCTATAGTAGTCTCCTAGGTTTTTTCTTCTCCCTAAGCTTATCTTAAGGGGGGGTTTTCAGATGGATGTGAAGAGTGTTTTCTTGCACGGTGATCTTAGTGAGGAGATTTACATGGAGCAACCTCAGGGATTTTTGCAGGATTCCTCCTTGGTTTGCAGAGTTTGGCGTTCTTTGTATGGTCTCAAACAGGCCCCTCGGGCTTGGTATGAGAAGATGGACTCCTTTCTGCTTTCTATAGGATTCACACGCTGTCATTCTGATCCTATAGTCTAAATTCAGTGTCTTGAGGATGAGATTTTGATCCTTGTGCTATATGTCAATGATCTTCTCATCACAGGTAGATCATCTTCTATGATTTAGGATTTTCAACGCGCATTGATGGAGCAGTTTGAGATGACAGACCTTGGTCTATTACACTTCTTTCTGGGTTTGCAGATTGTCCAGTCCCCTGCTGGGATCTTTGTTTACCAGCAGAAGTATGCTCTTGACATGCTTCAGCACTTTGATATGCTTGATTGCAAGCCTGCTCCCACACCTTTTCAGTCGGGTGTTACTTTGTCTACCTCTTACACTTCACCTTCAATGGATGCTACATTGTATCGGCAGTTGGTTGGCAGTTTGTTGTACCTAACACACACTCGTCCTGATCTCTCCTTTGTAGTTGGCCTAGTCTCTCGGTTCTCACACGAGCCTCATGAGAGTCATTGGAAAGTTGCCAAGCGTATTTTGAGATACATTCAGGGCACTCTTATGTATGGCATTCACTACACATCAGGGGCTCCTCACATTGTTGTCTACACTGACTCAGATTGGGCTGGTGATGTTGATGATCGGAAGTCTACTTCTGGCTTTGTCTTTTGTCTTGGCTCTAGTCCTATCACATGGTCGTGCAAGAAGCAGCATGCTCGTGCACTTTCATCTACAGAGGCTGAGTACAGAGCGGCGATGCATGCTAGTTAGGAGATTTTATGGCTTCGGCAGTTGATGACTGAGTTTGGTTTTCCTCCTGATCGTCCCACTGTTCTGTGGTGCGATAATCAGAGTGCTATTCACATTTCCCGCAATCCAGTGGAGCATC
>MU224712.1:324435-347430 GCA_018584345.1 Thuja plicata
AGTGGAGCATCAGCGCACTAAACACATTGAGCTTCATATGCATTTCATCCGTCAGCAGATTCAGGATGGTGTTCTCACTTTGGAGTACATTCCCACTAACGCGCAGGTTGCTGACATCTTCACCAAATCCTTTGCATCTCCGTGCTATCTTCAGTTGCATTCTATGCTTGGGGTGATGGAAGTTGTCCTTGGGGGGTCTTTTTGAGGCCTTCCTTCCTTCATGTTTTTTTCAGCATGTTGTTGTATCTCTTTTTGGGGTAGAGTTTTTCCCACTGGGTTTTCTCTATTTCACCGTTTTACAGAGATTTCTTTGTAGTTGGGTACCTGATCAGGCCTTGTTGTCGGGACCCATTTCTTTTGCATTCATAGCTGTGCTAGGTTAGTTTCCTCCTGAGCTTCGCTTAAGGGGGGGTGTTAGAGTAATAGTACATTTGCCTTTATAATTAAATCACTTCGGCTTAATTATTAAAGCTAACTATTATTCTATTCACGTAAGCTTGTCATTTGTAGGTGCATAATAATTAATATGTTTATTAATTATTAAATGCACAAACCTAGCTTTCTCCGGCTTTAGGGTTTCTCACCTTATATGTCGCTTTTGTAATTATTGTAATTCACTTTTTGGGAAATAATAATTTTTCTCTCACTCCACTGAGATTTTCCAAACCCTAGCTTCTGTCTCTTTGGCTTCCATTCAGTATCAGGTATTTGCATGCAGGTGTTCTTGGCAAGCTGTGAAGTTGGATTTCTCAACTTCAACGGTTTTGACTCTTGACAGGTCTTTGACAAGTGAGAGAATGTTTGGATTAAGGTGTCTCAACCTTAGATTCCAAACATGCTAATATCATTTTTTTATTTTACACCCACTTTGGAAGTCCTAAAATTAGGGAGCTAGTGTCATACGTTGCTATGTTGAAACAATGACAAATTTCTATGACTATGATAGTTACTAGTTCCATGGAATATTCATGGAGAGTTATTTTTGGTACTTGATATTTACGGTGGAGTCCAATTTTGATAAGTGGTGAGAGGTAGGTGTTGCATATGGAAAGATGACCGCTATGGATGAGTTATGCTTTGTTGCATTGGAACTTTCTATGTGCAATGTGTCATTGGTTTAGCAAGTTGTTGTTTACAACACCACATACCTCTTTGGAATTAGAGATGGTTTTGGAAACCACAGGCTCTTTCCACTTGGGTTGATCTCTATAAATATGTATCTTCTTCGTGCAATTTATGATGATAGGTTGGATATCGTCTAAGGAGCATTTATGTTCTGAATATTCTCTAGGATTCTCTGCTATTGTATTTACTCTTGAAGAGCATTGGCTCTAGGCATTGTATTGTAACTATTGTTGTTGCTGATAATACAATTGAGTCTGGATTTTGGAGTGTGGGTTTTTTGCCTGAAAGGATTTTTCCACGTATATCTGGTGTTGTGAGTTTGTTTGTTTAAATCTGATTTTGCATGTGTTTTTTGGTTTGTAAGAAAATTTTGCATCATCTCTCCTATTAGATTTAGCATTTGGAAGCATTATTCTGTACTTGGCTTCCTTTCACCCTTCAATGCCTCGACACCTCTTAAATGAATTTTAGTTCTTCCATCTAGTGGCATAAAAATCAATGTTATCATCAATCCTTCCTTCTGATGCCGCCATGACTTCTTCACTATGGTTGGGTGTGAATTGAATATGGTGAAATTTTTTAATTTCTGGGCATGCCCTTTTTCTTTTAGGCTTCCTATTTGGACCTTTGGAATGTGGTCCTCGCTAGGATATTTGAGAAGAAACTTTCCTATCAAGGGTTACCAAACCACTTTCGATGGTTGGTAAATTTCAAGTGTTCTCTAAAATTCTTGCAGCCACCCATGTTTATTATTCTTCCTTTTCGACCCCTTCTAAAGCATCCTACATGAAATTAGAGAAATGTCTACAAGTTTTTTTGTGGGCCTTTATAGAAGACCACAAGGCTTTTCACCAAATTGTTGAGAGTTTTGTTGTCTCCTACATGACTCTGGTAGACTTGGGTTCCTCTCTACTTAGTGACAAGGGCTAGATCTCTATGTAAAATGGATTGGTCATGTCATTTCTTTGGATGAAGCCTAAGAAATTCTTCTTAGACATTGCATCTCCTCTAGTTTCCCAATCAGTTGACCTACCTGGAAGGGGATTATTTTCCAAACCTTTTGGTTATGGAAGATGTTCATATCGAGGGCACTTTTGTTGCCAAAAACATATAGCGTGCTTGGCAAGTTGTCTAGCCCTAACTTCAAGGTTGGTTGGCTCTCACTTTCAAGATGGTATTTCTTTCAACCAGCATAACCTCTAGTGCTCTCCACTTATTCAAACTCAAGGGCTTCCTCTAGTCTATTTTCCTTGAGTTCATACTTTTTGGTTTTACAAAAGAGACATTCACACCCCCATGACTTATTTTCCAAAGCTACTATGAATCTTTTCTCTAGGAAGATATGAACGCCTAGTTTTGCCTCTCTCAGTTAGATTGTGTGACATTCAACATTGTCATATCAACTCTACCTCTAAATATGCTACACAAAATATGCATTCATATAGTGAAACCATGGTGGAAGGACTAACATTAGTCTCCCAACACCACTTTATGCAATTACAAACCATGTTTTGGGTATTGGCTTTCTTTGCACCTTCCTATGGTGCATGCTTTTAACCTTCGATGGCATTCACAACCAACTTTGTTTGTCTAGAAACAATAGTTTCACAACATTTGGTCGAGCGTTAATGAGCCTAAGCTCATTCATTTTTCCCAGTGTATTATTTTTCAAGGCTTTCCTATGGGTTTGCGCCTTTGGCGTATGGGTATTTTAGACCCTTGTTGCCCATTCTATGGCCAACCAGAGTCTTTCAAATACCTCTTCTATTTTTTCGTTGTGCTCAACATTATGGAGTTAGATTCGTGACTTTTTTCACCCCTTTCGACCATAATCTTCTTTCTTTTTGGCATATGGTTCTTTCAGGGAATTAGCATCACATCCCCTTCAATATACCCAAATATGGCATGCTTTCAGGGTGGAGATTCTTTCTTCCTTATGGAAAGATAGAAATGCCATTATTTTTCTCACAACTCTATTGATACGTGTGTTTCTCTTTTCACTAAAGCTTCTATTTGTAATAATGTTATGTTCTAGATCCAAGTTCAAGCCAGTAAAGTGGTACTAGAGGTGGCACCTCTAGGAGCTTCTTGATCATTGGAGCAATGCCCCTTACATTGTGGCTAGGGTCCTTCTAGACAATTATGTCTCCTACAACTATTCTCCATCTCATGGCTACAAGCGTGGTCGGAGCTCTTATGCTCTTAGACTGAAGCTCTTATGCTCTTAGACCCCCAGGTCTTAGGCTCCCCATGACCAGTCTGGTGGTGGGAGTTGCTCAGCTTGGTGGCACTCTACTTCTTCCCCACGTGGAGGCTTTTGCCCCCGAGTGGCCTTTGAGAGAAAGGTGGCTGTCCTCTAGTGGTGGTAGTGGTTGACCGATGACTAGTAGAAGTGTTGGTTGACCATACTCCTCATAGTGGCTCCCTTGGTTGGCTCTGACAATTTCACTTGTGAGGAATGAAGACAAGGATAAAGAGGAGGGTGAAGTTAATGTTGATGAGGGATGGTCCATTCCTAACGTCGCCCTAGACCCCACTCATGTATGAGGCACATTTGATGATCGAGTTTCCCCTCTGCCTCCTACTAGTGTTGCTCTCATCGCTTAAGAAGCTTTATTGATTGATGCCCTTCTATTTTTTATATATTATAAAATTAATAAAATCAAACACAAATATCCATAAACAATATAATAAATATAATAAATCCAAGACATCTATTAAAAAAGCACTTCCCCTCTACAATAAAATAAAACTACGGATCTTAAATGGTATCAAGATTATAACTAATTATAGGAAGAATCAACATAATCCTCGCTATATTATTTTAAGCGACCATGCATTGACCGCTAAGAAGGGATTGGTTTGCATTGAAAGGTCGACCGACTGATGCAAGCACGACCTTATAAAACATCTCCATTTGACATGCGCTCAGTTGGACCTGAAAATGCTTTTTCTCTTGGCGACAAGAAGGGAATATTTCCACTATTACAATCTTTTTGTTGAATTATTTTGGGTACAAGAGTTGATAATATCAAACGGCACCTGGCATCACAGCCAATCTAAATCATCCACGTATCCTAGACAAGGATTACCACTTGAAAGAATAGATTTTCTGATTTATTGCTCGTGCTATTGCACATTTTCATAACAAGATATTTGACCTTGTTCTTACTAATGGAATCAATGAATTATTTAGTATGGTTTATTGCTTGGACTGGAACAACAAGATCCCTTTATTTTGGACAGTAGTGAGAGAGGCCATGGTATCTAGTCTTAATGGTGTCCTTTGCCTTAGTTTAACTTCATTCATTTTATTCAGACCATGCGTTGATTCCAATTGTCTTATCCATTTTGTCATCCCACTATAATTGAACAGCTAGAACCCCTACTTTTGAAATCATATTACATTCTTCTCCATCTCCATATTGCATTCTTCTTCGGAGAGAAGGATTTAGTTTACAGTTTGCAGTGGCAAAAATTAACTATCTAAATTTGATTTAAGATGGCTCTGAAAATGACATCGCCAGCTGAACTGGTCAGGTCTTCGATGCTGAGTTCGACCTCTGGATTGGCCTCCTCTAATTCCAAGTTCAATGGACAGAAGCTTAGATGTAAGTTTTCGTTTTGTGGAGCACACCCAAATGTATTTTTTGGGGGATTCATTTTTTTAAGTTTTCTTTTTGGCACTCTACTGTAAATATGGTTTTTTTCTTTTCATGGTGAGGTGTGGGAATGAAGCGTGTAAAATTGTCAGAATGAGGTTTCGTAGTTTTCAATCGCTTTAGGAAAGGTTTGATTGTTATGGCAGTGGTAAGGCATGCCAACCATTAGTATAAACTCTTACCAAACTGTTGGAAGTTGGTAATTTCAACCTTGGTTAGATTATTAGGGAAGAACATATAATAGCTGTGGATTATTTTCCCAAGACCCACTCAAAATTATTGATAGTATTAAATTTTGGGAGTACACCATTCAAAATTTTATGTAAGATTTGGCTAGTTCTTGTGGGACTGTATTTTTTGAGAAGGCATGAAAAAGAAAAACAAAGCTCCCTGGAGATGGAGCAAAGGATGCTAAGATCCTCGACAAGGTCTTGTGGAGATAACTGACAGCTGGGCAGGGACATGAGCCCAATCTGATATGGGTTCTCCTCACCTCTGCCTTTTTTCTGTCATCTGTGCCTTGCTTTTAGGGTCCTGTTTCAAAACTTGTTTTTTAAATTTGGCCATTCTAGTTGGAAGGAAATTTCTTACAATGTTGAACACTCCTGTCACTCTTGGCTTATTTTCCAAACTTAAAAACCAGGCACAAATAGAGGCGATATATTTTGACATATATTAGGAATCATATTGGAACTTTATGATTTTCTGGATCTTATTTCCAGAAATTTATACATTCCAGCACATACTTACACGCACATATGAGTGAACATGAAAGCTGCAGCAATTTTCCAAATGAGGTGCAATAATTCATTTTTAACATTGGATCCGTTCCTCATGTAAATTTGTCAGCAAGTTTTCACACGGAAGCAATAAGGT
Organism: Thuja plicata; assembly: GCA_018584345.1. Classification (NCBI taxonomy): domain Eukaryota; kingdom Viridiplantae; phylum Streptophyta; class Pinopsida; order Cupressales; family Cupressaceae; genus Thuja; species Thuja plicata. Next base: position 330,099 of record MU224712.1, read on the forward strand.
GTTGTACCTTGTTAATGGGGTATTTGAATGCTACGTCCTCTCTTTGTAGATCCCAAATAAGGAATGCATTGAAGCTGTTTTGCCTGGTTGATTTTTGTTTCCTACCGATCACTTTAGCCAGCTAACTTACACTGCTTGAAGATTTCGTCTACCTTCCCACAACTTCAGGGAATGCAATTTTGTCTTATCCTATAATGACCAATGGATCTTGATAGGGATGAAATGAATGTAAATTGGGAAAAAACTAGATGACAGCTAATATGATCTGTTGCTTGCAATTGAGCATACACAACAAGTAAAACACATTTTTTGGTTCTTAACCATAAGAAGAACTGAGGTCCTGCTCCAGGTGATAACAAAATGAGTTTTGGTGTACTAAATGTCATGTCTTTTTTCTAAAAATTAGGTATTACTAGTTATCAGTTGTTTATTGTATAAATGTAGAAGATTCTACAGTTTCCTGAAGGAACTTCAATGATATTTATCTGTTATGAGATTGATCTTGCTTAGCTTAAGAGATGGTGATTATCAGTTTTTATCAGACCAACAAACTTTTTGTTTGCCTCACGAGGAAGAACTGGATCAGAAATTCCCAAGGCAGTTTGCATTACGATTTACAACATTTTCTCTTCAAAACCAAAGACTGGGAGTAGGGTATTTCAGTTAGTGCACTTTTCAAGTATAAAGTTTGTAAATGAATTGCACTTCATCTGCAAAATTGATTGAGGAATTTGACAATTATGTATCATATTCTGCAAAAAAATGAGGGGTTTGCATTTGGATTTTGCAGCTGGACTTAGTTTCAAGAGTAGAACAAAGAAAGCGAATGCCAGTTCTGTCCGCTGCTCTATACAAGCTCCTCCTCCTGCCTGGCCTGGAACAGCACTTGTAGATACAGATAGGAAAGTATGGGATGGTCCAAAGCCTTTCTCTGTCATTGGTTCAACTGGCTCAATTGGAACTCAGGTTTGAACTTTGTATACTTAACATTGAAAAAGCACAGTATCATTTATTTTCAAAGCTCCAAGTTTTAAGTTTTGTCAACAGTGGTGAATTGTGTTGATTCTGAGCACTATGGATCCAGAGAATAAGTCATTCATAATTTCATTATAACTCGGCTAATGCTATTTTTTGTTGAAAAATGAAAATCTATTTTCTTAAATCCCCCAAGTAGGATGCAGATTTCTCTTTCCAAAGTACTTGTTGGCATTGGGATTTTTTTCTGAGAAAAAAAGGCAGAAGCCAAGAGTCAGAAACAATTGTGAAGAAAAAGATAAAAATTAAAAAACACTGGAAGTACAGATAACTTTTCTTCTTCATAGTATTTCTATTGGAAAACCATGAATGGAGTTGAAGCTATACTTATCTCCTTATCTCTTTAGCATTTTTCTTTGGAACTACAGTTAGATATGGAAGATAGAGCAGCATTATGGATGTGCAATTCACCTACACTTGCTTTTGAGGATTCAGTTAGATATCTCTAGTTATGAAATATTAGTGTAACCAAATTCAGTGACATTGATTGTCTGTATATCTTGATTCTTAGGGCATTGGTTATCTGAGATCTCTGGATCAATCAATCTGGTCTGTTAGACAACATTAACACTGTGGGGGACATAAGATAGAATTTTTTTTTCCGTTTGACACTATCACTAAATTGATGTTTTAATTCAACAAGGTTTACCTAGATATTAAAAACTGTCTTTTTCTTAGTGTTAGATTATTCATTCTATTGCAATGTCTTGTGTTGTTTCTTTGTTATACAATATAACGTTTCAAACTTGTTTACTTCAGACTTTGGACATAGTAGCTGAACATCCAGATAAGTTCAAGGTTGTTGCACTTGCAGCGGGCTCAAATGTGACATTACTTGCAGATCAGGTAATCACTTTGACTTGATTATGGTTCTGATGTGAAAAACTTGTGATTTTTTTGACATTTTTAGTACTATTAATTTCAAATATTGAACGTATGGTTTACTGATGCTGGGAGCTGTCTAAACAAAAATTCTCATTTCAGGTCAAGACATTCAAACCTAAACTTGTTTCTGTCCGCAATGCATCATTAGCTGCTGAACTGAAAGAAGCTTTGGCAGATGTTGAACCCAAGCCAGAAATAGTTTTTGGGGAGGAAGGGATGATACAGGTATATCATTATATGGTTGAATTATATATGCATGGAAACCATGATAATTTTTCTCAATCCCATACCAAGAGGCCAGAGAAATGTGGCCGATGGAGGAATATAATATAAAGGACTGTGATGTTTTCATGTTTGAGCTGGAATTTTTTTTTCTCCTGCAGTTATATTTTGAAGCTTATGATATGTAAACCTGCCCCTATTAACAACTATATACCACTGTGAAATGCAGGTTGCCCAACATCCTGAGGCTGTCAGTGTTGTAACAGGCATTGTAGGATGTGCTGGCTTGAAGGTAAAGTTTAGACCCTTTTGTATCAAACAAACAACGTTCCTCCTTTGTTTTAATGCTTTAATTTTCACTAAGACAATATAACCATTGACTGTAAATGTATAAATCTGAATCATTTAGAAGAGCAGAGCTTATTTAATGAAAGTAGTATGATAGTTTTGTCTTCAGCATGCTTTGGCTTCGTAAGTCATCGAATAGTGGCATCTTTATCTTACTGGCTTTCATTTATACGACATAGTCCTGCTCACAAACTCAACTCTGGCACCGTCAACAAGTTTTTTTCTTTTATTTCTTTTTTAAAGATATGCCATTCAAATATAAATGTCATCAGGTGTTCTTAATGCTGGTTAATGGAATCTTTCCATCAATTTTTAAATTTCATTGTTATCTTTTATTATTTGGTTCTAGTACAAGCAATTCATGAACAAAATTTTCACAATCTAAAAATTAAAATGCAAATGATTTTGGGTGTGCATACATTGTGGCTATAGATATTTTTCTGCCAAATCTTTTATTTTTTTCAGGGAATTGGGAACTGTGATTGGGTTAACTGCAGTTTTTTCACTCTATTAAAATTCCAGAGATTTTTTGGCTTACCTTAAACAGTTATGTTTTAACAGATCAAACTGATGTCAACTTCATGTTTATATATAGCCAACTGTTGCTGCAATAGAAGCAGGGAAAGACATAGCACTTGCTAATAAGGAGACTTTAATTGCTGGAGGTCCCTTTGTGTTGCCACTTGCCCACAAACATAAAGTCAAAATTCTACCTGCAGATTCTGAACATTCTGCCATATTTCAGGTAGTTACCGTATTATTTTCTTGTGAATTTGAATGAATTTGTGACATATTTCAATTTGAACAGCTCACTGACCAAACAATAGTTGGAGTTCTCAGTTTTCATCTTTGGAGGAGCTTTATTTTTTAAAATTTCAACCTCACCTGCTTTCATTCAATAGTTGCTCTAATTCAAACTGACAATTATAACAGTTAACAGTATTGTAGCAAAGTGAGCTGCATATTTTCCTATAAAATACACCCACCATGTAGTTTTGCAGACATATTGTAAGATTTTAAAGATCATATCTTTATGTGTGCAGTGCATTCAAGGCTTGCCAATAGGTGCCCTGCGACGTATCATTCTAACAGCTTCTGGAGGAGCATTTAGGTGTGTAAAACCTTTGTTCAGCAAGTTTATGCGTTCCATATTCTTCTTTCAACATGCTCAAGAATAAGTGCATAGATTATTTACTTTATCAATCAAAATATGATTTGTGTTTTTGGATTATTCAAGCTCATTTTTAAAATGTCTAGTGCTATCCAGTTACCTGTCATGACATTATTTTCCCATTTGTGTGAATTCAACTGATGCGATAAATTAGGAATTGAACCTGTGTATCTCTATTATTTCCTAGAGGAAAATATAGCCTTTTTGCACTGTGGTGACTATTGGGGACTCAGAAGCCATGTGTAATTGCATGTAACTGCATTGGTAGAGATAGGTATCTGAGGTTTAGATCTTGTAGTAATTTCAACATTTGTTAATGTTACATGTAACTTATTCTCCATTTACAAATTTATATAGTTGATTATCAATGTGGATGGATATATGCTGTGGATGTTTCACAGTGCTGTAACTATTGATGCTACAATGTTTGCTGATGCTTGCCACATTATATTCAAAGTAATAAACATTCTGCCTTTTAATATGCATGCAATTTAGAATTTATGATTTCATTCAGCATTCTATGGGTATTAGCTTTCTCGAACGGGTGGTTAACATAAAACATTGATGAAAATGTTCATTTATGGCTCTTCCGATTTTAGTTTTGTAGATGTCATTATTGATGATTAATATAGTGAAATGTCTAATCTCAATGATCTGTGATTTTTGCTGAATCAAATTATCAATAGATGATCAACAATTCTGTCTGAAACCAAATGCTTGGACCTTGAAGTTATACATTACAATATTACAAGTTTAGATTGTCTTATCTCCTGTGCTTGAAGTTCTCTATAACAAGGTTCCCATATGCTCCCTGTGTCTTGTTCTGTAGTAGACATCAGATGCTCTTTATATGATTATATCTAATGGGATGAGGCATGTTTTCATTGTATTAACAAATGTCAAGAACAATGGCCAACCTTCTATACTGTTTGTTCCTCTAGTTCCTCTTTGTTGTGTATTATGCAAACCCTTGAATTCTTGTAGTCCTTTCCAGTTGGTAATGCTGCCAACTTCAGTTTGTATTTCATGTTAGTTTGTAAAGATCTTGGTGTTATTTCACATCCTTTTCACTTCTAAACATTGGAGAGCTTATCTGGTATTTCTAGATCAGCTTGGCATTTCTAGGTGGTTGTTTATTGCCTTTTATAGTATTTTGAATTTTCATTTTTCTCAGCTCTGAAAGCACCTGATTTGCATGTCTTGAAACCATACGGGTTTAGGATTTCACTATTCATGAATATGCTAGTGATTTTATATTAAAAGCCAGCGACACTATTTTTTAATGTTTGGGCTTTGATTAAATTGAGATTTTAATCCATTATATGTGACATAAGTTACATATTTTGATATAATATGGAACCCAAAAGGTTTCAGGAAGTGATTGTCATAGACTTGGGCCTAAGGAAAATTAGCTGAAGGTTAATTGGGGTCTTTTCTTATCAGAGATTGGCCGGTGGAGAAACTGAAGGATGTGAAAGTTGCAGATGCTCTTAAGCATCCTAACTGGAATATGGGGAAAAAGATTACAGTTGACTCTGCTACCCTCTTCAATAAGGTAAGCATGATTCCTTTGTTGTGATTCTTCACTATTATACTTGAACATTTTTTCTTTGTATTTTTTTAAGATGTTTGCCTTCTGAAATGTAAACCTTTAATATGGAATGTCTTCTTTTCTCTAGGGTCTCGAGGTTATAGAAGCACACTATCTTTACGGAGCTGACTATGATGATATCGATATTGTAATTCACCCACAGTCAATAATTCATTCGATGATAGAAACACAGGTATTATGACAAATCTGCTCTTGTTTAGGACTATATGTTTCATTTCCACTTATGTCACAAGTGTTTGATAGAGTTTTTATCAATTATATCTGCTAGGATTCCTCTATTCTGGCTCAACTTGGATGGCCAGACATGCGATTGCCAATACTGTATACAATGTCCTGGCCTGAGAGAGTTCCATGTTCAGAGATCACTTGGCCTCGACTCGACCTTTGCAAGTACGTGTTTTTAATCTCAAGCTGGTTTGTTTCTGCACTTATTTTGAATAGGAATGGTTGCTTATTTGAAGCTGTTAGTGTAGCAATCATCATGAGTAATCAAGAATTATAGTCATTGTTAATAAAATTATCTGCTTAAATGGCTGCGAATATACAAATTAGATGCTTAGATTATGAAATAAGCAAAGATCATATGGCTTTATGCAGGTTGGGTTCATTAACCTTCAAAGCTCCAGACAATGTGAAGTATCCTTCCATGGATCTTGCTTATTCTGCTGGTCGAGCAGGTGGTACTATGACTGGTGTCCTTAGTGCAGCAAATGAGAAGGCCGTTGAGTTATTTATTAATGAAAGGTACATTCCCTTCTTGGACCATTTAAACTAGGATTATGAATCCCATACAATTTCTGCAACATTACCTATGCTGTTTAAATGTTCATCTTTGGAGATTGTTAGTGTAGTATTCGCAATCTGCTTGGCATATGTTCAATGTTTAAGTGTAACTTCTAGAACTGGTCTTTCTTTTATCTGGATCTAATATCTAGTAAGAAATGTAACGTCATCACTCTTATTAATCAGCTTGCATATTTCCTATTGCCTTGCAAACAAAGGCATAACCAGTTGCAAATATTTACTGTTTGCACTGCATGACTTGTTCTAGCACTGCATTTTTTAAAGAAGCGGATTCAAATTAAATATATTTTCTAACATAATTACTTTTGTTTGTCTGCTAGAATTTCGTATCTGGATATATTCAAAGTTGTTGAAAAGACATGTGACAAGCACAGAAATGAGCTTGTACTCCAACCTTCATTGGAAGAAATCATACATTACGACCTATGGGCCAGAGAGTTTGCCGCATCCCTGGCGCAATCAAGTTTGGAACCTGCTATGGTTTGAGAATCTGGCTTAAAAGCCCAAAGCTTTCAATAACAGTCTTGTAGGAAAGAAATGAATCACTTCCTCTTGGAGAATTGCTGGCATGATTGCCTTATGTAGACTGTATTAGGTTTTTTATCCTCTCATAGTTGATATATCTTCTCTAGTGCAGAATAGAATGAATAGGCTATTCTGCAGAGAAGTTGTAAGTGACTATTTGTTGGTATCTTTTATGCCAAAAGTTACAGAAGTAATTCAAGAATTTTTGGAAACCATGCTTTTGCGGTGTTTGTAGTGTTTTGTGCAATTTTCTTTCCAATATCATGCCCGACTCTCAAAATGGTTGAAGAAAATATTTGGCATGATATCAGGCATAGCAATGACAATTCTTAGTTTATGCGTCCATAAAATATCAGGAAATAATGGCAGTCCCTAGTTTATGCCACTATAAATTAGTAAAGATCTGCACCATTTGCATGTAGATTGAAAGTTTGTGCAGGGTTTGAAATTGTAGACCTCCTTGAGGTAAAAATGCAAGCAAATATGTTTTTTCAGAAACACTACTACGGTTATTATTCTCTCTGATTGCACAACAGAATTCAAATGCCTCCTTTAGGTATCTAGTCATTAAGTCTTATGTTCTGTGCCCAGTATTTCTTACTATCTTAGTATGTTGCTAGTGAGGAGAATTATAACATATATGTTTAATGGAGTTCAATCCACGTGCATCTTACAAATTCAAGCCCTCGTGAAAGAGTGCTGTAACACTTAAGTTGAATAGATTCTTTGCTAAGGGAAATTTTGTGGAGCTGAATTGCATGCCCTTATAACCCATTGATTATATTGGGATATGTGATAACCATAGTCAATATAGTCCTTATTTTAGTCTTTTATTAGTTCCAAAACATAATTGTTGTAAGTTAGGTCAGCATCATTTGTATTAAGGTATTATTTTTTCCTAATGGTACCTATAAATAGAAGGTAGAGAGTAATTAAGAATCATATTAGAAGTTATTATTATATTACTTTTGGAGGCTACCCTTTCAAAGTGGCTTACTATGATAAAGGATTTTCATCTTATTCCCTATTATGTTCTTTACTTGTGCAATTAAATTTCACTACAAATGGTATTAAAGCATGATTTTGGCACTTTGAAGACAAGGAAAAACAATGGTTTTAGGGGGACATGTTTGTCAAACACTTCTATCAAAGCATCAATTTTTTGAATAGTTTTCACCGTTGCAAGAATTTGACTCAAATAGGTTACAAAGAAAAATTTAGAAAATGTGGATTTGTTCTGAATATGTTATTGTGAAATTGGTGATGTTGTGGTGGGGGCTTTAACAAGAAGCAAGGGAAAGATTTTAGTCACACCTAGAAAGTCTTTGGACACAAAGGATCTAGAAATAAAAGAGATCGTGTCCCTAGATTTTGAAGGTACTATAAATGTAGTAACTAGCAAGGTTAAATATGAAATTCTTTTCAGGTAATGGCTTCCAAAGTCAAATCTTGTGGACTTGGCTACAAAGAAGTTGAAAGGGATAGCTAGAGAGAAGATGGCATGGTTTGAAATTGTGAGATAAGTATCTTAAGGGTTTTTTGAGATTCTTAAATGCGGATTCACATCACAAGGTTCAAGAAGCAAATATATTTTATGAGGGAAATGAAGATTCTTGATCTTGCTTTAATTCAAATCTAAATCAAGATTAGCTTCCAACTCTCTTGCAAGCTTTCAATCTATTATCATTGTAAGAAAGGTAGAGGATTTTTTTTGGGTATTAGGAGACAAGTATTTACTAGCATTTACAAATTGAAGAAAAAACAAAAGGGATACCAAGTGAAGAGAGAACAAGATTTTTCATATCGAAGAGGAGGAAAAAAATTGTATTGAAGAAGTGATAGAAGATGAAGAAGATACAAAGATAGAAGAGGCAATAGGGGAATCCTTAGAAGAGTGCAAAATAATAATATTTGTTATGCACTATCACATATTAGTTCACCACAAACCCTCAAAGTAGTGGAATTCTTAGAAAATAGAGTGGTACACAATACTGATTGATTCAAGTTGTATAAATAAAAAGATTGGCCAAAGTTGAATCGCTTTATTTTTTTCAACACAAAAATTTAAAGTTATGAAAACACATAGTGAAATGTTCTTTTCTTGGCTCTTTTTAACTTAAGCAAAATACTACTATTTATTTGGAAGGAATTATTTCAAAGCAAGAATGATAGGATTTATTATTCCTAAACACATAAATAACTCATGCACATATGAGTAATAACTAATAGAATCTCTTATGGAATTCAGGGAATTAATTACACAGTTATGTAAATAGTTGATTCGAAAATGGAACATACTAGTAACATCGAACTTATTGGTGTCTAGATAACCGTTCAGGTTGCTTGATTTGTTACTAAGCTGTGATTTGTTGAAAGACTTCTTTAGTTTGGTTTGGAGAAGAGATCGTTGAGATAAAAGCCCAAATCGGACGCCTCTAGAACAACTTCAATTCCACGAATTGCTTCTATCGATCCACAAACCTATTGTACTGATAAAATCACTAATTAATAACCTATGTTGGGGTTGCGTCTAGAATAACTGCTGCTACAGGAGTTTCGTCCAATACCAGATACATGATTTGCAGAGAAAAACAACAAAATCATAAACTGGAAATGCACGTTTCTTTCCCACCAAACTCCTTATAAATTGTCCTCTTTCAAAAAGCTACAATCTCCTCACAAAATTCATGATTTTAGGCAGTTTTCATATTAACATCACCCAACATGAAGATTTCGCCTATTAATAAAAACATGTGTAACTTAAAGTGGCCCCCCTCTTTAGTTCACAATCAATAATTAAATTAATTGTAGATCAACTTTAGATGTTTGGGCTGATATTTAATTATTCATTCATTCCCTTATTATTTAATTAAATTTGTAGCCTCTGGAATGAAAAAGGCTAGGTACTTCATCTTTGCCAATCATCACTCGAAAGGGGACATTGCAATCCTCTCTTCTCGAGATTGTTGGTCCTCTAGAAATTACAAATTGGAATGTTGTAGAATCTCCTCTTCTTCCCATGTGGCATCCTCAATTGGCAAATCTTTCCATTTGATCAAATATTCTCGGACCACCTTGTTGCTCAACTTCCTCTCTCTCCAATCAGCTATACCTTTAGGAACTAATACTAAATTCCCTTCTTCGATTAGTGGAGGCATTTCTGGAGAAGCAACTATGTGTTAGCCCAATACCTTTTTGAGACATCAAACATCAAACACATTATGTATTTTGCTGACTTCTAGCAACTCTATCTCGTATGCAACCTCTCCAACTCTCCTCAGTATCATGTAAGGCCCATAGAAACATGGTCTTAGTTTTTCTGCACCACTCTTCTTTAGTGTAGATTGCTTGTACGATTGTAATCGCAAGAAAACCAAGTCCCCGGTCTCAAATGATCTTTCAACTCTATACCCGTCTACATACATTTTCTATTGATTCTGAGCATGTTGAATATTATCCTTCAATGTCTTGAGAATATCCCGCTAATGCCAAATTGTCTCCTTCGCATGAGGGACCTTACTATCATCAAATGTCAAATCTACAAATGATAAAACATCATACCTGTACAAGCCTCGAATGGAGATATGCCTAATTGACATATGAAAGGTGGTATTGTAACAATACCTACCTACGTGAAGTCATCTAATCGAAGAACGTTGTTGTCCTAAAACATAATTTCTAAGACAACCATTAATCCACTTATTTAGAATTTCTGCCTGTCCATCCATTTGAGGGTGGTAGTTGGTGCTTGGTGTCAATTTTGTACCTACCAATCAGAACAACTCCTTCCAAAACATATTGATAAACTGGTTGTCCTGATCATGAAATATGGTCTTAGGAAGACCATGCAACCTGAACACCTCTGTAACAAATAAAACTGCAACCTGAGGTGTTGAATAATCTATAGCAATGATGAAAAAATGTGAATACTTTGTCAAGTTGTCCACAACTACAAAGATACAATCTTTCCACTGAACTCGTGGAAGTCTTGTAATAAAATCCATAGATATTCCTTGCCACTTCTGTTTAGGTGTGGGTAATGGTTGAAGAATGCCTATAGGAAAGGTGTGTTCTAACTTGTTCTTCTGGAAAGTCAAACACTCTCGAACATGCTACACCACATCGTCCTTAAGACCCTTCCAGGAGAATCTCTCCCGCACCCGACAATATGTTTTGAAGAAACCTGAATTTCTTGCTAGAGGGACATCATGCAACACCCTCATAACCTTGTCCTTCAATTTAGAGCTTGGTACAAGATAGATTCTTTTCTTATAATAAATCACATCATCTACTATAGAATACCTGTCATCTTGCACACATCCATCAACCAAATCAAAAGGAAACATGTTTTTGGGTTACTTGGCTAGCAATTGAGATTTTCAATCAGCTAAAATCTCACAGAGAGAGAGAGCAAAATGGTGGGTTTCTTGGAAATACTATCAACAAAAATATTATTTTTTCCCTTAATAAATTCCACATCAAAATCATATCCCGAATCTTGCTTACCCATTTTTGTTGTCGTTCATTGAGATCTTTTTGTTCCAGGAAATACTTAAGACTATTGTGATTAATCGTGACAACAAATTTTGCACCCACTACATATTGTCTAAACTTAGCTAGCGTGTGCATGATAGCTAGCATCTCCTTATCATAAGTAGATTACAATCTCTTGTTAATCAACTAATGGAGATGATGAAGACCGAGTGATAATTAGTATACATGGTTGTAAAAATGATTCGATGAGTTGTTATTTTGTCATTGATGTCAAGAAATTGATGGTAACCGGACATAATAACCCGACCAAAATAATCCTGGACACAATAACCCCGCCATAATAACCCAAGGACACGATAACCCATGGACAAAATAATCCATGGTCAAAATAACCCATGGTTATTTTAGATCAAGTTAGTATGCTAAAAAAGGGATTGTGAGGCACCATAGAGGATATTTAGGTCATTTTTAGACCATATATCCATTATATAACCCTAAAATAGCCTTAAAACATCTTTAATATGCTTAAATAACTTATAAAATGGTAAATAATTATAGAAATAAAGACAAATTGATATAGTTGTTTGCTACTATATATTTGATGTTATCAAGTTGGTACATTTGATTGATTAAGTCAGAGATTGCAAAAAGTTAAGTTATGAGTGAAAAGAGTTACTCTACCGAGCTAGACAGAGTCAGTCGGTCTAGAGTTGTGTTAGTCGGTTTTAGTTACCGAGCACCGCAAATGATTTAGGCACCGAATAGTGAACGAAGTTAGTTACCGAGTTGCTAGGCAAGTTACTGGGTATAGGATATTGATTGAAAATGATGATAAGATCGAATTTAATACGAAGCTATCGTGATCTAGATGTTGATAAGAATTAAAAGAAGTTTGTTAGAAGATCTACGAGCGAGAAAATTCAATGAGAAGATATAAGGTGAAGATTAAGCGGTTAAACCTGATTATTAGAGTTTCAAGAAAAAGTTCAAGTTACGAGGTAAAAGTTTAACGGTTTACAGAGTTGAGATTTGTGAAGAAGATGATCGAACAACTGAGCGTAAATGATGGAAAAACTAAGCAAGGAGATTAAGAGGAAAATATTTTATATATAAAGGATGAGAATTAAACAGAGAAGAGAGGCTGGCGAGTTGAATTAAGAAGCAGAAGAAGCTAAAGTTACCGAGCAGAACGAAAAAGCAGAAAGAGCATAATCTATAGTCTAGAGCAGAGACAAATGGAGTATGTGATGCCAGTATTCATGTGAGGATAAAGGATCTGACCCAAGCAAAAGGTAGTTGCTATATTTACAGATCAAAGTTTTACTGTTGCTTATTAGCATTTGTAATAGAGAAAAATCTCTTCGAGTGGATTAACAGTCATATTTGTAAATCCTAGAAGTATGTGACATTCCAAAACAATGTTTAAAGACCTCTAACAAGACCACTCCTAACAGGATGAAGATCTTAACAGATCTGAGATAAATCCCTTAACAAGGTCACATTTAGAAAACGTGTTTGTAATCTTTAACATGATAAGTTCTTAACCGAGCATACTTCAGAAGGGTACAATTTTATTGTGGGTCACAATTTCTATAGAGGTTTCTCCCATATTGGGTTTCCTCGTTAATTTTGGTGTTAACTGAGTTTGAATGATTGATTTTCATATTATGAGATGTATGGTTGTTTAAGTTATTAATTTATTTGGTGAGTCAGTTATTACTGTATTCAGTTCTATCGAGTGAATCAGTGAGCTAAGTTTTAAGTATTTAAGTTTGATTTTGTCTGATTCACCCTCCCTCTCAGTGGACCAACAATTGGTATCAGAGCTTCGGTTCTCTGAAGTGTTAAGTTTAAAAAGACTTGAGTCAAGATCTAAAGATGTATAAGAGGGAAGCACCAAAGTTGAATAGGGAACATTTCTCTACATGGAAAATCAGAATGAAACTGCATGTGTCTGGTATAGGAGAATATGGACTTCATTTTCTTGATAATGAATATGTTGCACCTACAACTACACCTTTGACAATTAGTGAGCAAAGACAGAAGCAAGAACACACACATGTCATGATTGAGATTGCTTCTACATTTACCGACTAGGAATATGATGAACTTGATGGATGCATTACTTCGAAACAAATGTGGGATAAGCTTATTTTGACCTATTGTGGAGATCAACATGTTCAAAAGGAAAAAATAGAAAGTTTGAGAGGTAAATTTGATTCAATGAGAATGAAAGAAGGAGAAAACATAATACAATACAACACCAGACTTAAGGAGATTGTTAATTCTATTAGAGGAGTTGGTGGAGCCATAAAAGATGTAACAAGCAAAATGTTGAGAACCCTGCTATCGAGTCGTGCTATTCGAGTATCTTCTATACAAGAGTTGAGATCCATTCCTCAGATGAATGTTTCACTTGATGCTACTATTGGTAAGCTGGTTGCATTTGAGATTAATGATTTTGATAATAGTCTACCTGCTACATCTAAGATTGAGTTTGTATTTAAGTCATCTTTGAAGATTGGAAGTTAAAAGGACTCTAGTCCTAGTGATGGATATATGAGCAGTGCTAGTGAGAGATTTACAACTCTCAGAGTGGTTTGGAAGAATTATTTTCTGTAGATGAAGAGAATGAGAGAGAGTTTGGAGCTTTGTTGGATAGAAGGATACAAAGAGGAAAAGGAAGATACCGAGGTAAGTTACCCTTTAAATTTTTTAACTGTAATAAGATTGGTCATATTGGAGCTAACTGCACTAAGAAAGATAATGAGGAGAAGAAAGATAACAAAGATAAGGACAAAAGAGAAAATAGATTCAGAGACTACAAAAACAAAGGTAAGAAATCTTGTCATATTGCTAATGAAGGACTAAGTGATGATGATTCAAATGTCAAAGATGGTGAAGAAGTTTTGTATGTTTCTATTAAAGACAATTCTAATGGAGAAAACAAAGAAGAACCAGGAGCCCTAATATCACAAGTAAGTACGAATGAAACATGGATTATAGATAGTGGTTGTTCACATCACATGAGTGGTGACACACTTAAGTTTATTTCCTTGGAGAAGCATGATGGAGGATTCGTTAGATTTGGTAATGATGCTCCATACCCTGTGAAAGGAAAAGGTTCTATAATTCTACTGAATAACAGAAGATGTGATGATGTTTATTGGGTTGAAGGCTTAAAGTATAATCTATTGAGTGGTGCACAATTAAATAACACAGGTCACCGACTGGAATTTCAACATGGAAAGGTGAAATTTTTTGATAAGGAAAGTCTGATTGCTAATGGAGAGCAATCTAAAGGTAATTTATTTTATCTTGATACTTCTATGAAGAGTTGTCTGTTTGTTAAAGTTGAAGATGTTTGGTTATGACACAAAAAGATTTGTCATGTTAATTTTGACAACTTGATCAAAGTGAGTAAAAAGAATAGAGTCAGAGGATTACCGAGATTAGAGAAACTTGATAATGTTATGTGCAGAGAATGTCAAATGGGTAAAATGACTAAATCTAGTTTTCCAAGCAAGACTTATGTTACACAAGGAATTTTAGATTTAGTACATACTAATTTATGTGGACCCATGAGAACTCAAAGTTACTATGGAGACAAATATTTTATTTTATTTGTGGATGATTATTATAGAATGATGTCTGTAATGTTTTTAAAAGAAAAATATGATGCATTTCAAATGTTTAAGTGGTACAAGGCCAGAGTTGAGAAAGAAACAGGAAGACAACTGAAATTTTTGAGATCTGATAGAGGAGGTGAGTTTACATTGTTTTGTAATGAAAATGGAATTAAGAGACATATGTCAGCAGCGAGGACACCACAAAAAAATTGGTATTGCTGAGAGAATAAGCAAATCTATTGTTGATTGTGCAAGGACATTGATGATTGAGAAAGGTATTTCACAAAAAAATTGGAGAGAGGCAGTCAGTACTGTTGTTTACACATTGAACCAATTACAAATGAAGAAAGGTACCAACATAACACCTTATGAAATCTTGTATGAACACAAACCTAATGTGAGTTATTTCAAAGTTTTTGGAAGTAGATGTTTTTATCTTGAAAGATTCTAGAGAAGGAAAGTTTGATTCTAAAGGGGATGAAAGAATATTCTTAGGATATTCTACAAGGAGTAAAGCATATAAGTGTTTGAATAAAGTTACTAGCAAAATGGTGGAAAGTGCAAGTGTGAGAATCGATGAGTTTGCAGAAAAGAATGATGAAGAAAGTAAAAAGGAACCTGAATATTATGATAAGTTTGCATA
This sequence comes from Thuja plicata, assembly GCA_018584345.1. Taxonomy (NCBI): domain Eukaryota; kingdom Viridiplantae; phylum Streptophyta; class Pinopsida; order Cupressales; family Cupressaceae; genus Thuja; species Thuja plicata. The sequence goes on from MU224712.1 coordinate 345,467, forward strand.
TGTATAACGTGATGTTCCTGACACCTTATCGAGAGCACCTACCAAGGAGGAAGCTGAACAAAGAGCTCAACAACCGAGTGTTGAGGATGAAGCACCGAGACCTACCGAGCCTATTTTAGAAAAATATGTGAGGAGGCACCACTCCCCAAGTAAGATTATTGGAAATAAAGATGTTGGAGTGATGACAAGAAGCAAGGTAAGAGATAATACATGTTTGATATCTACATTTGAGCCAAAGAAAGTTAAAGATGCACTAGATAATGAAGATTGGATGAAAGAAAAGAAAGAAGAGTTTGATCAGATTGAAAAAATAGTACATGGAATTTAGTACCTAGGCCAAAGGATAAAAATTTTATTGGTACTAAATGGATTTTTAGAAATAAGCTGAATGAGAGTGGAGAAGTTATCATAAACAAAGCTCGATTGGTTTGCAAAGGTTATGCACAAGAAGAAGGTATTGATTATGGAGATAATTTTGCACCTGTTGCTAGATTGGAAGGAGTTAGAATACTTCTAGCTTATGCGTATTATAAAGGATTCAAAGTTTATCAAATGGATGTCAAGTCTGCATTTCTGAATGAGATACTGGAAGAAGAATTTTACATTGAGCAACTTGAAGGATTCATTGAGAGCACAAATAAGAACAAGGTATGTAAATTACACAAAGATCTTTATGGTTTGAAGCAAGCACCCCGAGCATGGTATGAGAGATTGCACTCTTATCTAATCAAAATAGGATTTCAAAGAACAAGTGATAGCAGTAATGTTTACTTGAAGCAAGGTTTTCATTGCTGAAATTTTTGTTGATGATATTATTTTTGGAGGCAATAAAACCTTATGTAAGGCATTTTCTGATGAAATGAGAAAAGAGTTTGAAATGTCAATGATTGGAGAGCTTAATTTCTTTCTAGGTCTACAGATACAATAAGTTAAAAAAGGGATCTATATTACACAAGCTAAGTATATCAAAGAGATCCTCAAAACTTTTGGTATGGAAGATTCCAAGCTTATTGGAACACCGATGGTCACAAGATGTAAATTGTCAAAAGAAGATGAGACACAAGAGGTGGATAATATTCTTTACTGATCCATGATTGGTAAATTAAAGTATGTTGTTCATAGAAAACCTAATATAGCACACGATGTTGGAATTTTTGCAAGATTTTCTTCTAATCCTAAGGAAACACACATGTCTGCAATTAAGAGAATATTTAGTTATTTGAAAGAAACTAGAGATTTTGGTTTATTGTACAAGAAAGGAGGTAATTTTGGTATGCAAGTCTACACTGATGTAGATTGGGCTAGAAATATTGATGACTGGAAATGTACTAGTGGAGGTGCATTCTTTCTAGGTGAAAAATTGGTCGCATGGCTAAGAAAGAAGCAGAGTTAAATTTCATAGTCTACTGTCGAGGCAGAATATGTTGCTATTACCATGAATTGTGTGAAAATTCTTTGGATCAAACAACTACTTTGAGGTATGCAAGAGATTATCTTAGATCCTATAACTATTTTTTGTGACAACACGAGTGCTATCAACATATCAAAGAACCCGAATATGAATTCAAAGACCAAACACATTTATATATGTGTGTGTATATTTGTGCACCTGTTACCTGCGACACAACACTTCAATAAGTCATTATGTTAGTGAGAAACAAGGGTTAATAAGCATATAAAACCCTAACATCAAACTATTGCTTTCTAACTAGGATGAGTGTAGCAAAAAACATAACAGCCCTTAGATTATGCTAATACCAGTGACATAAACAACCTATCATGAAAGATTTAAGTTTAAAACAAACTATTTGACTATTTAAGCATGCATATTAGTCTGAAATGGGCATTATAACCATGTAAGAAAGTAACTATGGAGTGTGCATGAAGCTAGGAAGGAATGGGTAGCATAACAATGCTTTGAGATTCCTTCAAAATCTTGGCATAACAACACTACTATTCAAAAA
>MU224712.1:351542-382047 GCA_018584345.1 Thuja plicata
ACTCCAAGTAGAGAGAGACATACAGGCCCACACAACCACACATTAGGGACAGAGGACCACATATTACTATGTTCTTTATCATGTGGTAGTGCCAGAGGGGTAGAGAGCGGTGTCATTTTCTCGGTTGGCTCAGCAGTCTGAGGGAGCGATGCCTCTTCCTCCTCTGTTTGTACCTCCTCCTCCTCCGCCTCCAGATCAGGGAGAGGGGGGGAGCCAGAGCTGATTTATATTGCCATATTTTGTATAGTTGAGTTCACATTGTATATCTGGATCCTTCTGAGATACTCTTTTGTATATGACATTGATATATGTATATCTGATTCATTCTGTCTCACTAATACTCTTTATACCAGATGTTGTTTGATTTGTACCATGTTTGGAGACACATATATGCAGCTTCTGATTCTGATATGTCTTATGATTGTCTCTTTGCTTTGATAGAGTTATTTTCACATATGATGATATCTTGGCCTCTTGATGAGTTAGATTTAGATGATGACATCATTTTATTATTTGATCAATGATATAAATATGTTTTAAATGATACTTATGTGAAGATGCAAATGTATGTTTTTGATTTTCTCTTATGCAAAATAGATGTATGGATGCACTTAGGATGTAAAAAGTAAAAATGCAATACATGGATGCTTTGTTTTGGTATTTTCCTGTTGCTTCTTTTTATGAATGCAAAATGTATGCTCTGGATGTGCAATGATATATATATCAGTAATATGGATGATGCAATTAAATTGATTTAGATGAAGAAAATTTGAGTTAATTTGGAGCTCAAAATGCCTTTAATGCTTCTCCTTTCTTGTTCATGTTCCATGCAATTGTTAAAAATGTAATGATATGAAGACTCTTAGGACTTTGTCACTAGTATGCAAATGTATAGCTTTTCATCATCATTGGGCACTCTTTTGGAATGAATACCACCTGATAGTACAACCATCACTAATACCCACTGATATTATGAAAGTATGAATACTATGTTTTATGTAAATGTCCAAAATAGACTTAGGCATCAAGGCATAGAAGCCAGGATAACAAAATAGTCACCTTCCTTTTAATATACCAGATTCTGATTAAGGCAAGATATTGGACACGCAATGACCTTGAAAATTCATATCCTTGGGTACATCATGCCTTGTATACCTTAGTGAGAATCTAGATCCAGAAAATAGACAAGGAAATTGTTTCAACCTCACCGTAGTTGACACATAACAAAGATCAAGATATATGCGGCTATCCACCCATAGTGGCAGCTCTTACCATAAACATCTAAGTTAGGTGAAATTTATAGGATCCTTTTGGAACAATCACCATACGCAGAAAATCAAGAAAACATCGTGCCCCCTATCCTTGTAACTCTTTGTCTTTGCGCAGACGTCATTGAGTAACTAAGAAGACATAATAAACCATCAATTGTGAATCAATCAAATAAAATTTATAATTACTTAGATGCCCCTAGTTGAAAACATAATCGGGACATAAAAGAATCATAATCAAACCAATATTAAACTGTGTGTTTATGTAGTACTTGTTCATTCATATTTCAAACACAGTAAAGATTCATCAATCAGAAATTTGGAATACAAGCAATATGGTGTTTCCATGCCTGTGTATTGATAGGATAATCCATTCATGTTTGCGATCCAATATAGCCTCTTAGGAACTCCGTTAATGTAAATGTCATGTCTGGATATGTTATGTTTGAAAAGGACATCCTTGTTTTAAAAAGTGACATCGTTTTGCATGTATCAAGAAACATTGTGTTTGTGAGGCAAACCATCCTAGAGAAGCCTAGCAATTGCAACCTACCATGCCAGCAAAGATGCCCCTAGTGTAGAATGACTTATTCCTAAGACATAAATGTAGCCAAATCCCAAGCGAGGATAAGATAGCCATTTTAGGAAATGAAGTCAGCATTTGAGCACAGGTATAATTATGAAGGCCTAGTATCAGTAGTGCATTGATAGATGGAGCGTTGAACACAAGTGATGCCTGATTGCCAGGTTTTCACCACTTGGAAAGATCTTTTCTTTCTTTTTTCTACCAAGATGCATATTTTACCAGGTGCTCATCAAGGCACTTTTCTCTTTTTCAATTTTTTTACTATTTTTTTCTTTTTTGAATATTTTTGTAGTATCAAGGTGCTTGTTTGCCAGGTTTTCACCAAGGATACCATTTCTGTAGGACCTTTTTCCACTGTTTTTGGATTTCTTCAGGATCAATTTTCTGAATGTTTTTGGTATTTTGCAAGAACTATTTGTTGTACAGGCTCTGCTAGCCAAACATCAAGCGTAGAATTGCTTCAAATGTAGAGTGTTAATAGGATCTGGAAGAACATCTCCTTCAGGTGTAGCCAGTTGATAAGCTCCAATCCCAAAAGTAGTAGTGATAACATAAGGTCCCAACCAATTAGGTTCAAACTTTCCTTTCTGCTCTCTGTTAGGCTGGTTTTTATGATTCTCTTTGAGGATGAGATCTCCCACTTCAAATTTTTGTGGTTTGACCTTCTTGTTGTAGCCTTTGGACATACGTGCTTGATACACTTTGAGGTGATCGAACGCTTTTTGTTTGCACTCATCTAGTAGGTCTAGAGAATTCACCCTATCTATGTAGTACTTCTCATCAGTAACAAGACCTTGTAAAGATATCCGCAAGGATGGGATTTCAACCTCAATAGGTAGTACTTCTTCAACGCTATAGAATAGAGCAAATGGTGTGGCTCTAGTTGGTGTTCTATAGGCCCATAGTGCTGTATTTAGTTGTAGATGCCAGTCTCTGCCAAACTTACTCACAGTTCTATATAGAATCTTGAGAATATTCTTGTTAGATGCCTCAGCTAGTCCATTACCTTGAGGGTAATATATTGAGGAGCAATGTTGAGTAATATGGAACTGTTCACAAAGGTCATCAATGTCTTGATTTTTAAATTGACTCCCGTTGTCTGTTACAATTGAAGAGGGTATCCCATATCTACAAATAATGTAGTTCAGAATGAACATAGCCACCTGTTTGCCAATGGCTTTGATTAGCAGCACAACCTCGACCCACTTTGTGAAATACTCAGTGGCTGTAATGATGAACTCGTGTCCATTTGAAGAGTTGGGATATATTTGTCCAACCAGGTCAAAGGCCCATTACTGAAATGGCCAATGTGTTATGAAAGGTATAAGTTCTCTGGCAGGAGCATGGATGAGATTTCCATGTGTCTGGGATTTAAGACATGTTTTAAAGAATTGAATAGCATCTTTCTCCATGGCAGGCCATTAATAGCCTACTCTGAGTAGTTTCTTTGCTAATGAAAATTCGTTCGAGTGTGATCCACATATACCTTCGTGGACTTCTTTTAATGTGAGATTGGACTCTTTGAGTTCTAAACACCTAAGAAGCATACCAGCGAGACCTCGTCGATATAGGTTGTTATTTATGAGGACATAATGCGATGATATCCTAATCAGGGACCTTATCTCATTTCTGGATAGATTGTTAGGGATGGTTTGGTCAGAAAGGTAAGCAATGATATTGGCATACCGAGATTGGTCTGGGGCATTCAAAGTATAGATTACTTGGTATTTAGGGGTGTCAAAGGCCGGATATGATAGTTCTTCCACCAAGAAGTCATAGTGGAATTGATGTTCTTCCAATTGTAACATGGATGCCAAGGTAGCTATAGCATCTACAACTTTGTTTTCTGATCTTGGTATCTGCTAGAAGGTGACGAAGACAAAATACTTCTTTAAGTCATCAACTAGTTGCTTGTAGGGCATCAACTTCTCATCTTTTGTTTGATACTCCCCATTGACCTGATTGATAATTAGTTGGGAGTCACCATACACATGTAATTCTACAATCTTCCACTCCATAGCTAGCTTAAGACCGTTTACCAATGCTTCATATTTTGAAATATTGTTGGTGCATGGAAATATCAATTTGTAAGATTGGGGAATCTTGTAACCTTGAGGGGTTATGAATAGGACCCCTGCTCCAGAGCCTTGTTGAGTGAATGAACCATCAAAGTACATCTTCCATGGGTATTCAGTTAGATGCATGATTGTTTCATCAAGTAATTCAATCGTTAAAGGTTCATCATCCTGGAGTGGTGAAACAACCAATTGATCTGCAAGGACCTATCCTTTAATAACTCTCCTTTCTACGTATTCAATGTCAAACTCACTTAGAATCAGGACCCATTTTGCCAAATGTCTTGTTAATTTTGTTCTACTCAAAAGGTACTTTAGAGGATCAATCTTAGCAATGAGCTTCACTATATGAGAGAGCATGTACTGTCTTAATTTTTGTGATGTGAAGACAACTGGTAAGCATGATTTTTCAATAATGTTGTAATTGAGCTCATAGGTGACTAGTGTTCTACTAATGTAGTAGATATCTCTTTCTTTATTTGTTTCATCTTCTTGAGCTAATAAGACTCCTAATGATGTAGTTGTAGCTAAAATATAGAGGAGTAATGGCTTCCCATGAATAGGTGTCATAAGAATAGGAGGAGTAGCCAAGTATCCTTTCAACTCCCTAAAGTTTGCTTCACAGTGTTCATCCCATTTTAAGGTAACCCCTTTATGTAGTAATTTAGTAAAGGGTTGTGTCCTATCTTCAAGTTGGGACATGAATATCCTGATGGACTGGAGTCTCCCTTGTAGCATCCTCATTTGGCTGATGTTGCGTGGAGGAGCCATCTCTAGTATAGCCTTAACTTTAGCAGGGTCTACCTCAATTCCTTTCACTGAAATAATGAATCCTAGGAGCTTCCCTGATTGGACCCCAAAGGCGCATTTCTTAGGGTTGAGCGTAATTTGGAACTGTTCCATTCGATCCAATATCTTTCTTAAGTCAGCAATGTGAGTACCTCTTTCTTTGGATTTAGCCAATGTGTCATCCACGTAGTCCTCCATGTTATTGTGCATCATGTCATGGAATATAGTTGTCATGGCTCTTTGATATGTTGCATCAGAATTCTTTAACCCAAATGGCATGACGTTCCAGCAAAAGGTGCCCCATGCGCATGTAAACACAGTTTTCTCTCGATCCTCCGAGGCGATTTTGATTTGATTATAGCCCAAGAATCCATCCATTAATGAATTTATTTGGTAGCCTACTGTGAGTTCTATGATCATGTCAATGTTAGGTACAGGGAAGTCATCTTTCGGACATGCTTTGTTCAAGTCTCTTAAGCCAGTACAGATCCTGATAGATTTATTAGATTTAGACACGGGGACCACATTGGAGATCCACCCTGCATAGGCAATGACTCTGATAAATCCAACCTTCAATAACTTCTCTACCTCTTCTTTTACTAATAATGCAACATGAGGATGCATTTTTCTAAGTTTTTGTTTCACGGGCTTGATCCCGGGAGCTATAGCTAAGTGATGCATGATTAGATTAGGATCCAGCCGTGGCATATAAGTATAAGACCATGCAAAGTTGATCTTCTTCTCCCTTAGGAAATCTGTGAAGTGTGTCTTCTCCCCTTCTAATAAAGATTGTGCAAGGTGGACTATTTGAGGATTTTCAACAGTACCCAAATTTACTGGCTGTGTTGGTTCAATTAATACTGAAGACCTTTCCTGAAAGTGTTCAGGGAGGATATCAAGAGTCTCATCCTTTGGCGCCTTTGAGAGATTTTCACCATTGGATACATCTTTTTTCTTTACTATTTTGGGATTTGATACTGCCACAAAGTGGTTTTCACCATCAGTCCTCTTTTTCTTTTTCTTTTTTTTATTTATTGACTGAGAAACTATTATGCCCTGCATCCCCGTCCCTACATTTTGTGTGCAAAATGTTGGGTCCCCCCTTCTTTCTTTCTGCTTTTGGCTCTTGCCTTGTCTTTTCCTTTGTTTTCTTTGTTTTCCTTCTCCAGGGTTTTCTTCCCTGCAGTGTCGTTTTGTTTTGTTGGTCTCTCGTGCCTCCGGGACCCCGGTCCTAGAGTTGGTCATCCTTTGTCGGGAGCCGGATTCCAGACTCTGAGATTCTTCACCGCGATGTCTTTTTTCCTTAAGATGGTATTATCACATGGAATCCCCGGGCCCGGAGTCCGGAGGTCTGTCTGTCTAGAGTTTGCGGAAGGAAAGGTGACTTGCCTTTTACCGTGGGTATAAATAGAAGTTACATGTCATTTTCACGTTTATCACGATTAAACACTTAAGCAATCAGAGCGATTTTAGAGCGATTTGCAGTAATTTAGTGATAATCCAGTGCTAATCATTTCGAGCATTTTTGAGCAATTGTGAGTGGTTTGTGGTGGCAGGTTGTGATCATTTGGCAGTTGAAGCTATTGCAGAGCTTTCACGGAGGCTTCCTTTCCTCTCCTTTCTGCATTTTCAGGTTGGTGCCTCTTCTCCCTTCGGCTTTCCTTCTTTATGGTGTCATTTGGTTTCGCGTTGCCTTGTCTTTTGTTTGTTTTTCTTTCATTTCTTTCTGGTCTGCTGCCCGTTGGTGGGTCAGCTCTGCTAGAGGGTTGTCCGCCCTCTATGCAGATGTAATCTAGTTTGTAGATGGTGTAGAAATTTGTAAATATTATGTACATTGTCTAGTTTCTTGTAAATATTTTCTCTACGCTGTGTATATCTGTAAATTTGATGTATATTTGTTGTATATCCTTCTGGTCTACATGTATATACCCTTCAACTTTGATGCATATTTCATGTGTATCCTGTCGGGTAGCCTAGAAAGCTCGTCGTGTTGCGTCTGTTGTTGGTTTTTAGTCTACGAGCTCGCTTTGTGTAGAATATCGCCTGTTTGAAACTCGGCTCTCGGCTGGTTTCAAATAGGTGTTTTTTTTTCTCTCCTCTATAAACCAGCCTAGTCTTCATTTATGACCCATGCACGCATTTAAATCTATCCACGTGGCCTTCACTTTTCACGCATTTGGATAGTTGGCTCCGCCGTCATCACCATAACTCCCATTTATTACTCACCCACGTGGGTCTGACGGTTCACTTTTTGTACATCTCTGCCAACGGTTACTACCCCGGACTCCGGGTCTCTTTCCATCACCCATCCCATATCATCTTTTTCTAAGTATAAAGAAACACCTGGACCTAGATGATTAGTTAAATTTCTAAGTTCGTAATATATGTATGCTTTCTAGAGTTTTTGAAAAATGTTAACTTTTTCAGGGGAAGCAAACGCCACAATGGTAAGATCTTCGAACCCTGAAATATTTATCTATTAATGGGTTTTGATGGTCACCTTGCCTTGTAGGTTTTTGGAGTAGAAAAATTTGCAAATATGTCTGAAGCTTCCACATCCTCCCCACCCTGAAGTCCGGAGCTTCCTTCCATGGCAAGTACCAGGGCGACAGTTAGATCTAAGTTGGAAAAGGCCCTGGAGAAATTGCCTATGAGCCTAAAGTGTGTAAAGGACAGAGTCATCGCGGACTCAAAGATTGAGTGCAAAGTCCAGTTCATCACCGACACCAGCATTGGAACATGGCCAGAAATGCAGGCCTTGGTAAAAGTTATGTACATTTAGCGACAGGCCGGAGATACTTTGGCCATTCAAATTGGAAACTCTGGGATTCTTAAGGCGGCTTGTTTCCCGTGCTCTGTGCAATCACAAGAGCTTATCCTCACACTTTCAGCACACTACAACACATCTGTCCGGGCTGTTATGCTCCCAGCCCTGGAGCCAACAGGGTACCCTACTCCCATGGTGTCCCTCGATCCTGATACCTTCCAGAGGGGCTTGGGGATCCCCCAATTTGACAAACCAACTGTGGTCACCTGATCAGATGCCTTGGCCCAATTCACTCAGTTGGAGGAAGCGACCCGTATATACATGAACAATCATTGGCTAAAGACCCTAAAGAGGGATCCCAAGAGGATGAAGCTGGAAATCCCCAGAGCCGAATTTAAAGAAAGCATCCAAATGGGAATGATAGCCTTGTGCCGAGTCTTCGGACAACAACATGCCCGGGAGTTCTCCAGGTGGATGTAATACTTTTTGCTAGGTATCAGCACGGGCGAGGAGTATTTTGACTGGGCTTCCATAATCTCCAACCATGTGGACTCCCAGTTCCTCCAACTGGCCAAGAAGAAGAAGTTTTATATGACTTCTTATGTCCTCTAGGCCCTGGTGCAACAATGGCCTCATACCAATGGGTTACTTACAGAGGGCATGCTCGGGATCGGCCTGGGATACAAGGCCCCTTGGGACCACTTCCCAAAAATACAATGGGAGGCCAGCTTCCCTAGTTTTATCTAGGTAAATGATGCCTTCGTTTACTACCACCTTCTCACACCCACCCGGGATGCAGGATACCGCCTGTCCACAGAGGCGATGAATTTGGTCTAGAGTTATGGACATTATTATATACAATTTCAGCAGCATACTTATATAAGGGTGATCGGCTTCTCTGGGAAGCCCTACTTGTTGCCCAAACATTGCGGGGACAAGATAATCCTCCTAGAATATTACAGGCAAATGATGGAGCTGCACGCCTTCTTCGCCTTGAAGAAGGTAACAAATATTCCATTCCTGATTACCTGTGGGAATTATTCATGCAGTTTGGCTGCCACCAAAGAGGCGGATAATGAGCTTAAGAGCTATAGCCTAACAGAATTTTACTTAGCGCGGAAACACTTTGATCTGCATGGAAAGATCGCAGTAGCACTTCCCCAGGCATCAGAGCCCCACCAATATCATATAGAAGACTTCTGGGAGGATTGTCAGGATGACGTGGAGGTCCAGGGGTGGCATTATGTTAGAATGACCGCAGGGATGATGGAAAGATTGAATCTCTGGAGGTTCCCGAAGGACTTCTCAGATATCGGCTCCACGGTCGATCCCCAGTACAAGGCAAAGGAGATCGATAAATTGGCCCTTCCACCAGTGAACTGGGATGCCCAAGAAGGGCCCACAATTGAGGAGTTCACTTGCAACATAGTTGAACGTAGCCACCTCTATTTTAAAATGGTGTGCCCTGGGAGCGTCTGTCGAGCGGCCCAGCCGATACCAAAGTTAACTTTGGGGGTCGGGACTTCCTCACAAGGGGGAGATAAAGGAAAAGGGATAGACACAACTCCCACTATGAAAGAAGTCCCTATTAAAGAACAAATAAGGCAATCAGTAGCAGCCTCCCAGCAAATGAAGGAGAAGCTAATCACACGGCTGGCTACCCCGGTGCTTATGGCTAGACCAATTTGACCTCAATCCTCCCCTTCACTAGCAGCCTTGATGGTTAAGGCAATAGGGGTGGATCCGACGGAGCAAGCAGAAATAATGGATGTGAGGCCACCCTTTATTACAAGGAGAAGGAGGAGGATTGACCCGAAGCCCAAGAAGGAGCCAGAGTTGGGGATGCCCCTGAATCCACAAGTTGAGATCCTTTCTTCCGACTCCCTAGAGCCAAAAAAGGAAACAAAACCTTCCGATGTCCCAAACAACCCTCCTCCGCGGGATGAGTTTGATGATATTTTTGCAACTGATGATTTCAGTAATCTTCAAGGGGACATCGAGAAAACGGAGGCTAAAGTCCCAGCAGAAGAGGAAGCTGAGGAATGTAGACCTGCACAAGAGCAGGAGGAATAGATGGAATAAGAGGAGATAGAGAAGGAGATCACCTCCGAAGTCCCGGAGATACAAGACACAGGGGCGGATCAGCTAAAGCAGAGTGAACAAACGACATCCACTGAGGGAACCATACCTACGGGAGAAATCGTAACCTCAGCTATCACATTCCAAGTGCCACTCCTTGGAGCTACCTTTGGGAAGGTAATAACCGTGGCCCAAATGCTAAATATTGGCCCGGTACCTACCCCATTACCAAAGGATATACCAACAGAAGAAGAAATCCTGATGACAGAGGCCGAGGAACAAGAAAAACAACAAGAGGAGGAAACCCCTGGGACAGCTAATGAAGGTCCCGATGAAGCTAAAGATATAGAGGACAAGGCAGAGGAAATAAACGTCGCTAGGGGAAATGTTCCTGACGAAGCCCAAGATAAAGAGAAAGGGGCGGGTGAGACTCACACCACTGAGGGGGAAATTCAACAGGACACCAGGTAAGAACTGAAAGAACAGACTTTGGCAAACAAGCCACCCCTACCGCCTCAGTGGTTGATTGAAAGCAAGAAGAGAAAATCTCCGTCCACCCTCAGGGCTCACCTCTCCCTAGCCAAAATGATGGCTCAGGTCTAGGTCCCACCAAAGGCCAAGAAAGCCTGGATGGTTCATACTCTTTGAACCGGGCTGGGAGGAGAAATAGTTGTCGTTGTTTCAACACCTCCCCCAGACGCTGATGACGTAACTGTTGAGGCCAAAGATTATGATATCATAGAGATATCACTGGGAAAAAGGGGGAAATAGGGTGAAGTGAACCTGTTAAAGGAGGCAACCATAGCCATGGAGGCCCGATATGAAAAGGAGGCCCAAAGGCTTCAAGCGGAAAAAAAAAGACAGCGAACCTTATGGGATTTCTTACTGAGCTGGCCAGGCCTATTAGTGCCATTCCTGCAGAGGCCTCCACATCTGATGCGCCATTACCACAGAGCGACATTGACTCCCTGTGAGCAATGAAGAAGAAGGCCCAAGCGGTCAATGAGTGGGTCGCTCTTGAAGTAGAAAACACCCAGCGTTTCCTAGTATCCACCCTCCCAGATTTATATGTGGCTTGACACGTTCTGCATCAAGCAGAAACTATCCTTAACATATGGGAGTGTGATATTGAAAACTATGAGGCATGGAAGGTAGAACTAGAAGAGCTCCTCAGCCTTGGGGAAGAGATGGTCTTTGAGTCTGAGATTCTGCGAGAAGAATCATTCAATTTTGTGAGGACCCAACACTCCAGACTTGACCTCACATTGGAGGTACTCAAGCAAATGGTACGGGTTCTGCATGAAAAGATCAACATGGTTCAGTATTCTTCAAATATGTACAAGGAATTTGTCACAAAGGTCTCTGGAGCTAACCCATTCAGCATTGATACATGCACTCTAGAGGAATACGTTTTGGGTAAGTTCGATGAATTAATGGAGTCCAGATATCAATCCCTGGAGGGACTGGATGGGACTCAAATGACAGGGCTAACTCGCATGATCCTTAGTGGTCATGATGCGGCAAAAATGGCTGATGAATTCAAGAGGAATGTTCCAGAGCTAGGGGAACAAATTGAGGCAGCTAAGTACCAGCGGTCCAGCCTGAGAGAGATTGATGAGGATGGGATCTCCCGCCTCCTCCAAAAATTCAATGACAACAAACAACAATAAAGTTTCTCCGGAGGCAAGAGAAAATCCAAACACTTTTGTATTCTTTATTCTTTCAGAACGTAAGTTCCTGGATCCAAGAGTCCCGGATCCTAAATTTTGTATTCTTTCGAGTGATCCGTGTCCCGGTCCCTGAGGCCGACCGGTCATTTTTAAGCAGTTAATAAAGGTTGTTGAAGACTGTCAGAGGGTAGTTGGATACATCGAGGAACGTTGGATCAACAATTGGTTTTGACAGATCGAGGCCCCGCTTTGGGTACACACTTGGCACATTGGAGACAGGGTGCCACATTTCTCAATTATGAGGCATGTAGCCTCGATCCCCATGGATCATATTTATGCCCTTTCTTTCTCGGCTCTCTTCTCGAGGCTGATTCCTCCATTCCACCTTCTTATCTCATTCTTCTGACATGTCAGGCCTATTCTGTCTAAATGTCTTTTATAGTGTGGCGCAGGTAGTACCTGCCCCCAGATAATATATTTTATTGCAGTATAATGTAAAATAAGGTTAGGGTTAGGGTTAGATGAAAATGCATATAAATAGTAAGTCCGACCCTTTTCCAAGGGTCGACGAAATTGATGATTTTGCAGTCCATAGTAATAGAGAAGCAGTATTTTCATTCCCATTGCAGAGCTCAATGCTCCTTGGTCTGTAAGCATTTAGTAATTAGATGCTCCCTTGGAGCCACCATTGTATCACGCACCAGTGCTGGCTGGAAGAAATATTAATGAAGAAGAGATGGTTCTTGCAATGATTTTGTTGGCATTTGGTCTTTCGAGTTAATGGTATTTTATGTTTAAACGTTCTTCATGTCTTCTGCTCTAATATTGTAAGTAGATTAACGACCTCCTTTCCCTTGCTACTGACCAAATATGGACTAATGGTTGTGTATTTCTTTGGTATTTAGTATAGTATACTAGAGCATTATTGATGTATGGGCTATTTTAACATAACTATAAGTAGATGGAGTACTTCTAACCCTGCAGGATCTTTTTCAGTTTATTTGCTAAGTGTAGAACACTTGGAGAAACCTCACCTTCCTGAATCCCTAGAGGGAATGAGTTGAGGAAACCAGCATCCCCCTCAAAAATAGTCACATCTCTCAACCGAGCCCCGCACCGTCGTGACCCGACACCCAGGTGCTTGGAGGCCCGGGGAATCTCACTTTCCTGGGTAACCTTTGCAGGCAGAGTTGGCCGGTACCCCGGTACCCGGTGATAACTTATGACTATTGGCGGACCCGGTCACCAAAGTCTCGTCAAAAAAAACTGGCGCTAGAACGAGGGCATGAACTCATCCCCCTCTTGAGATTCTGATTTTACACCTCCCGAGTGTTCCCCAAGCTATAGTTTTAGGAGTCAAGCCTTCAGCGGGATTGGGTCTTTCTCCCTAGTGAGATTTGAGAGGATCCTTAGGTGAGCCCCAAACCCTGGAAGGTTTGTTGAACTCAAGCCTCCTGCTCGAAAGAAGTGGACCCTGAAAACCACACCAGTCGCTATTGTCTAGGGATCTAGTATACCTCAGAATACCCAAACGTCTCAGACAATCCCAGGAACCACCACTCAAACTACTCAAAATCTAGTTCCCCCAATGGCTGCATATTTTGGCAACGTCGGGTCCCCAATGGGAACTTTTCAGGGTGCGATCAATGACTTACCCTCACACCCGGAGAAGATTTGCCCATGATATGAGCACCTAGGCTCACGAATCGCAGAGGAGCACTTAAAAGCATACAAGGATGCCATGAACTGACACCGGATCCAGCATGAAGATGTTGTCACCTAGATGTTTCCCCTATTCTTAGGGTAAGGTGAGTTAAACTGGTACCTTAACCTTCCTGCCAACTCCATTAACAGTTGGCAGGACATGGAGGATGCTTTCTTGGCTGCCTTTCATGTACATGTGGACCCAGCCTGGTCCCATAGCTAGTTCATCTCTATTAGGAAGGAACCCAATGAACCTCTTGCAGCATTCAACCATCAGTTCCAGCGTGCCTTGAAGTGGTGCACAGGCCCTTTTATTCCATCTCTGGAAGTAACCATACAAACTTATCTTAACGTGATGGACCCCTTCGTTGCCCCTCTCCTTTGGAGAACAACCGCCGCGGGCGACCAGGATACTTTGGCGAAGGTTTACAATCTAGCCTTAGAATTATCCCGTGGTCTCAACAAATCCCTAGGAGGGATTGGGCAGAGCACGCCCTTTAACATGATCCCCGACGGAATAGCGTATGCCGGGGGGTATAACCCCAATCTTGCAATGGGTGCCCCCGCGATGGCAATGAATCCTCCACCACCGCCGATAGACCAGCAGGCCCGATACATTTACCCATCATAGACTCAGGAAGTACCAGGTCTAGAAGCCTTCCCTTGGAATCAGACATAGCAGGCACAACAGCCCAAGACACAACTGCCCAGAGTGCCCTTCTTCCAGTCATCCACGGCTGGAGGATTACTGCCCTCAACTTTGGTGAATACTGCTGCCTTCCCGGGAAACCAACAACAACAACCGTCACACTGCGACGCAAACACTCAGTTGACCACCGAGGTTGAGTCCCTCCGGCGAATGTTGTCTACCCTGACTGTGGACATGGGTCAGCTAAAGGCGGGGTCTTATGCACCCCAGAATCCTAATTCCCAAAGAGGGAATATCTTCTCTGGCCAACAAAACAATAATGTCGGGCGAAGAAACTTCAACAATAGGCCTCAGCCTAATCAATAGCAATGGAACAATCACGTGAACACCGAAGGCCACCTCTGAACTAAAATAACAACCAAAGTGGTGCTGGACCATCACATTTCACACTAGTCCCAGACTTCCAGCCCATGACTAATTGGTGTAGATTGCACGACACGGGCTCACACAATGAGGTGAATTATGCCACGCTGGAAAAGGTCATCATGATCTCCCAGCTAGACAGACAACAATCACATGATGCTACTCCCCCAAAGCCTCCTGTGCAAGAGTCAACCCACAGTGCCTTCACTTGTGAGACCATCTTCTTCAGAACTTTCGTGGAAGATGAAGAGGAATCCAAATTGCATGGATTCTTTGATGAATCTATCTCGCCCTTTGAGGCCAATGCCTTCACCAACTTGCAAAATCCATACAACACCCGGAGTCAGGTTGGTAAAGGACCAACTTATACGCCTACACCCCCTACCAAGGACACTCCTCCCCAGGATAACACAACTGACCGGCCCGCCCTTCTAAAAGGTTCTAGCTCTAGCCAAGCGAAAGACCTAGCCGAGGGAAGTCACCAATTTCCGGGAGGGATATTTGACATTACAAAGGCATTAGAGCAAACCACCACCTCCATGACCTTGATGGAGGTTTTGCTAAATTGTCCCGAGCAGAAGAAGTCTCTTCTGAAACTCTTTGGAAACCCGAAACTTGTCAATCGCCTGCCCAAGACTGTCTCTTTTGAGGATGCCAACGCGGCTGTCTTCCGGGGAAACAATGAGGATCCTCCCTTCCTACTAGGCCTAAATATCCAAGGCAAAAACATACACAATTTCTTAGTAGACTACGGAGATTTAGGGAACATCATGCCCTTATCCATATGCCAGAAGCTCGGATTCCATCCCACCCCATCTAATGGCACAGTGATCCAGCTGGATAAGACTGCTGTGAAAATGGTGGGGGAATTGAATAACATCCAGATATAGCTTATCCAGGACCCCAAGATAGAAAGCATAATCAACGTCCAAGTGGTGGACATCCCAGAGACTTATGGGATGTTATTAAGTCAGAATTGGTCTAAGTCCTTGAACGAATATTTCTCGACCGACTTCTCCCATTTGTGGCTCCCCTGGGAAGGAGAATCAAACAAGATCTGGGTTGAAAGTGAACCCCAGATGAAGTAGGCCCTTACCAAGATCTGGAGGGTTAGTGAGGTCTTCTTCTCTGAGACTTCCCCTAGGGTGTACCGACCCTTTGAAATCCTAACATTCAATTTCACCCCCGGGGATGATCCCATAGTTCTGCAGAGAACCCAGGACCTAGAAGAAAAGTTGAGGGTCAAAGTTGACTCTCAGGGTGCCACAGCGACCCCCGCTATGCTCCTATCCAGCACTTGGTGTCGAGCACACTATCAGAAATGTTTAGAACTAGAGTGCAGACTCTGCCTTTACATCACTACCCGACACATCGACGCCTTCCAAAATAAAGAATGCATAACTGATTCCCCAGGGGCCAGTGTTCCTATGGGATGCACTCCTTTGGTGCCTTCTCCCTAGGAATCCTAAATTCAAACTCCTCCGGAGGTAAAACCCACCCATACACCGATAGTTTGGGAGGAAGCGCTTCCTAATTCTCCCAAAAGCAATCAAAAGGCTACCCCCTCTCCCCAGCTCCAAAACACAAGTAACGATTTGTGGACCCTCAAGTTCGATGGGTCCCTATCCAAACAAGGCTACAGGGCTGGAGTAGAATTAATCAACCCGCGAGGGAAATCCTTCCTCGCATCCTATAGATTGTAGTTCAACTGCACAAACAATGTTACAGAGTACGAGGCTCTGGTCCTTGGACTCTTATTTGCGTTAAGGAAAGGAGTCACCCACCTCCGGGCTTTGGGTGATTTAGATTTGGTTGTCAAATAGGTCCAGAGTCAATATACATGTCATGACAAGAGGCTGGCCGCATACCGCAATTGGGCTTGGAGCCTTATTGAAGATTTTGATGCCTTTGGCATTGATCTCATTCCCCGGTGGTGAAGTTATGTTCTGAATGCCCTTGTTGTTTCTGCCAGCACACTTGAGCCCATGGCTGGCTCGCGACTGCGGAGATTTTTAGTTGAGATGGTCCCCACCCCATCCATTCCAGATAATTTCACCCACTTTCAAGTTTTTGAGGATGACCAGCATATCCTAGCCTTCATGGCCAATGTTGGTGTCTTTGAGAATCAGATAGTGGAAGAACGAGATCATGACGATACCGGACAGGGTGAAAAAGATGATGGGATCATGGATCTACCTACTAACACCATCCCGAAGGGGATGGTTGCGCTTGAATGGATCTTCGACTTAGACCCTCAGGGCCGTGAAAAGATGTCATCTTCCTCTGAGGGAGGAAATTTTGAAAAGGTAAACATGGGCCAGCCCAGTGAAGAGAAGATGATATACATTGGCACCTCATGTTCCCCTGAGGAGAAGGAGAAGATTCTCACGGTTCTTTGAGAATACATAGACATAATTACATGGGTATATGAGGATTTGAAAACATATGACACATCCATTATGACTCATACCATCCCCTTGAAATCTGATGCTAAGCCTTTTCGGCAAAAACAACGACCGGTTAACCACTAATTGAGCCTCTGATTCGTCAGGAGGTGGAGAAATTACTGTCATCCCGGATAATCTTTCCAATCTGGCATACTACATGGGTTGCCAATCTGGTCCCTGTGAGAAAGAAGAGAGGTTAAATTTGCCTTTGCGTCGATTTCCAAAACTTGAATAAGGCCTTCAAGAAAGATAATCACTCTCTCCCTTCGTTAGATGACGTGTTGCAGATAGTGAATGGATCCCAAATGATTTCGTTCTTGGATGGGTACTTCGGGTATAACCAGGTCATGGTTAAGTATGAAAATAGAGAGAAAATAGTGTTTACCACCAAGTGGGGAACGTTTGCATACAGAAGGATGCCCTTTGGTTTGATTAACGCAAGGGCCACATTTCAAAAGGCCATGGACATTGCATTTGAGGGCCTTGTGAATCGGTGCATAATCATCTACATGGATGATTTGACCATCTTTTCCCGGGACAGGTGCAACCATTCTGCTCATCTCGCTCAAATCTGTGAAAGATGTCGCCGGTATGGAATATCCCTCAACCCAAAGAAGTGCATATTCGGGGTCACTGAAGGGAAGTTTCTCAGGCACATCATCTCCAAAAAGGGCATATCCATTGACCCTAAGAGAGTTGAAGCGCTACTAAATTTATAGATGCCCGGCAGCAAGAAAGAGATGCGGTCTTTCTTCGGAAAGATTAACTTCGTCGGGCGGTTCATCATTGGATTCACCGAGATAGTCAAACCAGTCAATGAAATGATGAAAAAGGATACTAAGATTGAGTGGAGTCCTAAAGCAAAGCGGGCCTTCACCCAGATCAAATAGACAATAATAGAAGCACATGTCCTGGCTAGTCCGGACTACTCCCTTCCGTTTTATATTTACTCCTTTGCTTCGCCGCATTCTGTCGCGGTGGTGTTGACTCAAAAGGTTGAAGGGAAAGAATGACCAATAGCTTTCATGAGCTCCCCCTTCAAGAACGCCAAAGTCGGGTATTCATTGCTAGAAAAGAAGGCCTTTTCTCTTGTTCACACCGTGAAGAAATTTCGGCATTACATTCTCTGAAGCAAAGTACATGCTATCGTCCCGGATCAAGCTATGAAGTCTTTACTGATGCAGAGTGAGTTCAGTGAAAGAAGGGGAAATGGATAGCCATCCTACAGGAATATGATTTAGAAATACAGCCCATGAAGATAGTCCGAGGCCAGGGACTGAGTCGAGTGATGGTAGAAGAGACTCCCCGCATAGAATTCCAAACTTACACAGTGGAGTCCATCTCTCGAGACCCATGGTATACTGATTTGGTATACTTACTACTGAATAACAGATGCCTTGAGGGGTTACCTCCCAATAAACACCATGCCCTATGAATGAAAAGCGCTCACTTTATGATCAAAAACTTTACGCTTTACCGTAAGAACTATGAGGGGGTGTACCTCTGGTGCATCGACAGGGACCAAACTGCAAAGATGATCGATGAGTTTCACGGGCAGTTTGGAACTGGGCATGGCTCAGTCGATGCCACCGCCCATCAGATCCTTCAAGCCGAATACTATTGGCCCTATATATTTAAAGATGTTTACACTCACGTTCGGAGGTGCCACACTTGCCAAACCATGGCACATCATGAGCGTAACCCGGCTATGCCTTTGCAACCAGTCTTTGAGGCTAGGCCTTTTGCCCAATGGGCATTTGACTTCATCAAGGAAATCAACCCCACTTGTCTACCAACCACTGGTACATTCTTACTGCTACTGATTACTGCACCTGATGGTCTGAAGCTATACCTTGCAAGAATAACACAGCAGACGTGGTTATCAAATTCCTAGAAGAAAACATTGTCACGAGATTTGAAATTCCCTTCACTTTAGTATGTGATAATAGTCTAACATTTTCTTCGATGCAACTACTTGAGTGGACCTACAATCGAAAGATCACTCTGAAGTTTTCTAGCAACTATTACCCCTAGGGGAACGGTGTTGCTGAATCTACGAACAAAAATTTACTTGAAGTGATCAAACACCTGTTAGAACAGAATCCCCAGGATTGGCACCAAAAGTTGAAATTCGTCCTTTGGGCATATCACATTCGAATCAAAGCTGCCTTGGGAACGTCCCCATTCCACCTGGTTTACTGCCAAAACCCAGTATTCCCAATCAACTTACAGATCCCAGTTTTGTGGTTTACGCAGGAATTCAGCAACCAGGATAACATCATGGAGGTTCGGCTCCTAAATCTGGTATGGATGGAAGAATAGTGACACACATCCCTCGAACATTTTGCGCGTCATCAAGCAGTGGTAAAATGATGGTTTGACCGCAGAACCTAATACAAGGCTTTTCAGATTTAACACTTGGTCCTGTTGTGGGACAAGGCCCGGGAAAAGAAAGGTAAGCACACCAAGTTCCAACGGCTCTGGCTCGGGCCATATTTAATCTCAAAAATTTGCGGGGCAAACACTTACCACCTTAACACCATGATTGGAGAACTTGTCCCATTGCCTCTCAATGGACAGTTTCTCAAACATTACTTCGAATAAGGTAAGTTTGCCCAAAATTGTATTTTTGTGTAAAGCCCTTTGCTTGTAAATATTTCTTTCTCGGTGCCTTGTTGGGAGGTACCGTGCCTTGTAAATAGCTTTGTTCGTTGCCCTCCAGGGTAGTCCTTTTCTTGGTGGTTTTCATTTTTTTTGTTTCTTGTTTTCTCTTCGGGTCCTGACGTTTTGTTCTCTCTTGTGAGGATTGGAATGCTTCGCGTAAACTCTGGTCTCCGGGATGATGTCTGTAGCCTGGTGAACTTGAGAATCTGTCTTTAGCATGATGGAATCGGTCTGGTCTTCAGAGCCTTTTTTTACAGGCTTGGTGGTACATTTTGAGCAATCTTCATCGGGTTTATTTCTGGAAGTCTGGCAATTAGTGAAATAAAAATAAGGAACAAGTAATCAGACACACCGAGGGTAGATCAGTTGTACTAGTTGGTTGACCCAAGTCTGAACCTTTAAAAGGATTCTTTCCGGATCCAAAGTTTTATCCCCCATTCAACATATAAAATAGGTGGAAGGGTGAAAGAATTACCGCCATTAAAATTAGCTAAGCTTAAGCTTGATGGTGAAAGAAGTACCGCCCTCCCACCTAGAAACGTGCAAAATAACAGGAAAAGGGAAGCGAGAAAAAACTTTGGTCTCCGGGAGAAATGAGCAAATCTGATGACTTTGTGGTTTGGTGTAATTAGTGCCTCCTCTCTATTCCTCCCAGAGGTCATCGGCATGGTTTCCTTCCAAAGCACACACTCCACCACTCATGAAAAGATCATGGACTGGATCCCGTGTGGCCGGATTTTCTCAGACATGTTACTCTTATCCTGTAAGATACTTTCAGTAACGACTTGTTCAAGTTTTTGCTAACCAGAGATTCTGTAATTCTCAAATGTGCTAAGGCATTTGTCCCAGATAGTCACCATTTGTTATGCCCTGCATCCCCATCCCTACATTTTGTGTGCAAAATGTTGGGTCCCACTTCTTTCTTTCTACTTTTGGCTCTTGCCTTGTCTTTTCCTTTGTTTTCTTTGTTTTCCTTCTTCGGGGTTTTCTTCCCTGTGGTGTCATTTTGTTTTGTTGGTCTCTCGTGCCTCCGGGACCCCGGTCCCAGATTTCATCATCCTTTGTCGGGAGCCAGATTCTGGACTCCGGGATTCTTCACCACGATGTCTTCTTTCCTTAAGATGGTATTATCGCATGGAATCCCTGGGCCCGGAGTCCGGAGGTCTGTCTATACAGATTTTGCAGAAGGAAAGGTGACTTTCTTTTTACCGTGGGTATAAATAGAAGTTACCTGTCATTTTTACATTTACCGTGATTAAACACTTAAGCAATTAGAGCGATTTCAGAGCAATTTGCAGCAATTTGGCGATAACCCAGTGCTAATCATTTCAAGCATTTCTGAGCAATTGTGAGTGGTTTTTGGTGGCGGGTTGTGATCGTTTGGCAATTGAAGCTATTGGAGAGCTTTCATGGAGGCTTCCTTTCCTCTCCTTTATGTGTTTTCAGGTTAGTGCCTCTTCTCCCTTCAGCTTTCCTTCTTTCTAGTGTCGTTTGGTTTCGTGTTGCCTTGATTTTTGTTTGTTTGTCTTCCGTTTCTTTCTGGTCTGCCGCCCGTTGGTGGGTCAGCTCTGCTAGAGGGTTGTCCGCCCTCTGTGCAGATGTAATCTAGTCTGTAGATGGTGTAGAAAGTTGTAAATATTTTGTACATTGTCTGGTTTCTTATAAATATTTGCTCTGTGCTATGTATATCTATAAATTTGATGTATATTTTTTGTATATCCTTTCGGTCTGCATGTATATACCCTTGATATTTGATGCATATTCTATGTGTATCCTACCGGGTAGCCTAGCAAGCTTGTCATGCTGCGTCTGTTGCTGGTTTTTAGTCTGAGAGCTCGCTCTGTGCAGAATACCGTCTGTTTGAAACTTGGCTCTCGCCCGGTTTCAAATAGGTGTTTTTTTTTCTCTCCTCCATAAACCAGCCTAACCTTCATTTATGACCCATGCGCGCATTTAAATCTATCCAAGTGGCCTTCACTTTTCGCGCATTTGGACAGTTGGCTCCGCTGTCATCACCATAACTCCCATTTATTACTCACCCACATGGCGCTGACGGTTCACTTTTTGTACATCTCTACCAACGGTTACTTCCCCAGACTCTGAGTCTCTTGCCATCACCCATCCCGTGTCCTCTTTTATTGAGTATGAAGAAACCCCCGGACCCGGATAATTAGTTAAATTTCTAAGTTCATAATATATGTATGCTTTCTGGAGTTTTTGAACAATGTTAAATTTTTTAGGGGAAGCAAACGCCACGATGGTAAGATCTCTGGACCCCAAAATATTTATCTATTAATGGGTTATGATGGTCGCCTTGCCTTGCAGGTTTTTGGAGTAGAAAAATTTGCAAATATGTCTGAAGCTTCCGCATCCTCCCCACCTGGATGTTTGGAGCTTCCTTCCATGGCAAGTACTAGGGCGGCAGTTAGATCTAAGTTGGAAAATGCCTTGGAGAAATTGCCTATGAGCCTAAAGTGTGTAAAGGATGGAGTCATCGCGGGCTCAAAGATTGAGTCCAAAGTCTAGTTCATCACCGACACCAACATTGGAACATGGCCAGAAATGCAAGCCTTGGTAAAAGTTATGTACATTCAGCGACAGGCCGGAGATCCTTTGGCCATTCAAATTGGAAACTTTGGGATTCTTCAGGCGGCTTGTTTCTCGTGCTCTGTGCAGTCACCAGAGCTTATCCTCAAACTTTGAGCACACTACAACACATATGTCTGGGTTGTTATGCTCGCAGCCCCAGAGCCAACAGGGTACCCTACTCCCATGGTGTCCCTCGATCCTGATACCTTCCAGAGGGGCTTGGGGATCCCCCAATTTGACAAACAAGTCATGGTCACCCGGTCAGATGCCTTGGCCCAATTCACTCAGTTGGAGGAAGCGGCCTGTATATACATGAACAATCATTGGCTAAAGACCCCGAAGAGGGACCCCAAGAGGATGAAGCTGGAAATCCCGAGGGCCGAATTTAAAGAAAACATCCAAATGGGTATGATAGCCTTGTGTCGAGTCTTTGAACAACAACATACCCGGGAGTTCTCTAGGTGGATGTACTACTTTTTGCTAGGTATCAGCACGAGCGAGGATTATTTTGACTGGGCTGCCATAATCTCCAACCATGTGGACTCCCAGTTCCTCCAACTGGCCAAGAAGAAGAATTTTTATATGACTTCTTATGTCCTCTGGGCCCTGGCGCAACAACGGCCCCATACCAATGGGTTACTTACAGAGGGTGTGCTTGAGATCAGCCCAGGATAGAAGGCCCCTTGGGACCACTTCCCACAAATACAATGGGAGGCCAGCTTCCCCAATTTTTGCTAGGTAAACAATGACTTCATTTACTACCACCTGCTCACACCCACCCGAGATGCAGGATACCACCTGTCCACAAAGGCGATGAATTTGGTCCGGAGTTACAGACATTATTATATATAATTTAGCAGCATACTTATATAAGGGTGACCGGCTTCTCCGGGAAGCCCTACTTGGTGCCCAAACATTGCGGGGATAAGATAATCCTCCTAGAATATTGCAGGCAAATGATGGAGTTGCACACCTTCTTCGCCTTGAAGAAGGTAACAAATATTCCATTCCTGATTACCTGTGGGAATTATTCATACAGTTTGGGCACTGCACAAGAGGTGAATAATGAGCTTAAGAGCTATAGTCTGGCATAATTTTACTTAGCGTGGAAACACTTTGATGCGCATGGCAAGATCGCAGGAGCGCTTCCCCGGGCATCAGAGCCACACCAATATCATATAGAAGACTTATGGAAGGTTTTCCAAGATGACGTGGAGGTCTGGGGGCGGCATTATGTCAGGATGACCATAGGGATGATGGAAAGATTGAAGCTCCGAAGGTTCCTGGAGGACTTCTTAGATACTGGCTCCACGGTTGATCCCTAGTACAAGGCAAAGGAGATCGATAAATTGGCCCTTCCACCAGTGAACTGGGATGCCCAGGAAGGGCCCACAATTGAGGAGTTCACTTGCAACATAGTTGAATGTAGCCACCTCTATTTTAAAAAGGTGTGCCCTAGCAGCGTCCACCAAGTGGCCCAGCCAATACCAAAGTTAACTACGGGCGCCGGGACTTCCTCACAAGGGGGAGATAAAGGAAAAGGGATAGACACAACTCCCACTGTGCAAGAAGTCCTTATTAAAGAACAGATAATGAAATTGGTAGCAGCCTCCCAGCAAATGAAGGAGAAGCTAATCACATGACTGGCTACCCCGGTGCTTATGTCCAGACCAATTCGACCTCCATCATCCCCTTCACTAGCAGCCTTGATGGTTAAGGAAACAGGGGTGGATCCGGCGGAGCAAGTAGCAATAAGGGATGTGGGGCGACCCTTGATTACAATGAGAAGGAGGATTGACCCGAAGCCCAAGAAGGAGCCAGAGTTGGGGATGCCCCAGAATCCACAAGTTGAGATCCTTTCTTTCGACTCCCCAGAGCCGAAAAAAGGAAACAAAATCTACCGATGTCCCAGACAACCCTCCTATGTGGGACGAGTTTGATGATGTTTTTGCAACCGACGAGTTCGGTAATCTTCAGGGGGACATCGAGCAAACAGAGGCTAAAGTCCTAGTAGAAGAGGAAGCTAAGGAACGAAGACCTGCACAAGAGCAGGAGGAATAGATGGAAGAAGAGGATATAGAGCAGGAGATCACCTTCAAAGTCACGAAGATACAAGACACGGGGGTAGATCAGCTAAAGCAGAGTGAACAAATGACATCCACTGAGGGAACTGGACCTACGGGAGCAACCATAACCTCAGCTGCCACGTTCCAAGTGCCACTCCCTGGAGCTACCTTTGGGCAGATAATAACCATGGCCCAAATTCTAAATCTTGGTCCGGTACCTCCCCCATTACGAAAGGATATACCAACAGAGGCCGAGGAACAAGAAGAACAACAAGAGGAGGAAACCCCCGGGACAGCCAATGAAGGTCCCGTTGAAGCTGAAGATATAGAGGACAAGGCAGAGGAAATAAATTTCACTGGGGAAAATGTTCTTGGTGAATCCCAAGATAAATAGAAAGGGGCGGGTGACACTCACACCACTAAGGGGGAACAACAAAAGGACACCAGGGAAGAACAGGAAGAATAGACTTTGGCGAACAAGCCATCCCTACCACCTCAATGATTGATTGAAAGAAAGAAGAGAAAATCTCTGTCCACCCCCAGGGCTCACCTCTCCCTAGCCAAAATGATGGCTCAGGTCCAAGGCCCACCAAAGGCCAAGAAAGCCCAGACGGTTCATACTCTTCGAACCGGGCCAGGAGGAGAAACAATTGCCATTGTTGCAACACCTCCCCCAGACGCTGATGAGGCAACTGCTGAGGCTGAAGATTATGATATCACAGAGATATCACTAGGAAAAAGTTGGAAACAGGGTGAAGTGAACCTGTTAAAGGAGGAAACCATAGCCGTGGAGGCCCGATACGAAAAGGAGGCCCAAAGGCTTAAAGCGGAAAAAGAAAAGACAGCAAACCTTATGGGATTGCTTACTGAGATGGCCAGCCTATTAGTGCCATTCCTTTGGAGGCCTCCACATCTAATGCGCCATTACCACAGAGCGACATTGACTCCCTACGAGAAATGAAGAAGAAGGCCCAAGCGGTCGATGAGTGGGTCACTCTACAAGTAGGAAACACCTGGCATTTCCTAGTATCCACCCTCCCGAATTTATATGTGGCTCGACACGTTCTGCATTAGGAAAAAACTATCCTTAACATATGGGAGGGTGATATGGAAAACTATGAGGCATGGAAGGTAGAACTAGAAGAGCTCCTCAGCCTTGGGGAAGAGATGGTCTCTGAGTCTGGGATTATGGGAGAAGAATCATTCAATTTTGTGAGGACCCAACACTCCAGACTTGACCTCACATTGGAGGTACTCAAGCAACTGGTAGGGATTCTGCACAAAAAGATCAACGCGGTTCAGTATTCTTTAAATATGTACAAGGCATTTGTCACAAAATTCTCTGGAGCTGACCCATTCAGCACTGATACATGCACACCGCAGGAATACATTTTGGGTAAGTTTGATGAATTAATGGAGTCCAGATATCAATCCCCAGAGGGACTGGATGGGACTCAAATGACAGGGCTAACTCACGTGATCCTTAGTGGTCATGATGCAGCAAAAATGGCCGATGAATTCAAGAGGAATGTTCCAGAGCTAGGGGAACAAATTGAGGTGGCTAAGTATCGGCAGTCCGGCCTCAAAGAGATTGATGAGGATTGGATCTCCTGCCTCCTCCAAACATTCAATGACAACAAACAACAATAAATTTTCTCCAGAGGCCGGAGAAAACCCAAACATTTTTGTATTCTTTATTCTTTTGGAATGTAAGTTCCCGGAGTCCCGGATCCTAAATTTTGTATTATTTTGAGTGATCTGTGTCCCGGTCCCCGAGGCTGACTGGTCATTTTCAAGCAATTAATAAAGGTTGTTGAAGACTGTCAGAGGGTAGTTGGCTACATCGAGGAATGTTGGATCAATAGTTGGTTCTAACATATGGTCTTCTCGAGGCCCCACTTTGGGTACACACCTGGCACATTGGAGATAGGGTGCCGCATTTCCCATTTATGAGGCATGTAGCCTTGATCCCCGGGGATCAGATTTCTTCCTTTTCTTTCCTAGCTCTCTTCTTGAGGCCAATTCCTCCATTCCACCTTCTTGTCTCATTCTTCTGACATGTCAGGCCTATTCTATCTCAAGGTCTTTTGTAGGGTGGCGCAAGTAGTACCTGCCCTCGAATAATATATTTTATTGCAGTATAATGTAAAATAAGGTTAGGGTTAGGGTTAGATGAAAATGTGTATAAATAGTAGGTCTGGCCCTTTTCCAAGTGTTGGAAAAATTGATGATTTTGCAGTCCATAGTAATAGAGAAGTAGTATTTTCATTCCCATTACAGAGCTCAATGCTCCTTGGTCTGTAAGCGTTCAGTAATTAGATGCTCCCTTGGAACCACCATTGTATCACGCATCAGTGCTAGCTAGAAGAAATATTAATGAAGAAGAGATGGTTCTTGCAATGATGTTGTTGGCATTTGGTCTTCTGAGTTAATGGTATTTTATGTTTAAATGTTCTTCATGTCTTCTGCTCTGATATTGTAGGTAGATTGAGGACCTCCTTTCCCTTGCTACTGACCAAATATGGACTAATGGTTGTGTATTTATTTGGTATTTAGTATAGTATATTGGAGCATTATTGATGTATGGGTTTTTTAAACATAACTATAAGTAGATGGAGTACTTCTAACCCCGCAGGATCTTTTTCAGTTTATTTGCTAAGTGTAGAACGCTTGGAGAAACCTCACCTTCCTGAATCCCCAGAGGGAATGAGTTGAGGAAACCAGCTATCCCCCTTGAAAATAGTCACATCTCTCAACCGAGCCATGCACCATCGTGACCCAACACCCAGGTGCTTGGAGGCCTGGGGAATCTCACTTCCTTGGATAACCTTTGCAGGAGGAGTTGGCCGGTACCCCGGTACCCGGTGACAACTTATGACTGTTGGCGGACCCGGTCACCAAAGTCTCATCAACAGAAACCTGATATCCTCGTGTGACATGTTCTCGCTCCTTGCATTGGTGGAAGAGGGGTAAGGTTCACAAGCATTGAGATAGCAAGCTAGGGTATAGTCATTGGAAAAGTCAAAGATAGGAGTACGATCTATTTCAGTCCAGTCAATTAGGTCTGGAAGTACCAATGATAGGGAGTCAGTCTCTGCGAAGGATAGCATCGCGTTAGCATCAAGACCATTAATCAACATGACATGGTCTGTTAAGTTAATTTCTTCAATGTTTAGATCAATAAGAGTGAGATCGTCATTAAAAGGGTCATTGTTAGTCATATGCGGACCAAACTCTAGTGACTCGTCAGGAGAAATCTCATCATCATCTCTCCGTAAAAGGAGGCTTCTTGCTTGTAGCCTATGAAATTCTTCTAGACTTGTGTAATCACCAGTTTCTTCATCAATGATCAGGGGAAGGAATTCTTCCTCTGCTTTAGGATTATCAGTATCATGGGGAGTAGCATTAGACTATTTACGAGGAGCTGAGGGTGCCACAAACATGTGAATTGTATCTATTCCAATATCTTCAATGGTGACAGATAGCTCTTCTCATTCATAATCATGAGAGTCAGTGAACTCATCATCGGATCTGTTTAAGTATTCAGCAATGGTTATCTGATGTACCCAGTTAGCTACCTGTGGATCAAAGTGGGGTAGATCAAGGATATGTGAAACTGTGACCAATTTCCCCCATTTAGGATGTAAATCCTGTTGTCGAGGTGTCTCTTGAGTAATTGTTGCTATTAATGATATCTCTGGACCAGCTATTATGGTGTCTCCTACCTCTTGACTGGGAGGTTGTGCTAGCAAAGGGGTGTGAAGATCTTGTGGTACCTCAAAGCTGGGTACATAGTGTTCTCCTTGGTATTTGGGATCCTCTATTCCAACATGTAATAATCTTTCATAGGACCACTGTTCTAGTTCATCTGTTTCATCACTCCCTTTATCTGAGTTTGGATTGCCTTTTGAAGCGGGTTTATCAGTTTTAGTATTAAAACCCAGTCTTGTTTTGTCTCTGGTATTTCAGAACTCCATGGGTGTAGGTTCAATCAGCCCTCATCCTGTGTCATTTAGATGTCCCTTTCCTTTTTATACCATTTGTTTGAGTAAATCATATCCCTTTCCATACTATTCTGGGGATATCTTTACATGTTTGACCTCAACTTCTACCATTTCTCCTTTGTAAAGCCAATCCAAGACTGCCTGTTCTTCTGTGTTATTTGAAGATGTGGATGCTTTTACCATGCTAGTTGCTTTGTGTACTTATCATTCCTTGGATACTGTAAGTGTGAATGTCGAGGAAGGTTTTCCATAGGACCTTGGTGATATCGGAAGTTCTGTCAATGGGGGAGTCAGGTCCAGCTTGTACTCTCCCGTACCTATTTCTTTAAGTTTTAATATTTTTCCAAAACTCTTCATAACCATGTCCTTGGTAGTTTCAAGAGCAATTGTGTCCATAGCCTCCTTGTTATGCGGGATCATACTACCAGCTTTGACATTGTTACAAGTGTAGTTAGCATCTGCAGGAATCGTCACTTCCACCCCATTATGTGGGAACTTTATGCACTGGTGGTAAGTAGATGGTACAACTTGCATTTTGTGAATCCATGGTCTCCCCAATAAGATATTGTAGGCTAGGGGTAGATCCAGAGCTTGACATGTGACATTCCTCTCAATTGGGCCGATTCTGATAGGTAGAAAAATAAGACCTTTGGATGATCTCTCTTCCTCGTCATAAGCTTTGATAGTTATTTTTCTTCTAGAGTCAATTGTCTGTTCTAAGAGACCCAGTCTTTTGATTAGATCAAGTGTACAGATATTCAATCCTATGCCTCCATCTATCTGTTAGAGTAATAGTCTATCGGGGTTACTAATTTAAATCATTATGATCTAATTAGTAACTTCCCTATTCACTCTAGTTTGCTTAAGCTAACCTTAGGTAGTTTCTATTTCTGTTAGTTTCCCTTTTTAGGGTTTTGGCATCCTTTATAAGGATTGTTCGCTTTGTAATTCATAAGAAGATTGTAATTTTATTATTTTTGTTAATAGAATATCATTTCTTGCAACATGCTTTTTCAATCTCTGGCCTATCGGCCGCCATAGCCTTCTGAATCCTTCTCTCTTCTGTCTGTTTCATTCTGTTTGTAATAGCTATGCATGCAGGTGTTCTTGGGTAGATTGATATTCATCAATCTCAACATGGTATCAGAGCCACTCTGCAGCTGGCTGTTCGTTCTTGGTTGAAGCAGCGAGGGTTTCAGAAGCTTTTTCGGCTTCTTTTTGTGGTTCTGGGGGGTCTCTATTTTTGGAGGCATTTTGGGCCCAAACGGATACTTCCATTGCGTCCGAAAGGCCCAAAAACCCTAGAATCGACATAATTTTTGTCCATTTTGGACAAGTTGGCACCGAGGCAAAAAAAATTTAGTTTCCAATGTCGTACGGGCACGGAAAACGAGGAAAAATATTTTAAAAACCTCATTTATATGGTTTTTTTGCGTTTTACATAACGCGGCCTTTGTTTTTTGCAAACGCGCCGCCCGGCGGCCACCCAGGCACCGCCCCCCGCCACCGCGCCTCCGGCAGCGGCTCCGCCGCCTCTCTCATCAGCGGTCCCCGGTCTCGGCTTCTCCCGCCGCCCACACAGTTTAGGCGGCCCATGCCGCTCTGCACTCCGCGGCCCCGCCGCTCAGCGGAAACCCCACCTCTACGGCTCAGCCGCCTCCCGGCCCCGTGGCCCCTCTGCGACTTCAACCGGTTTCTGTCCGCGGCACCGCCGCCCAAACCCCGCTCCGGTGCTCCACCGGTTGTTTTTGCTCCGCCCGGCCCGTGCCTCCGCCGACGGCGGCATTTTCCATAGCCCCCGCGGGCCCTCTACTCTAGCGGTGGGTCATATGGCCGACCAGCGGCCAAGGTTAAGCCCCCAGCGCGCGCCATGCGCCCAGGGGCCCAATTTTTTAGCCCCTAGGGGCCTTCTGTGGTTTTTTAGAGCTTTTTGGGGGTACCTGGACGTTTTTCTCTCTATAGGGAGCGTACGGGGGTATTTTTCTGACTTCCATATACCGTCGGAAAGCTCTTTCCAAGCACTTTCTGATGGTGGGGGTTAGAGGTTTTGGTTCCACCGTTTCAATAGCGTTTTTTTCTGTTGAAGTCTGATATTCTATTTTGCCTTCCGGGAGTCATATCTGGCTCATCCGGACTCCTTTTTCGGCAAACAAGATATCGTCAGAAAGCTGATTCTGTGTACTTTTCAGTGGCAGAGGTATTTCTTCTAGATTCTGCTCCAGGTTTTTACTCCTCCGAGTTATGTATTTTATGCCCTCTGGTGGTGTGCTTGGTTCTACAGGTCCGGGGATCTCTTCTTCTGGTTTCTTTGTGCACTCTTCTTTCTGACTTCTAAGCTTGCATGCTCTTTCTGTTGCATCATTGTTCTGTAAACGCACTGAGATAAAGTGCCTTCTTCTGCTTTCTTGGGATCTTGTACACCTGGTTCAGTCTTAGTACTCGCACTGTGTTATAAAGTGTCATGGGGGGATTCTGATGCATTTGCCACTATAGGCGCATCTACTCTTGTCAAGTGAGCGTACCTTCCACGACATTAGCCCATGTAGTCTGTGTCGATGACACCGCCCTTTATCCTGTGTTTGTACCTCTGTTGCATTTGGTGTTCCTGATTCTTCTTCTGCAGCTGTTTCTGGTACTGCATTTCAGTGTTCCTGTCACCTCTCCCAGTTCAGCATTATGGGGGGGTTCACCTGTTGGTTCTATTGCTTCCTGGTTCGATTGATCA
>MU224712.1:382100-400491 GCA_018584345.1 Thuja plicata
AGCAGTATCTTCTGACAGAGTTTTCAGACATGCTTCAGAGATGCTTCTTGCTCTATTCTTTTCCCTTTATGTTTTGGGTACCTGATCAGGCCTAGTTGCCGGGACCCTTCTTTCCTGCTTTCTGTAGTAGTTTCCTAGGTTTGGCTTCTCCCTAATCTTATCTTAAGGGGGGGTGTTAGAGTAATAGTCTATCAGGGTTACTAATTTAAATCATTATGATCTAATTAGTAACTTCCCTATTCACTCTAGTTTGCTTAAGCTAACCTTAGGTAGTTTCTATTTCTGTTAGTTTCCCTTTTTAGGGTTTCGGCATCCTTTATAAGGATTGTCCGCTTTGTAATTCATAAGAAGATTGTAATTTCATTATTTTTGTTAATAGAATATCATTTCTTGCAACATGCTTTTTCAATCTCTGGCCTATCGGCCGCCATAGCCTTCTGAATCCTTCTCTCTTCTGTCTGTTTCATTTTGTTTGTAATAGCTATGCATGCAGGTGTTCTTGGGTAGATTGATATTCATCAATCTCAACACTATCAACATGCATCTAACATGGGATTTATGAATAAGGACTTCGATATGGAGGGGTTGATTATGTGGATGGGTCAATGACTTATCATCCTCTTCAAAAAGGGAGAGGTAATGCGGTGCGGAGATGTGATTGACCATCACTTGGAATTTGTCTATATCAATATCCTTTAGGACGCTAGCAGCATGTAGAGCCTGTTCTAGGATTTCCCTATGTACTGTGGATATTTTGAGCAACTCAAAAATGGAAATTTTAGCAGAGGTTCATTGCAATTGGTCTACCAAGTCATATTTTTATCCAGGAATAGTAACCACGTGTTTTGCTACTGGTTTAGGAATAGTAATGGTAGGAATCTTGGATGTCAATGTTGGTTTTGGGGGTCCTTTGATCGTGACCTGTGCTTGGCTCCGTGTTACGACATTTGAGTGGAATGAGACACCTTTGATTGTGACCACATTGATTGACTCATTCTTAATGTCAGGCATATTGATCACATTGTCATTGTTGGAATAGGTGTAGTTGACTTCGTTACCTTTCCTTTTAGATGTTTCTCCTTTGTCATAATTAGGAAAGGGTTTTTTTAATGTTGTATGATCCTCATTGGTATTGTGTCCGTCCACTTTGATCTTACCTCCTTCAATGAGGTCTTGAATGACATGTTTGAGCTTAAGGCAATTATTAGTCTTGTCTCCCTTGTTTTTGTGGAAGACACAATAGGAATTATCATCCCACCACCTGGGTTTGACCATTGGTTCCCACAATTTAGAATCATGGATTGTGAGAACTTTATTATCCAATAGTGTTTTTAAAAAAGTCTCGAGAGGTTCTCCCAAAGGAGTGAAAGTTCTTTGGGGTTTTGAAGTCCATGTCTGACCCTTGCTATTATCATTGTTTTCTATGGGTATGGGTGTCATAATATTGGCATCCTTGCTTGCCTGCATTCTATTAGTTAGATTGAACACCTCAAGTTTAGGATTAATGTTAGAGGCGTCAACCACTCCATCATTAACAACATTATTGTTTTGCTTCCACCATTTAGGCTTGGAGTTGGAGTTGGTTTTGTTTTCATTTTGAAGGGTGATCTCCCCCCTTTTGACCATGACTTCCTCGATATGGAGGGCATTCTTAATCATTATGTCGAAGCTTGGTGAGTCCTGCATTTGTAATGCATAGTTCAATTCAGGCACTAGATTATTAATGAAGAGCTCCATCTTTTATGTTTCGGGAATGACCCTTGAATATCGTGCAAAAATCTTCTCCATCTTTGTAGGAAGTGTGTAAATGATTCACCAGTTCTCTGTTTGGTATTACATAGGTCCATCATAGTCACATCATGTTGGATGTTGTAGGAGTAATGTTGGATGAATCATTGGATCAACTCCTCGAATATTTTGACCTTAGGGTTCAGTTTTGAGAACCACTCCAAGGCATTACCTCCTAAACTTCCTAGAAATAGTCGCGTGAGGTATGTAGGTTCATGCATGTATTCTATGCTTAGAGCACAAAATTCCCTCATATGATCGTGTGGGTCAGTTTCTCCTGTGTACTTGTCATACTTTGGTCTTGCCACGTTGGGAGGAAATGGGACCATGATGATACTCTTGTCAAAAGGGAATGGACAAATGGCCTCCAAAGAGTATTTTGTTTTGGGTTTCTCTTTCTCCTGTTTGAGGTTTGTGAGCTTTGTTTACATCAAAGTGAGTTGTTTTGTGAGAATGGATATAGGAGTTGGTACCTCCTTTTCTTTGAGTTTCTCCACATCATAATCTTTAGGTAATTTGACACCTGTGGACACTAGGTGGAGGAAGTATTTTTCCTTATCCTTGTCAATCATCTTTTCCATTATCTTATGGAACCTTGCTTTGTTTGAGATTTTCATATTCTTCTTCAGTGATCTCGTTCTCACAACTAGACTCAAATAAGGGACGGTCGAAGTTGGGTTCTTCTTCCCCATCTGTATCTTCGGGCTTTTGGTATTTTCCATTGTTATATTCCTCAAAAGCCTCACTCCATCTGCGAGTGTCGCTATCCATTTGTGGAGAGTCTAGATAAAGTAGGGAACTACAAGATGTTCCCCCTTCAAAGTGTGGTGTTTTAGGAGGCACTTTCAATCCTTTAGACGTGTACTTGTTGTGCCTTGTGTTAACCATGAAGTTGTTTCTCAACTTTGTTAATGTTTCCCAATAGTGCAAGAGTTTCAAACCGTTCAAGTGGGTGCGTCTAGGTAAGAGTAATTGTTTATTGTTTGTGGACGTAAATGATTCCAGCGTCAGAGGGTTAGGTTTCCCTGATAGTGAGCTGGGAACCAAGTTGTTGGTAGAAAGTGGGTACACCACATGTATTGAACTGATTGTGAAAGACTGACTAAGCATGCACGGTAGACGTTTTGAAAAAGTTTTGAAAATTCAACAAGGAGACTAGAAAATATAACAAGAACTAGCTAAAGAGCCAAAATGGTATCCTAATCAACTAATACTTTCTGAGAAACTATCTTGTAAATGCCCACTGTCCTAGATGCGAGCCTCTGATAACACCAGATGCGAGCCTAAATCCTAGATGCGACTATGTGCTGACCAAATGCGAGGTAGTATACGGGATGTGATCCTAAATACCAGATGTGATATAGGACATACGGGATGTGATTTTGTGATGCCTTTGTCAGTTTTGATCAGTTTTGAAAAGTTTGTTTTGGAAGCGCGTGAAGTTTGTCTGATTGTAGTTTCATATCTGAGACCTGTTGGAGAGTGAAAAACACATGCGTTGATCTGGGATTGATTGTTGTTGTTTGTTTTAAAGATATTATCTTTTTAATGATTTTGCAAACACATCAAATAGATTTGCATTATTAGGAGGGTGAAATAAACACTCATCTTTTTCCTATTCTCTAGGTGGAGGATGAAAATCTTTGCTCATTGACTCAGGTACACACTCAAATGCTAATCAGAATACAGCCATCACCAAGCACGCAATGGCTCTAGTAATGATGTTGTATTAGCCAACTCCAAACGCAAGTGAGGGAACGATATGACAAGTGTCTTGGGGCAATTACTTTTTTCCTTGCACAAAGATTTTCACCCTTTCGGGGGTGAATCAGGAATTCCTTCGGTTGAAATTGTTGTAGATTATTGGGTAATCCGTTTGAAACCGTCCCCCATAGAATTGTACAAGGAAAAATTCAGGTGTATAGCCCTATGAGTACCTAAATATATGTAGTCTCACAAGCAAGATTCAAGTGGCTCCACTCTACATATACCCAAGCATGTTCAAGGAATGATGTCAAAATTCCATGAACAAAATCGGCTCTGTCTTCCGAGGCATTAGCATACGAGGAAGCAACTATTTATAGTGAGTTGGAAGGGTTGGCATAAAACCTGTCCTCACGTGGGTCGTTCCCAGGATATTTTTTCCTCAACCGAAAGGGCCTCTACTATTAAATATGCATACAAAGGATTGGCAAGCTTTGGATGCCTAGATTTCTGATTCTTTCGAAGAAGAAGAGCATACTTTCCTAATCTAAGCCGTTTTCTTCCAAAACAAATTCAAGCAAAGTGGTTCTTTCCCTCAAGAAATGTTGTGCCTAATTTAGATGTTCCTATTTTAATGAAAACAAGATGCTTGAAAGTAGATTTGCCTTGTTCAATTAGCCACAATATTTAGTGAGTTTTCTTGTTCAATTTATGTGTCCCAAAAATGAATTATACAGTTGAACTTGTTCTTTGAACCACAAGATTTAGTGATTTTTGTTATTCATTTACTGATCCAAAATAAATTATACGATGTGATTGCTTGTTCAGTTAACTCCAAATTTCGTTCAACCCATAAACTGATGTGTGAGTTTTTTATTTTCCTTAAAAGGAAAAGAGCATAGTCCTCTAGTCAGTTTAGTGATAGATTGGAAAATGTATCTTAGTGTTTAAAGCAAGTAAATAGAGGTCAAGATGGGGGTTGGCAACCTGAAAAACTGAGTTAGTATCCTTTACTTCAACTCCCACAAAAAAAAACTTTCAATAACAACTTGCAAACAATTGTTAGGCTGCAAAATGTCAAAAACACAATTGGTCCAGATGTTAGAGTTAGGAAAATGAAGTGTGCAAATTTTCTAACTAGATGTGAGCCTAAAATAACTGAATGCGAAACAGTATACCGTATACAACCTTTCTTACCAGATGTGACATCATGCTCCCCAGACGTGAGCCTAAACTAAAAAATGATCTGGGAAATCCCGAATGCGAGCCTCATTTTCTGCGGTGCGAGGGCGTATCCCAGATGCGATCTAGAATGACCAAAAATGACCCCGTAACAGAATCTTGTGCATGCAAATTAGTGAAAAATAGGTTCAAAATGAGGCTAAGTTGGAAATCAAGCCCCACGGTGGGCGCCAGAAATGTGTGTGTATATTTGTGCACCTGTTACCTGCAACACAACACTTTAATAAGTCATTCTATTAGTGAGAAACAAGGGTTAATGAGCATATAAAACCCTAACATCGACCTATTGCTTTCTAACTTGGATGAGTCTAACAAATAACATAACAACCCTCAGATTATGCTAATACTAGTGACATAAACAACCTAGCATGAAAGATTTAAGTTTAAAACAAACTATTTGACTATTTAAGCAGGCATATTAGTCTAAAATGGGCATTATAACCATGTAAGAAAGTAACTATAGAGTGTGCATGAAGCTAGGAGGGAATGGGTAGCATAACAATGCTTTGAGATTCCTTCAAAATCTTGGCATAACAACACTGCTATTCGAAAATTGAGGCTTCTCAATAGAATGTGACAACATTAGGAGGGGGTTTACGTTGAGATTTAAGGGAATATAAATGAAATGAATTAAACTTATTTAATTCATTTAAAATATAGGAATTAATTATTTAAGAATTTTATTTCTTTTTAATAATTAAGGGGACTATAGCCATTTTAATTAAATTAAATAGGCTAGGGGAATGGGTTATTTGCAAGTGGACAATTGATTTAGGGGTTTATTTAATTCCTTTATAATTAAATACTATAGCCATGTTTGAATTTGATTTGAATTATATGGCTATAATAGTTAATATAATTCATTGATAAAAATCACCTAGGATATTAAATTTGATTTAAAAATGAATTATACCAAAGTAACATTGTCATGACATAATTGGGGGTACAATCACACTTAGGGAAAATAGGGTCTATAGTTGGAATAGACCAAATTCAGGTGGCTACAATATCAAGTATCACTACTTGAGAGAACAAGTTAAAGAGAAAAATGTGGTATTGGAATATGTGAATTCAAAGGAACAATTGGCTGATATCTTTACAAATCCACTACCGAAAGATGCTTTTGATTATCCCAGAGGTAAACTAGGGGTTCTTCCCCTATCCAATGCTCACTAAGGAGCATGAAGCATGTTGCATCAATTCTATACTTTATTCGAATATCTATTCTTGAATTGATGTTAGTATATCACACTTTAGGTGATTCTTGAAATTGTGTGGAGAATTCTGTATGCAATGAATATTTGTACATGTAAGGTCTAATCCACTGTTGAAACAAGTTTTCAGGAGTATGACTTTTTGGCATCATTGTCAAAGAGGGAGAGAATGAATTGATGATATTTACCCATAAGGGAGATATTGATGAAAGAGGAAGAGAA
Source organism: Thuja plicata (assembly GCA_018584345.1). Classification (NCBI taxonomy): domain Eukaryota; kingdom Viridiplantae; phylum Streptophyta; class Pinopsida; order Cupressales; family Cupressaceae; genus Thuja; species Thuja plicata. Next base: position 388,271 of record MU224712.1, read on the forward strand.
CGAATTGGTACTATTTACTCATGAATGAGAATCATAATGTATGCTACAGTATCAGAAGATTTATCCAAGAGGGAGAACATTTTGATGATCAGAAACAAATCTATCAACTTAGAGGGAGTAATGACAAAGATTGATAGTATTGAGAATTGCCATCATCAATTGCTATAGTAATACTATAGCGTTTCCATCTATGCCAAAGAGGGAGATTTTTAATTAGCTGATGGAGATGATGAAGATTGAGTGATAATAGGTATACATAGTTATAGAAATGGCTAGATCAATTGTTATTTTATCATTGATGTCAAGTAATTGGATACTGATTTATATTGAGTTACCATATCATAAGAAGGAGAAGTTAAATGGGTGACAAATACAGATCAGACAATGATGAAGTAATGTTGATATAGTTGTTTGCTACTATATATTTGTTGTTATCAAGTTGGTACATTTGATTGATTAAGTCAGAGATTGAAAAGAGATAAGTTATGATTGAAAAGAGTTACTCTACCGAGCTAAACAGAGTCAGTCGGTATAGCATTGTGTTAGTCAGTTTCAGTTACCAAGCACCGAGAATTAGTTAGGCACCAAGGAGTGAACAAAGTTAGTCATCGAGCTGCTAGGCAAGTTACCGAGTATAAGGTATTGATTAAAAATGATGATAAGATCAAATTTCATACGAAGCTATGATGATCTAGATGTTGATAAAAATTAAAGGAAGTTTGTTAGAAGATCTACGAGAGAGAAAATTCAATGAGAAGATATAAGGCAAAGATTAAGTGGTTAAACCTGATTATTAGAGTTTCAAGAAAAAGTTCAAGTTACGAGGTAAAATTTTAACGGTTTATCGAGCTGAGATTTGTGAAGAAGATGATCGAGCAACTGAGTGCAAATGATGGAAAACCTAAGCAAAGAGATTACGAGGAATTTTTTTTTCTATATAATGGATGAGAATTAAACAAAGAAGAGAGGCTGGCGAGTAGAATTAAGAAGTAGAAGCTGAAGAACAAAAGTTACCGAGTAGAACAGAGAAGCATAGAGAGTATAATCTATAGTCTAGAGAAGAGACAAATGGAGTATGTGATGCCAGTATTCATGTGAGCATAAAGGATCTGACCTAAGAAAAAGGTAGTTTCTATATTTACAGATCAAATTTTTATTGTTGCTTATTAGCATTTGTAATAGAGAAAAATCTCTTAACCGGGTGGATTTAACAGTCCTATTTGTAAATCCTAGAAGTAGGTGGCATTCCAAACGAGTGTTTAAAAACCTCTAACAAGGACACTCCTAACAGGGTGAAGATCTTAACATATTTGAGGTAAATTCCTTAATAGGGTCACATATAGCAAATGTGTTTGTAATCTTTAACATGATAAGTTCTTAACTAAGCATACTTCAAAAGGGTACAATTTTATTGTGGGTCACAATTTCTATAGAGGTTTTTCCCATATTGGGTTTCCTCGTTAAATATTGTGTTAACTAAGTTTGAATGATTGATTTGCATATTATGAGATGTATGGTTGTTTAAGTTATTAAATTATTTGGTGAGTCAGTTATTACTGTATTTAGTTCTACCGAGTGAATCAGTGAGATAAGTTTTAAGTATTTAAGTTTGATTTTGTCTAGTTTACCCCCCTCTTAGTGGACCAAAATCTCTATGGATTTCTAAGTTTCATACTCTCAAATTCAATGGGGGGCTTGTTCAACATTAGAACTACACCAATCCCCTGACTTGATGCATCATACTCAACAAAAAATGGTTGTGTGAAGTCAAGTAGTGCCAATACTAGGCATGTGCACATGACTTCCTTGAGTTTTTCAAATGTAACTTGCGCCTCACCCTTCTTAGTAAGATCTATCAAGGGTGATTCCAAGTATGAGAAGCCTTGCAAAAATATCCTTTATTAACAACACACCCAAGAATCCCCTCAATTTAGATATGTTCTTCGGAAGATGAAACTCACCCTTCTTAGTAAGATCTATCAAGGGTGATTCCAAGTATGAGAAGCCTTGCAAAAATATCCTTTATTAACAACACACCCAAGAATACCCTCAATTTAGATATGTTCTTCGAAAGTGGCCAATATAAAATTGCATGTATTTTCTCTTTGTGTACCTTAAAAGCCTCGGTTCCAATCCCATGTCCCAGATAAATAATCTGTATCACCCCAAACTCACATTTAGAGGCCTTCACATATAACGACTGTCTCCATGATACTCAAGAATATATCCAAATGATGCAAATGTTCATCCCATGTCTTGCTATATATCATGATGTCACCAAAGAAAATAGAATAAACTTCTGCAACTGCTCACAAAAAGTGTGATTCATGAAAGATTGAAATGTTTCTAGTGGATTTGTGAATCCAAATGGCATGCCACAAAAATTGAGGTGCCCATAGTGACAACAGAAATAATTCTTAGGTATATCTTCTTCTTGGACACTAATTTGATGATATCATGAATGAAGATCGGTTTTAGAAAAGTACACAACCTTGTTTAGCTCATCTAGAAGCTCATCGATCCTAGGAATGCGGTACCTATTCTTTAGGGTCTTCTTGTTCAAGGCTCTACAGTCTATGCACATGTGTATAATTCCATCCTTCTTCTTGACCAATACAATAGAAGAAGTGAAAGGGCTGGAGCTAGGTCATATACAACCCATTTTCAATAGTTGCTTGATTGTTTTTTCAATCTCCTCCTTAAAATGGCATGGGTGTCTATAGGGCATATTGATAAGTGACTTTGCACCCACCTCAAGCTCAATCACATGCTCAAGCCCATGATCAAGTGGATGAACAAGAATGGGGTACCTATTCTTTATGGTCTTCTTGTTCAAGACTCTATAGTCTATGCACATGTGTAGCATTTTGTCCTTCTTCTTGACCAATACAATAGAAGAAGTGAAATGGTTGGAGCTAGGTCATATGCAACCCATTTTTAGCAGTTCCTTGATTGTTTTTTCAATCTCCTTAAAATGGCATGGGTGTCTATAGGGTGTATTGATAATTGAATTTGCACCCACCTCAAGCTCAATGACATGCTCAAACCCATGACCAAGTGGATGACCAAGAGGAATATCTCCAAATACTACACTATGCTTATCCAACACTGTCTAGATATCAATGTGATAATGTGGCTCACCACTAGGGGAATTTTTTGGATATAAAATACTAGGTTTTCCACTCCACATCATCATGCATGAATAGATCCTCCACCCTTCTTGCTGAAACCACTTGTGGACCACCATCTTCTATAGCCTTAAGCACAATTTTTTACCATCAACCATGAATTCCAACTACATCTTCTTGAAGTAATAAAAATACCACTCTAGTGACTCTAACCACTATAGTCCCAATATGACATCCACATTTATTAGTCCAAGCACATAAAAGTCATCAGTCAAATATATAATCCCCAATCTATATATTCAATTGTGGCACTACTTGAGTGCAACTCAATGGGAAACCATCTACAATTATAACACCAAATCCAAGAAAATCCTCAGCCTAAAGTCTATGTTTCATCACCAGTCCATCATCACAAAAATTATGCATGGCTCTACTGTCAACTATGAAAATAATCTATTGTCCCTTAAGGACATCCTTCAACCGAAAATGGGGTCTTTAAGGAACTCACACAGTCATGACAGGATTTTATTGAATCAAGATGCTCAAAACCATGTAGCAAGAGTTAACACAATGGAAACAACCAACTCAGAAACAATAATAGACAATCAACATGCTACGAAAAATCTTGCATTATCACAGAATCCAAGATTTACATCACATTGGCCTGCAACATGCAACCTACATTCTCAGGCTTACATGCCCATTGTCAAAACAAAATCCTACTATCCTAACCTCAATGAGGTATATTAGAACTTATTCATTCACTACTTAGCTTCCCCTAAACAAAAATCAAAAGCCTCAAAATATAGAGCCTTCTCAACACATATGTCGGTAGATCAATTACATTTTCCAAGACTAAGAACATGTAATATGTGCAAATATAGGTCAGGACCCAAATCATAAGATCTTAATGCCAAGATGTTGAAATGATGTGCGATCTAAGAGAGACGTCAATCAAAGATCTAGGAACATTGTGATATGAGCCACAAATCTATGTCGATCAGGAAATTGCTTCGCAAGATCATAAATCTCCATCTGAGTGTTAGAACATGAAGAACACACAAAACTAACCATGAATCTTTAATATCTCCACAATGAAGTATCCAAATGAGGCGCGAACCCAAACATAGGCAAAACATGATGTCCAAAACCAACCCTCAGGTTCACAACAACAAAGGATCCAAAACCAAGGAATGCCACTAAAAAATCAAAAACTAGAAAACAACAACAAAATTGAAAGGAAATATTTTTGGGTGATGCAATATTGCCAACAATCCAAGGATGCTCTTGCATCAGGAACTCTAGATAAAACATCAATGCATTGAGTCTCTTTGGATGTAGTATCCTCCAACTCTATCTGTGGTTAGTTTTGTGCATCATCCTCATTAGTACTAGTTTCTAACTCTTCTTGATCCTAAAAATTAGAGTGGACCTCAATCAAATGCATCTTGCCTTTTCCAAGGAAACGATGACTTGGCTTCCAAGACTCTTTGCAAGAGAAGCATAATTTATACTTTTTATTTCATTCCTTGATTCGTGTTTAGCTTTGGAAGGTATGTTATTTTATTATTGAAACTTATGTTCTTTTGTTTATTAAAACCTTTCTAATCAAATTTCCATGGGCTGAAACTTTTCTTCAGTGGCTGATAGGACAATGTAACATCCGAGTCAAGAGCTAACCCAATGACATCATTCAGTGAACTAGGCCTATGAGCCTTAACCAAACCTTTCAACATGTCACTTAAGCCTTCTACCAAAAGCATCATGACTCTTTTTTGTGGTATATCAGAAACTATTAAAAAATTTGTTTGGAAGTCATTGATGTAAGTTTCTGAATACTCTGGCTACTTTAATTGAGCCAATTCCTTGTAATAGACTTCTATATCTTTTAGGTCAAAGTGAGTAAACAAATTTTTAACAAATTCTTCATAAGAGTGTATCATGGCATGATCCTTGGAAACTAATCCATAGAGCCACAAGTCATATGTTATTCCTTCTAGGTGCATGGTACAAAACTATATTGCCTTTTCCTCTTCTATGGGTTTGAGTGCCAAGAATGTGTCTAACGCATGAACCCATGACCTTGGTGATATCTCTTTGGTTCTATTAGAGGTTGGTATATAAATTTTATTCAAATAAATATTATATTATATATGATAAGTTCCCTACCTAACTTTCCTTCTAGGTCTCCCGTGTTTCCTTTCCAAAAGGTTTTTAGCCTTATTCTTATGTTGGTTCATGAACTAATATAAATTAATTAATTGCCTTACATAAGCTGGAAGCTGCATGTATTCAACAAAATCTTCTAGAATATCATTTGTGGTGTGTGTCTCTGCTTCCTATTCCTCCAAAATTGGTTCTCTTTCAACTTGAAGAGGTAGAAATGTGGGACGCAATGGTCGATTAGACCGTGTATCCGCTATCCTCACAACATTAGAATATTCTTTGTCTTGGTTCACATGCCTTTCTTCAATTCTATTGTGCTCACTACTAGACCTTATTGATCTTGTACTACCAATTCTCATTTGCCCCATAGTTGTAATCATTCAATCCTAAAATTGTTGTACCATTTTTTGTTGTTGTTAGGAAAAGACTGCCAAGAAATATTTGAGTTGACTATTCATATCTCGAGGCAAGATTTATGCTCTTCTTTCTCTCATCATTGTTCAACTAGGCTGCTTTCAACTCTTTCCACTTGTTTCCCAGACCTACTTCTTGTGTTGTATTTGTGCGGTTCAAACCCATAGAACCACCTTAAACTAACATACAATTGATTAGGATTAATGTACAACCATAATTTCTGACATGCAACTGATAAAACCCCATAGGCTAGCAAAATTTGTGGCTCTGATACCACTGAAATGTTCTTTTCTCTGCTCTTTACAACTTAATAAAAATACTACTATTTATTTGGAATAAATTATTTCATAGAAATAATGATAGGATTTATTATTCTCAAACACATAAATAACTCAAGCACATATGAGTAATAACTAATGAAATCCCTTATGGAATTCAAAGAATTAATTACACAGTCTGAATATGAAAATAATTGATTCCAAAATAGAACATACCAGTAACATGAAAACTTATTGGTGTCTTAGATTTTCACAAATCCTTAGTCAGACCACTTTTTTGGTGTCTAGATAATCATTCAGGTTGCTTGATGTTTTACTAGGCTACGATTTGCTAAAAGACTTCTTCATTTTGATTTGGAGAAGAGAACACTAAGATAAAATCCCAAGTTGGATGCCTCTAGAACAACTTCAATTTGATGATTTGCTGATACAGATCTATGACCTTCGGTATTGATAAAATCACTAATTAATAACCTATGATGGGGTTGCATCCAAAACAACTACTACTACTAAAGGGGTTCCACCTAGTACCAGATACACGATTTGCATGAGATAAAAATAACAAAATCATAAAATAGAAATGAATGTTTATTTACCATTGAACTCCTTATAAATGTTTCTCTCCAAAAATTTGTGATCCCCTCACAAAATCCATGATTTTAGGTGGTTTCCATATAATTAACATCACCCACTAGGAAGATTTAGCCTAGTAATAAAAACATGTGTAACTTAAAGTGGCCCTCTCTTTAGTTCATAACGAATAATTAAATCAATTGCAGATCAACTTTAGCTTTTTGGGATAATATTTAATTATTCACTCATTCCCTTATTATTTAAGTAAATTTGTAGCATCAAGGAATGAAAAAGGCTACGCACTTCCTCTTTTCCAATCATCACTCGAAAGGGGACATTACACATAGATATATTATTAATTGTTCCCATAATTGTAACAATATCTAATGCCATTCCTATAATGAGTGCAAGTATAGCATTAGGAATCCAATGACAAATATTTGAGTGCCAATTAAATGTTTGTCATTCTTATGTTGAGTGTAGATGTAGTATTAGGAGTCCAATGACAAAAAAAATTGAGTACCATTTAGATGATTTTTAGGGGCTCTTCATGTACTTTCATTATGAAATGTAGACATTTGAAGGTAATACTATTTTTTAGAGACTTTACCATGACCTTCAAGAGTTGGCCTTGTGGAAGTCACATAGAATGTTAGTGATTACGTTTTGGTCTAAAGACAAATTTAGTCATGCCACCAAACTCATTGAAGCAACATGTACACCAACAAATGGAATTTTGAATTGAGAGTGAGGATTTTGTCTCAAATTGTAATTTTACTTGAAGTACTAAAACAAAGATAATAAGCTCCCACTTAAATATTATGATCCTTGCAATGTGGCATTTAAGAATGTCCACTCATGTTTTTGGCCTTGTGTTCTTTTTTGTTCTTACAATGCATGCATTTTTTAGTGTTATATTGTGATTCATGTCTTATGATTTATTGTATTTCATTTTTTTAATGTGATCTATTGTGTAATCAAGATGTTTTGACGGTGTAATCTGGATGCTTTTGCTGAAGATGTTTGGTCTAGTCATATTGAGGTGTCTTGATAATATTATGTTTTGGAATTGATTTCTTGATTATGCATTATAGGGTGTATATGGTGTGCTTCATATTAGACCATTTTAGTGTTTTAACATTATGTGTTATTATTGATTATGTATATTATTCTGGAATCATGCTCAATCTAGACGATTTACAATACATGCAATGATTTAATAGATCATGATGATTCATACCATATCGATTGGATTATGTTGTTTCAAATATTAATATTTTAGAGTAGTTACACCAAATGTTTGATCTGTTTGTTCAAGAAATTTGTATGTGTTAGACCACAATGGTTGGTATCTGGAGAAGTTGACATGGATTCTACTAATTATCCTACTTGGATTCAAATTGGTAGGAAATTTGAAATTCTTTGTTGAAAATACTTATAAAAGTATGTGTTAGTTTTATTTTTGTGGTTTTCTATCATATTGAATGACATTTGAATATTTACTTTGAAAATTGTGTTTACGATGTTTGTAAAATGCCTTTTGTTTAAATTGGAAAGATCCATTGCACTTATGCATCTCTAATATAATAGATGAAATAGATTTCATTGCCTTCCACCCATTACAGAACCCACCCTTAGATACCATTGAACCTCTTGAATTCAAGTCACATAGGGCTGAAGACAAAAAATGATGACCTTTGACTTGATTTAGCCTCCCAGGGTGATAATGAATTACTTCCCCTACCCTTCAATAAACCATTTTTCTTCTTAGCATTCTACCAAAATCTTCAAGGGACATACTTCTAAAAGTAAAGATGAATTGTACAATAAGATCTTTCCAAACAAAAAAAAGAACCAATTGGATTTAAATGACTCGAATCAAATTTAGGAAGTCTAAGAATGCCCCAATCCATCTCTAGTCATCATACCGCTCAAACCACCAAAATATATTTAGGAATATGCATCAATTAGTTGTGCAACATCTATGCCATAACAACTTCGCACCCTAAAGATACAGAAGGAATGGAATTCATTCCACTACATCACCTAAGACTATAATATTCTAGAGATATTTAGGTTGAGGGATTCCTACTCTAGGCTGAAAAAATTATGACATCTTGGACCTGTTCCCACTATTTTGAATGAATAAAATATATGGTAAGGTTGATGAGACTTAGTTCTTACCCGAGCAATAAGAATTTTGGCTCTCCAAGAGATATTGGCCCCTATGTATTCTTTTTGATTCTAATTATGAGTGGGATTAAAATCTTAAATATTAAACTTTTTCTTTCTCCTTCGCCTTTTGTTCGAAGAACACTTGTGAAACTTATCCATAATAAAGGTATTCATGTCTTTACTATTCATAGGGCACATGTTCAATTAATTATCCCATTTACTAAACCATTTTTTTTATGTCGCATCCAAGTCGTCTTTCTTTTGCACAATATGTCATTGAAGACAACCTTAGGCCATTCTCCCTCTCCCATTTTCTCAATTCTTTTTAGATACCTTATGAGTCTCACCATAACAATTGCTTCTATAGGAAATTCATTCTACATGATATCATGAGGGACTAAACTTTTAATTTTGAATTTGTTTGTAATCAAGTGTTTTTAGATTTTCTCATTTTCCTTCCATTGTAGGTCAAAGGTACTATTAGCACATAATTCACAATTAAAAAGTACAACCAGAGGTACTAAAAGCCCAAAAATATTTTGAATAATTTTTTCAATCCCATAGCTCTTCTTCTTCACATCTATTTTGAAAAGCATAAAACACTTTCCAACCTTCCAAAATTCATTTCTTCTTGCAACCTTCTCAACTTAAATTTTTGTTGAATTCAATTCAGAGGTTTTTTATAATCTGCTACTTCTTCAAGAATACTACCTTCAAAGTAAAAATTATGCTGGTTATATTTTCTTTTGTTAGAGAAAACCATCACTATCATCTAACTAATATTGACTCACACCCCCATTGTTCTACCAAAATGCTCAAGGGAAAGTAAGTTCTCTTGTAAGCTAAGAGTAGATTTAGAATCAAAATAAGGTCATGTGCATACAAAAGAAGCCTTAACACAAACTCGTCCAAATAGACACAATCACCACCTTATAAGTTGAACTACTCTTAAAGATTGTTAATATATAAACCAAAATGGGTAGGGGACAGTGGGGACCCTGCTTGACACCTATATCACTCCTAAAATTTTCATAAATGCCAGCTAAAGTTATGATTTTGACTATAACCTCTTTATACATATCATATGAATAGTTTATCTAAGATGTATAGGAACTCCAAGTTCCCCCATCCTATGCCAAAGCTTGTCTCTAGGGAGTGTATCAAAAGATTTTTTGAAATCTACAAAGAAACAAAAGACGTCCTCATTTTTTCTCCAATTTGTTTTTAATGATGTGCCTCAAAGTTAAACCATGATCAACTATGAAATGCTTAGGTCTAAAACCCACTTTCCCTTTAGCACATTTATCTCTTTCTTTTGCCCACTTGCTAATTATACTTTCTAGCATACTTCAAAATAACTTTGCAAACAAAGGATTTATGATAACGATCCTATAATTTGAGGGTTTATTCACATCACCCACTCTTGAAAAGTGGAATCGCAAGGCTAGTTATCCAATCTAAATGGAACCCCTATTGAATGATGTTGAGAATTTCATAATGTGAGGTATGAAAGATTTCTTACCCCACTTTAGATACTCTACTTGAAGATAAACTAAGTCTTTTTTATTTTCCAATATCTAACTCTTGATACCCATCTCAATCACTTGAACAATGAAAAGATGAGTAGTGGTGTTGACCAAGAGAGGAGTGTTGGTTTGTGTTGACTGATCTTTTCTGCAATTCGTGGGGTTCAAGGCAATGACCTGAAATTTTTTTTTGGTTAACTCGTCAAGCATTGTTTTTGGGTTGACTCGTCAACCATTTCCCTAGGTTGACTCGTTAAGAAAGTTTTAGGGTTAGGGTTTTCTATAAGAAAAATGGTGTTAGGGTTATGACTTGTTAGAAAAAAGAAGTATTGTAGCATTTTGCAGCGGTATTGAGTTGCAAGGGATCGTTGGATATAATTAGTTGAAATTACTGAATAATAATATTGGACTCTCTGTTTGGTGGATGTAGCCCAATATTGGGTGAACCACGTTAAATCTGTGTCTTCTTGTTCTACTTCTATGTACTTTATTCCTTTGCATTATTGGTTATATTTGCATGTAATTGTTAGATTTTTGTCTGCTAATCCTAACAAGGAGGATCAACCTTAGAATGCTTGAGTTATTACTTAGTAGAGGAAAAGAGTAGTAAGGTGAGCACATTCCAATAGGTCTAATAGAACTTGTTGATAAAACACCCAATATTTTTGACAATATTATGCCAATAGTTGTGACTTTAAAGTTGTTATTGTTGATGTAGACTACCTATAATTGAATAAAATGTATTTCTTAGATCTAAAAAGAAACAAAGCATTTGACGCCATATCAATGAATCAATAACACATGACTTAGTGCACAAGTATTGGTCTCACTTATTCTTGGGGCCTTTTTGGACACCTTAGAAAAGGATGTTGATGTGGCATCATATTTGATGATGTGTCTTTGAAACCTTAGTTATAAGTAGGGGACTCACCAAGTAAGTTGCTATAAAAAATTGGGAGTGATTTTAAGTTTCCTCATAGGATTTTGAGAAGTGTGAAGTTAGGGTGCTCAACTAATGAGTCCTCTCCCCTACTCTCACAACTTTATTATATCTTGGCCTCTTGTAATGTTTGCCTCTGAAAGAAGAATACTTTCACCTCTACACGAGAGTATTTTAATAAAAACATTTTTTCCTTGAAATGTGGACCATTCTTACCTCAAGAAAACTAATAAATCAAACCTCTCGAATGTTGGCAATTCATTTTTTTTGGTCCCCTCCACCTCTTCATTTTCTAGCATATCTGCCTCTCCATTAACCTCCTTATAAATGTGATTTATGAAGAAAGAGTTAAACTGATGAAGAATTTCTAAGACCACCTCTTGCATAGCTTCTAATTTCCAATTTGTGGTTTTTCCTTTCCCTAAGGCATTGATTTTTATTATGGAATCACCCTCCACTACCACCTTCCCTAAGTTTAAATCCTTGCATTTTTTGTAAATCCAACAATAATGCCTAAAATTTTACCTCATTATTAGTCCTTGTTGGGGGAAGTTTGGTTGTCTTGTAAATGACTCTCCCCTCCCAGCCTCTTATTTTGCAGCCTACCCCAAAGAGCCTCAATTTACCCCTTGATGCTCCATCAAAGTTTATGCTAATATAACTTAGTCGATAGCTTGGTTAATTCATCACCTTCCTCACTTTCCAATAGTTTATAGGAATCTATTACATTGTAATGGCGCGTTTAAACCATCCCATATTAAAGAATCTTGCCCCCTCTATAAAGATAGGTCTGTGTTGAAGAACCTTGTTTATTCTCTCCATATCCTCCCTAGGTAACCTCGACAAAGTTGCATCCTTCCAAAACCAAACTAAACCCCCGTCCTTCTACTCTTCCCTTAGGGCCCGTTTGGTTGAGGGGTGGAATTGGAATTGAACGGGAATTGGCATTTCTGAATTCCCAAAATGTTCAATTCCCTGTTTGGTTCCAAAATTAAAAATTGGAATAGGGTTATGCGAATTC
>MU224712.1:400762-413718 GCA_018584345.1 Thuja plicata
TACACACATGTGTATATACATACACATGTGTGTATATACATACACATGTGTGTATATATACACACATGTGTGTATATACACATGTGTGTATATATACATGTGTGTAGATACACTCATGTGTATATATACATACACTTATATACACATATACACATATATACACATACACACATATACACACATGTGTGTATATAGATATGAGTATATATGTGAGTATACACACATGTGTGTATGTGTGTGTATATATACACGTGTATATGTGTATATATACACATGTATGTATGTGTATACATGTGTATATATACACGTGTATGTATGTGTATACATGTGTATATACATATATGTATGTGTATATATATGTTTGTGTGTACATGTGTATATATACATGTGTGTATACACACACACATGTGTGTGTGTGTATACACATGTGTGTGCGTGTATATATACACACACATGTGTGTATATGTGTGTATATATGTGTATGTGTGTGTATATATGTGTATGTGTACAAAAACAAAATTCCAATTCCAATTCTAGTTGTGTGGAACCAAACACAAAATTTGCATCTTCTCAGTCATCTTCCAGGTGAACCAAACAGGACAGCCATATTCTAGAATTCATTTTGAGAATAGCATAAACCTAAAATGGATTCAATTCTAGAATTGGCAATTCCAGCATTCACAAATTCCGCCAACCAAACGGGCCCTTACATAATCCCTCACATGAATGCCCCACGATTGCTTCAATGCCTCTATGGAATTTGCAATGTCTAGTGTGGTATCCATGCTTTCAAAGCCTCCCCAGAAATCATTCCCAAAACCTTGCTAACTTGGCATCACGGATATCCCAAGTGAGGCTATGTGATGTCCTCTCTCTAAGTAAGATTTAATAATAAATAATAGTAAATAACTATAATATAGTTGATGGAGAAAATAAAAGCACAAAGACAATAAACAAAAAAGATACCAATCATCTGGATTGGCGCTGGTCTAAGGACAGGCCGAGGTTGAAAAGGTGGATTACCAAGCATTGAGAGACGAATGTGGCCATGAAGGAAACCAATCGTTTGAGAGATAACAACATAGGATCAGATGACTCAGAACAAAGAAAGCAGGCAAAGTCTGCAAAGGGTACCAAAGAAGGATCATTAGAACTGCCATCTGCTATTCACGTTGAAGAAAAATGACCAAACTAATAACCTTTGCTAGGAATATAAATTTTTTTAAGGAACGCCACCTTTGACCGACTATAATGATATTACCGATATAATCCCAAAATGATAGACAACGACTATACATTCACTTTTCCTTGGAGCAAAAACAGGCTTCTTCATAATCGTGAACTTGTTAAGGAAAGAGATGTTAATCCTAAACAAGCAAATGTTAACAAATTATAAAAGGCCTTAATCAAGCGGTTCCAGGTAGCCATGTCTTGAAGGGGGGCAGAGACACCTCCTTATGAAGAAATACGTCCTTGCAAAGATGGATGACTCTACGCTCCCTTTTGAAGGCTATAAAGATATATCTGCATTTGAGGACAAAATCATTGAATAGGAGAATGTGGGGGTATTAGTTATAATTGGAACTCATATGAAGAAATATATTGCACTGCTGGTGAGCACCGTGTGATATCAAACTATGTTGTAGCTTATCTATGAAGTGAGATACTGATTTACATGATATTCTATCTTAAATCTATTAAGGGTAAGGAACTATATATATATATATATATAGACAAATTATTAATGTTATGGATAAATTATAAATAGATTACTTTGATTACAATATTTATATATGAATTTGTCTTACTTCCTAAGCAATTAGGGTAAATTGAGTGAGTAAGTTAGCAAATTGCAGTTTACCGGTTCCCTTAATCTAATTAGGTCACCCCAAAGGATGGCATTGTCATAGTAGGACGTTCTTACCTCTTGTGGGCTAAGAGATGAGTTGTCATACTGGGATGCTACATGCTCTTGGGCTTAGTTAGGTTGAGCAGTTTATGGGCGCCCTCTCGAGGCTTTCCTACCAAACAAAACCATGATTAACTATGGGTAGAAGACACATTTACCATTCTATGTAATATACTTGTTATTAAACCATGTATTTATTTGTCTATCCATGAAGTTACTCACATATATATTTTAAAATGCTGGACTATATTGCAAAATTACTAATGTAGGACAAAAATTCAAGTAGTCCCTAGTAGGGGACATTTTAAGGAATATGAGATTAGCGATACTTGCCCTCATGAAGTTCCATAGTCTTGATCCCTTAGGATTTTTCATGGTGGTTAGGATACATCCTAGATCATTTCTTATAAATATTTGTGTTGAATAATTTTAGCTCATTTGAATGGGGTTCTTTGAAGATCTATCATACTAATTTTCCTCCAAACACCTTATTTTGGATGTATTGCTTTAAAATCCCTACACCTCTTGCCACTTTTGGTTTACATAACTTGTCTGATGCAATTAATGTAATTTTATCCTTCTCCTTGTTTCCTTACCAAAAGAATCATCAAGTGATACAGTTTGTCATTTGCCCCTCCTAGAAGAGTTAGGCATGACATCAAATGAATTGGAATAGAAAATGAAATTGCCTTCAACATGACTAGTCTACCTACCCAAGACAACTAGTTCCCGTTCCAAGAAGCAACTCGATCTACCATCTTTTATTTGATGGGGTCCTAAAGCTTTTTTGGTCTAGTGGCTTTGTCCAACGATAGTCCCAAAAAAAATAAAAGAAAGTTACTCGTGCTTATATTCCAAAATTCAAAATGTCTTTTCTTCCTTGCTATAGTTGAAAAGAAATAATCTATTCCTTTGTTTCCATCTACTACTTGTCTTGATGTGTTAGAGTAAGTGAAAATTTTCTTAAGATTCTTCTTTCCTTTTGTCTTTTAGCCACCCCAAAATCATGATATCATCAACAAATTTTTGATTAAAGATGGGTACTAGGTTGCTTTCTTATTCTTAATCCTTTGATTCTATTACTAGTCACAATTTGTCCAAGCATTATAGCCAAAGCATCTACCATAATAATGAAGATGAATGGGGATAAAGGATCACCTTTTTCTAAGAACCTTTAAAGCTTCTGAAAAGCCTTCTAGAGAACCATTTATCAACACATAGTACCTTAGACTAGCTCTCCAATTAAAGTCCACTCTAGCCAATGTTGGGAAAAGCCAAATGCCACCATAACCATTACAGTAATTCTCCAATTCACTGAGTCATAAACCTTTTTGATGTGTAATTTGATCAACATACTAGACATCCCCATATCTTGAAGCGAGTGAATGACTTCCTACATGACTCCATCAAGGATGGATCTTTGAGGGACATACCTTATTTTTCCTTCAGATATTATATCTAATAAAACAATTTTTAAACAATTTTTTTCTACCTTGGCCATGATTTTATAAAGTGTATTGCACAAATAAATTGGCATATAGTCATCCAATATGTTGGCCTACTCCTTCGGGATGAGAGCAATAAATGTGTTGCTAATTTCTCTAAATATCTTATCAGACTCCCTAGAATCTTATTTGCCTCATTAATCTCCTTCTCAACATCAGTCTAACACTTTTGAAAGAAGGCAGTAGGGAAACCATCTAGATTTAGGGCCTTGTCTGGATGGAGTTGATCCTTAACCTCCTTTATTTCTACCCTTCAGAACTTCACTATCAATATTCTATTTTTCTCATTGATGATCATCTTGGATTGTTCTTCAAAATTTTGTTTTGTGCTAGCATGTTTGACCCCTCCTAATTATTGAGTAGGTCTCAAAAAATGAAATTAAGGACTCTCTTATATCCTTGGGTTTTTCTAGCTCTACTCTATTCATAAGGGAGATCTTAGAAATTATGCTAATGTTCTTGTGATACTCGGTGCTAATGAAGAAGAATTTTGTACCGTTATCCCCATCCTTGATCCACGTTTCTATAGATTTTTTCCTCTAGAAATTCTCTTCCCTTGCCAAAATATCTTTCTAATTATTCATAAATTCCATTTCCTTCCAAAACATATCTTGGCCATACCTATGGTTATCACCTCCTCATTGAGAATATTCAACTCATCTTAAGTGAGTTTTGTTCCACTCTTTTAAATGTTGTTTTAAAAACATGAATTTTGTAGTCACCTGAAACAACTTAATCCCCTTTGAAATATCTTCCCTCCACCAAATCCTAATTAGTTTAAAAAAATGGATGTATCATCCACATATTTTGAGTTTGAAGGGACATCTATCTAGTCACTTAGCCATTGAAATTCCTAATTGAACTGCATATTATCTATACCTCCCCATGGTTAAATGCAACTATCCAGCCTAAGGGGAAGGTCGTCAAATCCCATTTCTAAAATAAATTGTCTAAATTATCTTCAATAGTATTGAAACCCACCCTCCTATTTGTCTATGTGAAATTCTAATTTTTCACCTTGATTTTCATCAGCTAATCATCCTCTACACATTCGTTAAAGCCATCTTGGGATTGTAGTTTACTATTGATGCAAGAGTATCCTAGGTGTAAGAGTAATCTTGCGTCACCCAAAAACATTTTTTGGTTTCTTTTCAATAAGGGCTATCTTGTGCAGAGCTTCTAATTCTGGAAATTTACTATTTTTAGTAATTTTTTCATTTGACCTTAGAATGTTATATTTTCTTCCCTAGAGGTTCACTTTGATTGTATCAGTTTGCCAGTAAAGTCTCATTGCAAGATCAAGTCTAGTTTTGTAGATGTTGAATATTTTTGGTATTGGTAGCAGAGCACATAAACTTTGAACTCAGTTTTGAAGGCTTTAGAGGCTCTGAATGGGGTCAAAACCTTGGCTGACTGGAGCTTGTGGGAGTCAGGCGTTGTAGATCACTTTGTGGTATTTCCATAATGGGGTTATAATAGCGTTTTATCCATGCTTTCAAAGCCTCCCCAGGAATCATTCCCAAAACCTTGCTAACTTGACATCATGGATATCCCAAGTGAGGGAATGTGATTTCCTCTCTCTAAGTAAGATTTAATAATAAATAATAGTAAATTAAATATTAAAAAATAGTAAATAAATATAATATAGTTGGTGGAGAAAATAAAAGCACTGCAAAGACAATAGAAAAAAGATACTAAGCATCTGGATAGGCATTGGTCTAAGGACAGGCTGAGGTTGAAAAGGTGGATTACCAAGCATTGAGAGATGAATGTGCCCATAAAGGGAACCAATCGTTTGAGAGATAAAAACATAGGAGATGACTCAAAACAAAGAAAGAAGCCAAAGTCTACAAAGGGTATGAAAGAAGGACTATTAGAATTGTCATCTTCTATTCACGTTGAAGAAAATAGACCAAACTAATAACCTTTGCTAGGAAGATTAATTTCTTTTAAGGAATGCCACTTTTGACCGACTATAATTATATTACGGATATAATTCCAAAATGATAGACAATGACTATTACCTTTGCAAAGAGAAGTTGAACTAGAAGTTTGAAAGAAAGAAAGCTGGAAGAGGTCATGGTGGAAGATCTAGAGGACAGTCTTATGGAGGCCGAAATGAAGATCAGAAAAAGGATTATAAGTCAAGTAGCAATCAGAATCAGAGGGGAAATGATTTCAATCGCTCCTGTGATCAAAATAACAGGGATCATAGAGGAAGAGGAAGAGGGAAAGGACCAGGAACATGAGGTTTTCGTGGGACATGTTTCCATTGTAGAAAAGGACACCGAGCCTATGAATGCCCACAGTGTCAAGGAAGGATAGATAGGAGGACTAAAGGCCATGCTCAAGTTGTGCATGAAAATGAAGAAGCTCAGTAAGAACACTCAGATGATGTTGAGAGAGGATAAACCCTAGTTGTCAGGAGGATGCTGATAAATGAAGAGAAGGGATCAGATCAAAGGAATGTCATATTTTGTACTATATTCAAGTGTGATGATAAGTTTTGTGATGTGATTATTGATGGTAGGAATAGGTGGCAGAGTTCCAGATCTTGATTTGGAAGGTGCGGGCACAGTTATAGGTCCTTGGAAATTTTCATCAGATTCAGAGAAGTTGGGAACAAGTCAACTTGTCGACTTGTCCCTGGAAAATGAACTTGTTCCTGCACTTTTTGGTTGAAATTTGCACAGAAGACAACTACAAGTCTCGGGTTCTTAGATATGGAGTTATAGCAAATTCTGACATTTTGGCTGTTTAATTCAGATCTAAAGTTCAAATCTCCTCATCTAGTTTCAAGGTGTACTTTTCTTCCTCTTTCTTTGCATCTACTTTTACAAATTAGATCCGTTATTTACTTTATTTTTTTATCACATAGATATCAATATCTCTTTAAAGGAATATCAAATCCCCATTTGGTCTAAATCTTGTAGTAGCACCCTTCTTCCTTTGGTTGTGATAATCAAATTTTTCTTAAGGGTTGGGTTTGTATTCCTAAATTATAGGTTCCCCAACGAATTTGATGAGTGGTCTACATCCTATCATTGCGCACCATTTTCTACTATACATTTTTGGTGAACCCGACTTATGACATTTCCATTCTAATTTTGGTGTTAGATTCCCATTATATGCATTTACTCATCTAGATCTATTTTTTATGCATTATGATTTGGTGTCTAGAACTTGTTGTTTATATTAGATAGGTATATCACATCCTTAGTTTTATATCTAGTTTTCATCATGACACCTTCTATGTTAGATTGGTGTGCAATATCTTGTGTTCTTAGCTCCCTTATTACTTCTCTTTATCAATCTCATGGAGTGAACCATAGTTTCTTGCATGCTCTTATGTTGGTGTTCCTTCACGGTATTCTTACTTATGGCATTATGGGGTTAACCAATATATCTCTTCCTTATAAAGTATATTTCAAGACCTTTATCAATATTTCATGTCTCTTCCTTCTTCAAATTTTAACAAAAATCATGTAGTATATAGACAACATAAGGATCTTTGTGAATAAGCCTAATGATCATCCTAATCCTCCTAATCCTCCTCCTACATTGCACATTAATACTCTTCAAGACCAAGTTCCTAGTGATCTTGTGATAGAGATACCTAGATATCCTTTTCCTCAACCTACTTTAATAGGTAGTCCTGAAGAGGTTAGTTATTACTTTGATTCATATCAAAAACTTATCCATTATCTGAATGTTAGATATTTCTTAGATGAGTTCTCTCCAATAATATCAGATAATCCTCCTTCGCAACCTCAAGATAATAGGAAGGATGATTTTTCAAAAACAAACATCCCTAACTCTTTTACTTACAAACATCAAGATGACTCATCTTCTCCCTCTAAATTACACCCTATTCCACAAGGTCGAGGATTTACTAAACACAACCTTAAGGTTCCTCTTGATCCTCCTAAGGAATATCATGTACCTCAAGCTAACATTTTCTCTCAACCAAAACATCCTCTTGATGTTCTCTTTCCAACATCTTCTCATGATCCATCACCTTATGATGACCATTTAGCTTTGGCCAAAATAATTTATTTGAGTATCAAGTATAACTCTAGGATGTGATTTCCTTATCGACACCTTGAAAACAAAAAATGACCCATAAATGGTGAATTTTCATGCTTCTTTAATTACTCTAATAAGGATTATCTTTGTGATTTTGTTGAGTTTAGACAATTTATTCAGGATTTGGTTGATAGATGTCTTCTTCTTTTAACAAATAAAATTTTACATTTTCTTCATATCAAAGTAATACCTTATCATCTTCTTTTCATATTATTTTTCTTTCCATTATGCAAGGTTCCTTGCGTAATGTGCATTAAGAGCATCATAATAGGAAATTTCCCTCTTTCTCTCTCAAATGAGGGGGCAAGGGTCATCATTTCTTCCTTCCTTCCAAGGATCCATTATCTCTTTGTTGATCATCTATTTTTTACTATGATGTCTTCCTGTGTATGGAATTATTGTTCAGGATCTTTCTCCTTAGTGAGATTAGTATCCTTCTTACAATTTCTTCCTTGCTTGGAAGTGCATATCTTGTATAACTAGGTTGACCACTAAGTAGACATAATTTGGCATCCTTCTTCTTCCTTCTTTCTTATCTCTATATGGATTTGCATTATTTCATGATGGTACATCCTTTTCAGTGCATAAGATCTTTTGTTACATGCAAGACCCTAACATATTTGCTTTACAATAATTTTCATGCCTCAAAGGGAATGTCTATCACAAAATAATCTTCCATATCGCATTCATCTCTTTCCTTGGTGACTTACTCACATTACAATCTGATATCTTTTTAGAAAAAATATGTCTATTTTACATTATCCGTTCTCTCTCTGGTTTGTATCTTATTTTGTTTAGAATTATATATCTATTATGAAGTGACTATCATTAGGGATACATATTATAGCGTGCCTTCACAATTGGGGGCAGGGTTTCATGTTTTTTTCCTTTCTCTCTTCCCTAAGGATTTACTTTCCTTAATATAGTGGCATTTTTTTATCATGTGACATTCTTTTCTTGTAAATAATTTTTTGTTCTAATTCAGGATTCTCTCTTATGCAATAGGTGTGCATCCTTGATCACAACCTCTTCTTTATTTTCAAAACTATGTTCTTCATAAGTAAATTCCCTTACTTTTTATTTCAAAGTCTGTCATCCTTCATCAAGAATCTCTTTTTCACCTAGCACTAGGGGGGCTAAAATTGTGCATTCTTGTTCTCTTCCCCTTTTTGTCTTAAATACATTATCTTTGTTGAAGAAATCCTCTTGAAGGTATATGTCTTGCAGCCAAGATCTCTTCCTTTCAAGGGTCTCTTTCCACAAGAGGAATATCCTTTCACAATTATCTACTTTCTTAGCTCATAAGAGTTAACCCTATAGCTGAGTTTATGGCATACATTATTTCTTTAAGGATATATTCTTGTTGTTGGAAGTAGGTACCCTTGCTTTGCTTTCCTTATGATGTCACCTAAGTTTCCATCATAAGGAGGGGGCATACATACAACCTCCCTTGTACCTTATATGCAGCTTTTTAGTCTTTCTACTCATCTTCTTCTCTCTCTTCTCTTCCCATGGATCACCTATCATAACACAACTTGATATCTTTTTGGATTCATGGTATCTCTCTTTCTCTCTATGCTCTCATATATTTTCTAGTGGGTTAGATCGTGGCTTTTGTAGTGGGTTAGATCATGGATTTTGTATCATCTTTCGCCACACTCTTCCCCTTTCTATGTGATCACTTGTGTTCTTAAAAAAACTTTCCAGATATGATATAAGTGGATGGGACAATTTTTGATAAAGGTCTCTTTCACTAGTTTATTTGGATTATTTTTTTTAGTACTGAACCCTTTTGTGTGTTGTGTCTTTTGTCTTTGTTTTTCCTTCTTGTTTCTCTTTGTTTTCGTGACCTTGTGCATGGATGTTGAGTTGAGATCCTTGGTTTGGAGGTTTGTGTCCTTGAACTTAGTGCCATCTTATCTCTTTTTTAATTTTCCCATGATCTTCTCTCTCTCATCATTCTTGTCTTCTTCTATCTCTTCCTTTACCGTGATCATGAGCTCGTCTCATACTCCCGCTAAAGTGGGGGCTAAATGTATCATCCTAAAAAGTGAGCTCTTAATTTTTACTCAATTTAGGACCATTTTGTGCCTACTTTAGATTGATTCTTATGGTAGGACCCTATATTGTTATTAAATACATATCAAATTCAAATATAGGTCCTCCTCCTCCTTCAATCTTGCTTGAAGTCGATGTTGGATCTAACTTCTATGCTTGATTTCCCATTTTCTATCCAATCCCATAATTCATTTCTTGCCTCAGACACATGCATTTATTTTCCGATTTTGGGATCTTCCCTAATCTCCTAACAACTTGCATTTTCTCCCTTCATTCTTTTTCACCTTTCTTCGCATCACGAAAAACATTGAGCTTGAATTTCCTAGGACAAGTTGACCTGTCAACTTGTACCTGGGTTTTTAGGCCTAGATTTGGCCCATCACCTAATGCCAGGGTTTTCCTTTGAGGTTTAGATTTGTGGTTGGCATGGACTTAATTTGAGCCCCAAAATGTGTATATAAAGGCATCCACTCCTCTGATTTCGCATCATACATATATATACAAGAAAGCTACTATGAATTCAAGACATCCAAGTGCAAGTAAGCATTCATTAGCAAGTGTTCGAACAACCTAGCATTCAAGTGCAAGGAAGCCATCAAGAGTCATTCAAGCATTCAAGTCTTTATTCCAATCATTCAATCAAAGAGTTTCATTCCATAGATATAGCTTCTTTCTCCCATTGGAGGCCAAGCAAAGGAGTTTGACATCAAGGAATGATATTTGCATTCATCCATCAAGTCTTTCGCCTTCTATGTCTTCGCCAATCAAACATTGTGGCGAATTACAACATCTACTACATGAGGTTTTCTCTTACATAATTTTCTTTTGGTTTTTGTGTTAAGTCAAATCTATTGCATCAACATACTTGATCGCATTTAAAGAGGTAATTTTATCTACATGGTATGATATGCTCCATTGTCTAGATATGGCCTCTGCTACATGAAAATAGTCTTTTCCTTTATTTCATTTCATTTCAATGTTGATTCATATATAGGGGTTTGAATAGGGCAAACCCCTTTCATCAACCTTCTTCCCCTTCTTTTTTGTGTGTAGGAATTGGTGGCAGAGTTGCATATCTCAATTTGGAAGGTACGGGCACCATTACAGATCCTTGGAAATTTTCAATAGATTTGGAGTAGTCATGAACAATTTGACTTGTCAACTTGCCCCTAGAAAATTTATTTGTTCCAGCACTTTTTTCCTAAAATTTGCACAACAGACAGCTATAGGTCTCATGTATTAGAGTTGATGAAAAACTATCAACCCTACATCTCCCAAGAATCACCTGCATGCAAACACCTGTCACAGAAAGAGAGAAGCAAAAGCTATGGAGGCCAAAAACAACAGATCTGTGAAAGAGGAAACATCCTTAATTGATTCAATAAAATGGAATGGAATTACAAAGAGGATTGAATAATTACAAAGTGATCAATCCTTATAAAGGATATCAAAACCCTGAGATGGGTGAAGAAACCAAGGTTGGGTGAATAAACCAAGGTTGGGTGAAGAAACCAAGGTTGCATGAATAATTAATAAAAGAATCAATTATTGCATGCCTAAAGTTTAGCTTAAGTGAAATAGAGATAAAAGGGACTTAATAATTAAATCAAATGATGATTTAATTAATAAGTGAAAGATGACTTAATAATTAAATCAATAATGATTTAATTAATAAGTGAAAATACCCTTTTAACTCTAACACCCCCCCTTAAGATAAACTTAGGGAGAAGCTAAAAACCTAGAAACAACTGTAGAAAGCAGGAAAGATGGGTCCCAACAACATGGCCTGATGAGGTAACCTAGTACAAAAAATCTCTGTAAAGAGGAGAAAATGAGAAAACCCAGTGGGAAAAACCCCTCTCTGAAAAGAGATGAAGCCTAGTGAAGGACTGAAGAAGCCTCCAAACTAGAGAATGTTCCAGAAAATAGGAACAAAGAAAGAATATGTAGAACACCTCTGAAGCATGAAGCTGCAAAACACTGTCAAATAACTGCTCTGTATGAGTGCCCTCAAATGACACTACTCGAATCTAGATGACAAACAAGGAAAACATTGAAACTCGAAGATACAGATGGCAAAAAAGCCAAGTCTGAAGCCTCCAAAATAGGAACGAAAGAAGAGTGTCCATATGGTAAATGATCCATCTCACCGAAATGCATTTGTACCAGCCACTGCATCCGGATAGTACATAGGAACAAATACTGAATACATAGCTCACTCCATCGAACCAAGGAAACATAAGAACCAACAGTAATACCCCCCATAATGCTAATAGGGAGAGGTATAACAGATACACTGAGAGACTGCCAAGAAAAATTGCATGATGAAGAAGGTACAAGCAGAAATAAAGTATGAATCGAGGATGATCAGTCGCTGACACACATGAGGTGAATGTTGTGGAAGGAACACTCACTTGACAAAGGTTCAGCGACCCCCCCATGGCACTTTATAAATAATGTGAGTACAATCAGGCACAAAATGTGTAGGATCCCAAACATGCAAGATGGCACTTTATCTCAGCGCATTTGCAAAAAAACTATAGAAAAGGATGTGTACAATATCTAGGAATGATTGAAAGAAAAAGAAACATATGTAACTACTCTCAAGGAGTCATCCCATGCACAAAAAATGATCCCAGGACCTAAAACATCCAAGATATCCACCAGATTGCAAAAATGCAAAAAACTGAATAAAACCTACTTGGAGAAAATTCTGGGTGTGAGACCCATACAAGAAGAAAGATAATAGAACCAACTTTCCGACGCCATGCGGAAGTCAAAAAATGGAGTCTGAATCAGCAAAATATGGCTCCCAGAGTGCAAAATAGATCTCTGACTTTGACTACCAAAAAAGGTTGTAATATGGAAAAATAAAAAAATATAACCTCCATAAAAGCGTCTGTCTCGGAAAGAGCTTTCTGACGATATAAAGAAGTTGAAAATTGGCCTCCGTTTGCTCCAGATAGAGTAAAAAAACCACACTGCTCATTATGGAAAAAAACAAGTTGTATGACGGTTTCATGGCCGTCAAATTTAACCTCACTGTCAGACCTGTGATTGTTGACATCAGCGGCATGGAAACTGAGGCAACACGCAAATTGAGGTAGCACACAAATCAAGGTGGCACACAAATCGAGGTAACACAGAAATTGTGGCGGTGTGAAAGAGGAAACATCCTCAATTGATTCAATAAAAATGGAATGGAATTACAAAGAGGATTGAATAATTACAAAGTGATCAATCCTTATAAAGGAGATCAAAACCTGAGATGGGTGAAGAAACCAAGGTTGGGTGAATAAACCAAGGTTGGGTGAAGAAACCAAGGTTGCATGAATAATTAATAAAAGAATCAATTATTGCATGCCTAAAGTTTAGCTTAAGTGAAATAGAGATAAAAG
>MU224712.1:414184-432715 GCA_018584345.1 Thuja plicata
CTCGAATCTAGATGACAAACAAGGAAAACATTGAAACTCGAAGATACAGATGGCAAAAAAGCCAAGTCTGAAGCCTCCAAAATAGGAACGAAAGAAGAGTGTCCATATGGTAAATGATCCATCTCACTGAAATGCATAGGTACCAGCCACTGCATCCGCCTAGTACATAGGAACAAATACTGAATACATATCTCACTCCATCAAACCAAGGAAACATAAGAACCAATAGTAATACCCCCCATAATGCTGATAGGGAGAGGTATAACAGATACACTAAGAGACTGCCAAGAAAAATTGCATGATGAAGAACGTACAAGCAGAAATAAAGTATGTGTCGAGGATGATCAGTCGCTAACACACATGAGGCTAATGTCATGGAAGGAACACTCACTTGACAAAGGTTCAACAACCCCCCCATGGCACTTTATAAATAATGCAAGTACAATCAGGCACAAAATGTGTATGTGTAGGATCCCAAACATGCAAGATGGCACTTTATCTCAGTGCGTTTGTAAAAAAACTACAGAAAAGGATGTATACAATATCCAGGAATGATTGAAAGCAAAAGAAACATATGTAACTGCTCTCAAGGAGTCATCCCATGCACAGAAAATGATCCCAGGACCTGAAACATCCAAGATATCCACCACATTGCAAAAATGCAAAAAACTAAATAAAACCTACTTGGAGCAAATTCTGGGTGTGAGACCCATACAAGAAGAAGGATAATAGAACCAGCTTTCCGACACCATGCGGAAGTTGAAAAATGGAGTCTGAATGAGCAAAATATAGCTCCCAAAGTGCAAAATAGATCGCTGAATTTGATTGCCAAAAAAGGTTGTAAGATGGAAAAAGCAAAAAATCTAACCTCCATAAAAGTGTCCGGCTCAAAAAGAGCTTTTCGACGATATAAAGAAGTCAAAAATTGGCCTCCATTTGCTCCAAATAGAGTAAAAAAATCACACGCTGTTCATTATGGAAAAAAAACAAGTTGTATGACGGTTTCATGGCCGTCAAATTTAACCTCGTTGTCAGACCTGTGACTGTTGACATCAGCGGCATGGAAATCAAGGTAGCATGCAAATCAAGGTGGCACACAAATCGAGGTAGCTTTAAAATTGATGTGGCACAGAAATTGAGGTGGCATGAAAATTAAGGCGATACAGAAATCAAGGCAAACATTTGCCTCGTAAAGCATGCCAAGGGTCGTGCATGCAAAAAATAGTGCCCTAATTTCAACTATGTCCAAATTGGACATGCCTTATATGAAAATTGGGTTTCTTGGGCCTTCTGGACACAACCCAGATGTCGGTTTTTGCCCAAAGTGCTCCAAAAAAAATCCTCACAAAATCCATGAAAATCTGAGACAAAGACCTCTCCAAAACACAGATTTAAAGAACAATGCCAAATCTCTCATGAAGAGAACAGGGGCATGAAAGGGCAGAGCTCTAATACCATATTGGAGTTGATGAAAAACTATCAACCCTACAGCTCCCAAGAATCACCTGCATGCAAACACCTGTCACCGAAAGAGAGAAGCAAAAGCTATGGAGGCCAAAAACAACAGATCTGTGAAAGAGGAAACATCCTCAATTGATTCAATAAAAATGGAATGGAATTACAAAGAGGATTAAATAATTACAAAGTGATCAATCCTTATAAAGGAGATCAAAACCCTGAGATGAGTGAAGAAACCAAGGTTGGGTGAATAAACCAAGGTTGCATGAATAATTAATAAAAGAATCAATTATTACATGCCTAAAGTTTAGCTTAAGTGAAATAGAGATAAAAGGGACTTAATAATTAAATCAAACGATGATTTAATTAATAAGTGAAAGGTGACTTAATAATTAAATCAATAATGATTTAATTAATAAGTGAAAATACCCTTTTAACTCTAACATCATGTTCTTAGATCTAGAGTTAAAGTAGATTCTGATAATCTGGCGATAGCCAAATTTTGATCTAAAGTTCAAATCTCCCCATCTAGTTTCAAGGTGCACTTTTTTTCCTCTTTCTTTTCACCTACTTTCATAAATCAGATCTATTATTTACTTTATTCGTTTATCACATACATATCAATATCTCTTTAAAGGAATATCAAATCCCCCTTTGGTTTAGATCTCACAATAGCACCCTTCTTCCTTTGGTTGTGCTATCAAATTCTTCTTAAGGGTTGGGTTTATATTCCTAATGTATAGGTGCCCCCACAAATTTGGTAAGTGATCTACATCCTAGCATTGCTCGCCATTTTCCACCATACAGTCCCTAGGAACAAGTCAACTGGTTGACTTCTTCCTAGGTTTTTGAGCCCATATTTGGGGCAAGGTCTCATCATAGTGCATTGGTGGGATTTCCACATTTACAGTTAGCCTTCTCAATTCTATCTCTTAATTTCATTATAAAAGTAACCCTCATATCTCATTTTGAGTACATGAAATCAATTGCAAGGTGAAGACCCCAATTTGATGACAACAAACAATTGCAAGGTGGAACCCCCAATTTTATGCAATCCTATGAAGTGAGGTTTTTCTAGTGAAGACTACATCAAGCATCCATACTCTTCCTCAAGCATTTCAACACATCCAAGATATCATCATGGAGTTTCAAACATATCATGAGGATAGCTAGCAGTAGTTTTTCCATTTAGAGTTGGGTATGATTCCTTGTTATTTTCATATCTATATATTGGTGCTTCATGTTTACATTTTTACATTTTAGATCTATGATTATTTGAATGCACTCAATCATACATTGATTGCATTTACATGTTAGGATTTCACTCGATCACACATAGGGTTAGATCTAGGCATTTTCTTATGCATTTAAGCTCATTAGCAATTTAGACATACTCTAGATTGACGAGAACTACACATTATCTCTATCATAATGGCTTTCGTGGAGGTGAGAATCACCAAAATTGGGGGTTGACCAAGGAAAACCCCAATTTAACCACACACACACACACAAACACACACACAATTTCCCAGATCGGCAAGTTCAGGCAACCTTGTATCTGACTGTAGATTCAAAGAATCCTTCCAGACACAGAGACAGAGCATCCCTAGAATTTTGGATAGAAAAGTAAAGGAACAAGTTGACTTTTTAAGGAAAATTCAACTTTCTGGGAACAAGTTGACTGGTTGATTGGTCAACTTGTCCCTACCAATTTTTGTGAAATTTCAGGTGCAGGTTGTTGCAGGTCTCGGTTTGTCTAATCTAGAGTTACAATAGGTTCTAAGACTCTGGCAGTCAGGAAATTCATATCCAAAGTACAATTTTCTTCATTCCATTTCTAGGTGCACTTGTTCTTATCTCTTTTTCCTTGCACTTACTTTCATAAATTAGATCTTATATTAACATTTCATTTCCTTGTCATTGTCATTAAGGAAGAAAATCCCTACATGGTGTAGATCTTGGATTAGCATCCTTACTCTCTTTTGGTTGTGCTAATCGGATTCACTTTGTTGTGGATTTGAATTCCCATGTATAGTAGACCTTGGTGAGGGATTTACATCTTAGTATTGCTCACCATTTTCCCCTATATCATATGTAACATGATCAACTATAATACTATAATCAATGTTCATAAATATAGGTTTGTATGTGTGTATAGGCGCATGCACATATGTTTAATCTAACACTAAATGGACCAGTCATTTTTCCATCAAGGAGAGGCTTTTTTATTATAAGAAATACATATACAACACATTACATAATACTATATCCACTTTGAATACATACATGTGCTAGCATAAACTCAAGTTTCTATTTTGAAGTAGGAAGCCATACAATTATGGATTTTCTAGTCTACATATATAGCCACAGGCTCAAAAGCTCAAAATAGATATTCGACATTGATATCAGTGCATTCCTTAAAACATCAAGGTACAACATTATCACTATAGACAATTTTCTTAACCTTTTCATGGGTCAAGAGATTTTCTTTAAATTTGAAGTGAAAACACTAGGCAAGATAAGTTCATAGCATTGCAATAGTGATTCCACATCTAAATTGATATGCTTTATTCACACAAATAGAATAATATTAGTAAATTCATAAATATAGGACAATATGAATGAATTCATGAACATAGGTTGGTATCTTTAGTCATACATCTCTACTACAAGTATGATAAAGATAACATTTTATCTCAATCAATAACATTAACATCTTATTAGGATTTTAGATGTGGATAACATCATATAAAATATATATGTCCAAGTATAATTAAGAAAAAGGCCAAAGCACATATAGTAATACTTCTAGTTACAAAAAGTTAGAGAGGTTGATACATAATAAAAAATTCTTCTATTTTCACAAAGTGAAAGTGGCCAACACTTAATACAATATTGCCTCTATTTTCATAGAGTTCAAAAGGTGGATAGATCTAAGTCATTTCCTTACTTTTTAAAACTGTGGAAGAACCAACTAGTTTGATATTGAATTATTTATTTAAATTAAAATAGTATGTTGAGAGATTGATATATAACAATGAAAACCTTAGCCAAAGGTTTGACGATAATTTGAAACCATTTGGGTTTGAATAGCTTGATATTTATATGTAAGCTAGATTGGTTGAAAGGCTAAGTATGCTATAATAAAAGTTGAGAGTTATTTGAGATATTGATAGATCTAAATAACACTCTACCTATAACAAATATACAGGTGTGAGAATCGACATCCCTCCCAAGATATTCTCAATTATAGGGTGTTCTAATATTTGACCCTAACATTAGGGTTACAAATTTAAGGATAGTTTAAGTTGAAAATAATACTATCCAATGTGAAGAACAAAGAGCCCACTTGGCTAATTTGTGAAACACCAAAATAGAGTCCAACGAAGTCCTCAAATACACTAGTATTATATAGAGAAAATAAATATGGGTTTTTCAGTGCTCAAGGAATCAAGGATTTTCATACATGGAGCAAGGGTTATTCAACTCATGCATTCAAAATGTTTTCATAAATTGTCTTTAAAGATTAATACTTTCACTAAATATTATTGCAACCATTTGCAAATGTAAAAATGAATCAAAATGAAATATTGCATACAACATACTAAATCTTTGTAGGTAAAATGATTTCCCAAAAATGCCCTTTTCTTCTCAGTCTGGTCCTCCTTTCTCTTAAACGTCCTCTCCTTGTTTCTCATCCATTTTTGTTCCCCTCTTATTGGTAAACAGATTTTTCATTGTAGATTTCAAACTGGCTCACGTAACAAGAAATGACAAATCATCCCTACGATTGTAGACATTGTTGGGTAATTGCAATCTTCCTCTGCATTTGAGATGTGTAGTTCCCTCATATGATGGGGTATTTTTTGTACTTTTGACCTAAAAGTACGTAAAGGAGAAAACATAAAACTAAAAGTGAATGGATAACAAAAACCCTACTGGAAGACATATGAATACCAAAGAGGACTTCATAATTGATAACAATTACAAGGGGGTTTATCGGAAAATAAGTTTATCCATATGATGATGATGAGAGAAAAATAATGAATCTCAAAATATGAAGAGATGAGCTACTTCAATATATTCAAACCAAGATACCAAATCTTGTTTATGTGTCATTACATCAATTGCATAGATTACCAAATGTTTAACACATGCAAAAAAAAGATAATCAATTTAACATAAGAGAAAGTGACAATGATAATAAAGGAACACATTTAGAACACACGACCTAAAATGCACTTTTGATAAAGGAATACGTTTAGAACACATGACCTAAAATGCACTTTTGACCTAAAAATACATAAAGGAGAAAACATAAAACTAAAAGAGAATGGATAACAAAAACCCTACTGGAAGACATATGAGTACCAAATAGGACTTCATAATTGATAACAATTACAAGAGGGTTTATTGGCAAATAAGTTTAGCCATATGATGATGATGAGAGAAGAATAATGAATTTCAAAACACGAAGAGATGAGCTAATTCAATACATTCAAACCAAGATACCAAATCGTGTTTATGTGTCACTACATCAATTGCATAGATTACCAAATGTTTTTCACATATGCATAAAAATATTATCAATTTAACATACGAGAAAGTGATAGTGATAATAAAGGAATACGTTTAGAACACACAACCTAAAATGCATTCTTCATCAGTGAAAACTTTAGTGGCAATTATTCACCATTTGGCGAATGTCACATGTCAGCGACCCCAGAATTGGCGAATATTTTTCACATATTGGATTGACCCTATCGCCCGACATTTATTAATATTGGGTCCAAAGCTCGAGCCCATCGCCCGTTGGTTTATTTAATTTTTCCATTTCTTACGCATTATCGCCAATGGAATATAAATTTTGGTCCCCATAAATTTAAAACATTCGCCTATAATTTCTAAGCGACCCCAAATCGACGGCCTATATTTGCCAATCGTTTTATGCATATTTATTTATAGGCGGCCCCAAATTTGTCTGGAATTTTACAGACTCGTGTCTCTAACTGACATAATTTAGCCAACTTTATTAATCATGCGATGGTATTGGACGACCCATAATCACCTCGAAAATAACAAAAGACGTGTTATAATTATGCGGGCTTCGCCAAATATTTGTATACCTAATACCTCCCGCCGAATTTTCCAAATAAGGATTAGTATAAAAATATTTGGATATCTCTATGACATCTATATATTTGATCGATAGCGAAGTTTCAGACTATTGAGTGCAATTGTATACTGCATTGGCGAGTCGCGACTGCATTGCTGCATTTTAATTTGAGGCAAAGGTAAGTGATACTTATTCTATGACTATGTGATTTTGAGTTCATTTACATTATTTTAGAATAGGTTTGCAAGAATGGGGTTTCTTTTCCCTTTCGGCTTGAAATACACCTCACGTCATTGATCTGTGCTCATCCAACTGTCGCTGGCACTGTCGAACTATCGCATGTCCCGTTAACTTTTGGCTTGTCATTTGATGTCACTAGGACATGTGTGAGTGTCACTTCATTGTTTTAAATTACAGCTTCAACTTATTAGTTATTACATTTAATAAATGTTATTAAATGTTTAGATTTAGAGTGCAGTCCGATTTAGATTTTAATTCAATTATTTCTATCTTATA
The DNA here is from genome assembly GCA_018584345.1 of Thuja plicata. NCBI lineage: Eukaryota > Viridiplantae > Streptophyta > Pinopsida > Cupressales > Cupressaceae > Thuja > Thuja plicata. The sequence continues at coordinate 421,275 of MU224712.1, forward strand.
ATCACACATCGATATGACACATTGGCAAATTAAAAATAGAAACTTGCTCTGGACTGATAAAGAAACTTAATCGTTTAGTCTTCATATTTAAAAATGGAAGTACTAATCCATCGCTTAAGCATATACTTAAATGTCTAATACATAGGTAAAGCAACTAATTAAAATATGGTAATCACAAAGAAGTCTAAGAATCATTTTTGTACCCATAAAAAGAAAATTGAAATGAACTTGGAAATTTTTTTTATTTTTTTTTCATAAAATTACATCGTACAGTAAAAACAGATACCTACTAGGCAACTTCTTATCAGTATAAAAAAAAAAGTGAAAGTTTGCATGTCCATTGTCAAAAGACTAGGGTAACGGGAATGGGTAAACGGTAAACTAGGGAATCGGGGATCTTCATCTTCTCTTTTGTCTGAGTAGAATTTTTCAAAGAGGATAATCTCTGAGAATTCGTCAAGCCATGTGTAGTTCAAATCGTCGAATTCATCAAGGTAAAACCATTTCTGGAGAAAATCCCTCCCAAGTTGTGCCCATTTCCTGTGTCGCGTTAGTTGCTCGTCATTGAGGTTCAACAGAAAGAGGGTTGTCTGGCCACATTTCTGCCCGGCACCAACAACTTGTGTATATCTCTTGGCCAAGGATCCCCACCCCTAATTCCACAAAAATAGCAACATTGACATCGTCCTTCAGGAATTTCTCTTTAAAAACCTTCCTCAACAGCATCAGCATATCCACCTTCTGTCCCCCAAGGTCGAGAGATGCAAAAAACCAAGATGTAATGTTTGTGTAGACGTGGTATCTGTCAACATTCTCAAGGAACTCGCGACCCAATAACATCAACACAACAAAATTTATAAAAGCGTCGCCACCAACCTCCCTACAAACGGAAGTGAGGATTTCTTCCGAGACATTGCCCAAAAAGGACCTCTGGCTATCTAGGGATGTGCATCTCAAACGGATTGGTGTATCCATCTTTAATTCTCAAAAGGCTAAAGACCTAAAAACCTAAACCTTAAAACCAGAGGTAGAATTTCTACCATCGGTAGCTCTGACTCTTAATCTACCAAAAGCAAAATGAAGAAGAAAGAAGCCAGATTGTCTATAAATAGCCCCGACCCCTTGATTGATAGTAGTGATCATGGATACTTAGCAATTAATAATTATTCTTTCTTTAATCGTATTTAAAGCAATTTCCATAAATGCATTATGTGTATTATGCGTGTGAGAGATTTAAATCGACTGTCCTTAATCTTTCATATCTAAATGTAAATCTTTCCCATAAATGCATGTGTACTATTGACAGTTAAAGAATGTCACTAACAAGGCATTTTTTTCTTTTTGAGTTACGAGTTACAAGTTCCAGTTGCACTATCCACTGTCCATGTCAACAAATAACCAGTAGTAATCAACGATCATGGTTACGATGCACTTTTTAAGGCTTGATACGTGTCATCATTCCGGTGACTTCCTGTAGAAGTCAGTTTCCTTCCTAAATTTGGCCCGAAATTACATTTCATCCATTGATCTAGGATGATCAAATGGTCTCAAATAATACATTTAACAATATCTAATTAGGTTATGTGTCCAATGTGTGATCAGTTATATTTGCAACAAATTAAAGCGATATTCATTGGGCGTTGCATTAATTATAATGTTACATGTCATTATTCCGGTGACTTCTTGGAAAACTTTGTTTCCTTCATGAAATTGGGCCGAAATTAAACTTCAGCCATTGATCTAGGATAATCAAACGGTCTCAAATAAGACATTTAATATTAGTTGGCGTTGGCCCACATGACGCATTGACGAATCCCGTCTTTTGAAAATCGCCAAATAAAATATTTATTTTTCCCATAATTAACGATAGATTAGCCAATAAAATAATATATTTTCAAACGACACATAAAAATAGTTAGTACAAATTATTTTTTTACCTTCACAAGAAAATAATTTGCCTCATATATTATATATTTTCCCCCACATTAATTTATAATTCCCCAGGATTTTATGGAATTTTCATTCGGCAGGGAAAAAATCGCCTACGCCTTTATATTATTTTCCTAAATTAGAAAAAAAAAATCGCCATTATCAATAAAAAATTTCCCCTAAATTAATGTACGATTCGCCAGGATTTTACACTTTTTCCTAGGAGGGGGTTTCTTAAAGTTATCCATGTTCTTCATTATCTTTCAAAATTATACAATTCCAAAATCCTTTATGTACATAATGTGAACATATAAGTTATTCAAAATTTCATTGAAATTTTCCCTCGAGTTTCTCCTTTGTAAAACCCCCTTTACATTACGAATACTATTTATAGGTTTTATACGATAACTACCTTGTAACCACTTTGTATCCACCTAGTAACTAACTTGATAACTACTTCCTAACTACCCCATTGATAACTACCTTTCTGAAATACAAGAGCTTTAGAAAATAATAACCCTTACCAAGTTAGGATTTGCATTGTTTTTCCGGAGAAAAGTCCATTTTCTAACCTTTGGTTACAATAACTGACATAAGTCATTTTTCACAAAAAGGCAACTTGAAGCCTATAACCTTGGAAGAAAACATCAAGTTGTCATTTTTTGTTGGAATCACGGACCTTGTGCCTTATTTCGATTCATTAATTATTTGATCATCGACAACTTATCCTTCAAGGAAGCGTGCTTTAATTGCTTTTGTTAGCCATCCTTTCTTTTTTAAGAATATAATGCATTCTAGAAAGATGAGGAGGTTTTTATAATACATGATCGATTCTTGTGTGCTTTCAAGTCATTACTACTTTGAATATCTCAACAATAATCTTTGGAAGAATATTTATTATCACAAAACATCTTGCACATTGCTTGAACTTCACAGAATGCTTCTCACATAACATGAAATGAGAAAAGTTGAACATATTCACTAAACAATAAGCATATATCCATCCACCATTTCTTTGCACTCATGCACACACATTTGAAGTCGTTGGAATTACTTGTTAGTATCTATATAAGTAATGGCTACTTCATCTTATATGGATGGATACAATAAATTAAGCCCACTTGCATTACCTATAGAAAATATCTTGATAAATATGCAAAGCCTCATAGTTCATCATCATTGATAGAAAACTTTGGGATATGTGCTAATTATAAATTGTTAAATGTGTCACAAGTTCTACTAACCATTTTGGCTATGTGAATTATAATTAACTTGCAAAAAAAACTTTTGATTAACATTGACTTAATTTGTTTATAAATTTGATAATCAACTCACAACATAGGTCGGCATTGAGATGTGGCAATGTCTATATAGAGATCAGTATGCACCATTATTCAAATTTTTGAATTAATTAAAAATTTTAAAATAATTAATTTTTTATTTTCAACACTTTTATTTGTGGAAGGTTAGAATTGTTGATTAATTTTTTAAAAATGAAAAAATAAAAATATTATTATTTTTAATTTTTAAGTAATTAAATATTTTATTCACTAGTGCATCTTGATCCTTGCATAGCCATTTCCTTGAGATATAGATTGTCAACTTGATTAGAATTGTTGATAAGGATTAATCTTTCCTTTGCAATAGCTTCTTGGACAATAAAACTTAGTAACTTATTTGAAATCATCATCGATGTGTTTTCATATGCATTTGTGATTTGAGGGAGTTACTAACCTATGTGAAATAGATAATGATACCAATTTTACCTTCAATAATGTATGCATGAGTCTTTTTTGTCATCAATTGAAAATGCATTGCATAACTCCTGAGATATAAAGTTTGTCCTACAAAACGAGTTCTCCATTATTAAAACCTTCCCCATTTTGAGAAGACTTTGTCTTCAAATTTACAAACATGATGAACAACAAAACATGCCTAACTTTTGCCCCCAATTGATATTTTTCAAGAACTTTCACTAATTTTTCATTAGGATCATTAAGAATGAAAACCATAAATTGGATTCCCTTTAAATCAAATAAAACCTTCAATTTAATAATTTTCGTGAATAAGTGAACAAAAATTTGAAGTATTAAAATCTCTCAAAACAAAAGATTCTTTGACCTACAAGCTTGCCATATCAGCTGAAATATCACCAAAAATCATCCCATAAAGGGATAAGTACATCTCCCACAAATTTGGAAATTTATTTGTTTTTGTGATTTCAACAAGCTGCATCACTGCTTTCCAAAGGTTTTGATCGAAATGACAAAGGTTCTACTTCAAGATGGTGAGAGAGTCGAGATTTGGCGTTAATGGCGATAACAATTGGATTTCAAAAAATTTAAATATTTATGCAAAATAATTCTACAAAGATAGTTATATTTATATTTCATCAAATCTTGCCAGGTTTTGGGATAACCCACTTCACAGTCTTCAAAATTTTAAGGCTTCAATTTGTCAGCAACTGAATTGCGGAAAAAAAAGTAGACAAGGGGTTTTATTATATTTTGAAGGATGCAATTTCATGGATCTTGGTTGCCATGGTTTCATTAACAACATGGTATATTTTCAGTAAAAGAAAATATGAAATTAATTGCAGGATATACCAATTTCTCTCTGTCATTGGGTCTGTCAAATTCACGAACGAGTTTTCAGTTCCATGTTGATAAAATTCCGGGCATTAAGAAACACCGTAATGTCTATTTCCAAGTTTTCCATGGTGAAATTTAATTGTGAAATATTCATTGAAGTCTCTGATTCAAACAAGCACACATTCTACATTGTGAAATTTTTTAGATCATTTACAATTAAATGTGAACAGGGCATGTGTAGAGAGAAAATGAGAAAATTTGGGAAAGAAAGAAAAATGAAAAAGAAAGAGGTTATGAGAATTCACAACTCATTATAGAGGGAAAAAATGGTTGTAAAAGTGTACAATCCATAATAAAAGTGAATGAGAAAATATAAAATAGGGATGTGAAAATTAGAAAGTGATGTTTTTAATTTAAGAAATGGAATTGTAAAATTTCACAATTTTCAATTATTACAACAATTTGTATAAGAAATGTTTGTGAAATAAAACAATTAGAGATTGTGTAACTAAATTTAAGTTATACAAATTCACAACTCAAATCAAGACATTGAAAAACTTCCATGAAGATTTGGGTCAATGTGAATGATTAAATGCATAATAAGAACTGTGAGTCACATGACTCACATCTTTCATGTCATTTCCTCTCTACTAGAAGAAGAAAAAAATTGCTATTGCTTTTGTAGCTATATAAACCAATAAATCATAAAAATGTTTGTAATATTGAAAAAATCAATAGAACACAAAATATTATTATTTTATTGCATATCAAGTTACTGATTACAATGTGAATTCATCTCTTCATAGAAAATTTAAAGGATGAAACCAAATAAACATACAAAAGGATAAAAATCATACGTCAAGCTAAACATTAAAAATAGCAAACTCTCTTACATCACTAAGTTGACTTCATTACAAAAGTAATCCTTATCTTTCAATAATATTTAATATTGTTCTAATGCCCCCTCTTAAAACTTGTGTGAGTTAAACAAAATGAACTAACATAAACCATATCAAACTAAAAACACCCTAAACCATATTCACCATTAATCTGAAGCTTTACTTTGAAAATGGACCATCAGGTAGAATGTCATCAAGCTTTCTCAAACCCTCATAAAGGTTTTAACTTTCAAGCTGAATTCCAAAGTTCTCTTATTACAATAATCCATGCTCAACTACACTCACAAAGCTCCATCGCATTGTTTAGTAACTCTCGTATGGGTATGACTCCCAAGATCAACAAACTCCTTAGATAACTCAACAACCATCCATAATGAGCTTTGTCTACGTTGTCTTCCTACATGTCTTCGAAGTGTTGCTCTTCTTAACATTACATGCAATTCATCATTCAACTTGGCATAGTAATCTTTCAAGGCTTTCCTAGCAATGCATCTAGAGGGTCTTCAACATGGTGAAAAGTGAGTCATCGTTAGCTTCAAAAACCTCAACACATTTCACTTCATGTTACCCAAAGCCAATGCATGGTTGTCCAGCCTTTCAAGTCTACTCCATCATTCTTTGTATCAAGTAAGAGGATATTGAATGCAATTATTAGTCATGTTGCTCCCGCCTTGATGGCAAAAAGTAGGACCAACGCCTAGAATGCCAACACCTATAACCTGAAAAATGCTTGGATCATTCCAATTCTTTATCATTCCAGCTGGACCTCCAATCTTAGTGGGTGATACCACAATAGTGGGTTACACTTTTTTGCCTAAACGGACATTGAAATCTACATTATGAGAAAAACTTTCACATTCGGATGCATATTGTCGTTAAACTGTTTGAAATCGGAAGATGAAGTAAACTAGAGTCTTTTAGGATTTTCTGTCTAGATTCTAAATTTATTTTTTTTATTTTTTTTTGAATTGATTTTAATAGTTTTTTTTTCTCCCACTAAAACTGTTATGTTGCTGAAAATGTCATTTTCAAAAAAGTACAATGACTTCGTACAATATAACTTTTTTTCTAAAATAGATATCAATGCACTTATTTCAAATTTGGTTTTGTAACATCCATACGGAGGGCATGCAATTGGTTTGACGACATTATCATGATTATTGCGTATTTTATGAACATTTGAATTAGAGTAAACCGTAATTGTGACATACGTTGACTGCGTAGCTGATAACTTGTGTATTTATCGAAATTTAATTTTTTTTGTTTTGATAGAAAGAAGACTCAAAGCCGGAGGGCACTGTTATTTTTCAAAAAAAAAATTCTCTTTTCTACTATTTTTCATTGAACGTCAAACCTGGAAGTTTATGTTGGATAAAAAACCTACATCCGATGCACGTCAAAATACATAAACCTAATTAATTCAAAATTTGTCAAATCTATATTCGTTAGAAAGCTCGTTCAGAGTACTTTCTTAGTTTAACATGCGTATGGGTCAACATCCCACTAAAATCTTTACTAGCTTAGTTTTGATCGAAACTAACTTAGTTTCGATCGAAACCAAGCAAAAAAGTAGTTTCGATCGAAACTATGAATGTTTCAATCGAAACAATCAAGTACTTTCTATCGAAAGTACCCGACTAAATCCTCCCACCTCGTGGATTCGTGTCCTCAGACAAAGTGTAACCCACTATTGTGGGATCACCCTAGTCATTGTAGTAACCATAGATCAAAACCCAACATGCCCACAAAACATCTACATATGAGGCTAATGTGAGGCACCAAATGACTCACAAAACCCTTGATCCTTCGCATACAATTCCCAAGCTAAATTGCATGCTCCTTCACACTAAAAAGATGGCAACATAAAGGTTAACCATTTATTTTATTTACTCTTGACCATGGCAAAAATCCATTAAAACCCTAGCTACATATTTTAGAACCCTGGCCATGGCACGAAGCTACTCATAAAACTTTGGATTCACAAAAGGAACACATGCATGATTTCATTTGACAAAAAAACTATGATTCGAAAATAATGTCATGATTTGAAAATAATGTCATGAATTGCAAAAGCAATGAAATCCATGATTTTTCAATTGAACCTTGGTATAATTTTTAGATAGATTTGGTCACAAGTTTTGGTAGACAAACTTGTGATCTCTCTAAATAAAATAACAATGACTTCCAAAAAACAATTGTAATTTTTTAAGAAAAATGTCTTTTTTCATGCTTATTTTATACTTGAACCCTTATGATTTTCTGCATTAAAAAATACACAATTCTCCTCCAAACTAGTCTCGATTTTCCTTAATTTGGTACCCTGATTTTTCTCCCAAAAAAATCATTTAATTTAAACCCCTTGAAGATGATCAAAATTTTACTAAAAAATAGTCACAATTTTCACAAAGAAAGAAACCTATGGCTTGCAACAAAAATAACCACAACTTTAAAAAAAAATAGATGTCCCATTTTTTTTTAAACAATATTGCACAATTTCCTCTTTACAACAAAAAAATCTCATGTGACAACCAGACTTAGATAACATATTATACAAAAAATGCAATATATTTTATTCTATCAAATATCAAAATATTGATTATAATGAGGTTCATTTTTTTATATAGAATTTGAAAGATAAACCAAATAAACATGCAAAAGTATAAACGTAATACAACTCACACTAAACACTAAAAATTGCATGTATAAACATAATACAACTCACACTAAACACTAAAAATAACTCTCTTAAATCACTAAAATGACTTTATTTTATCTTCCAATAATCATTTCATATTATTCTACTATGCAAAGCTTACTTTGCCATGACAACTTTAACTTGAATTAAATGAATATGTTGGACACATTGGCCAAATATTGCCCCCTCGCCAACTGCTTCAAGGTTCCCAACTTGCTTCACAATGTCTTGTAATCTTTGTTTGTATATTATATCTTACCTTGGTAATCATATAATCTAGAGGTGACTGTCATGGTTCTTTGGTATAGATTAACCAAAGATGCGAATACAAGAATATATTACCCGTGAGACATGCAATTTGACTAGACATCAAATTCTTTTTAGCTTGTAAAAAACATTGTTTTTCTCGTATTGTATACTCACTCAGAATCACTACTCTTCAATCTTAACAAAGAATCTATGACAACTTGAAAAAAAAACAGCACAGAGGATGTATAAAGCACTTCCATACTAGCAAACTGCATTCTCAATACAAATATTGTTTACACTAATTTTAGCCATCAAAAGAAACAGAAGAAATTGCTTATGTACAAAACGTACCAGAAGATATATTACTTGTAGACCACCTAACTGAACTTTGACAGAACAACAGATTCTTTTAAACCACGACAAAGACTACATCCAATCGGTTTTAGCATTTTTTACAACCACTTCATCACACAGTGCAGCATATTCATAAACAGTTTGAAGATATTTTGCAGGACAGATAAGGCTTCTCAAATTAGCAGACTTCTTGGTCAAGATTTATAATAAAAGAGCTGACAGAGAAAGAAATCTGACAATGTGTTGACAATGTGTTCATATTGTATAGCTTTTGGTCTCTTAGACTGCTTGGTCTCATGCATGTCATTAAAAAATCCTAAATTCCTTCCTCCAATCTTGACTAAGAAACTATGATGGTTCATATATATTGAAAGAAATTAACATAAATAGGTGTAGCAATTCCATGCCAGTTGTTTTGTTTTTTGTTTTTTTTTTATGAATAGTGCCTTTTCAATTAATAAAACATCAAAGTTACATATCCACAAAACAGGGGCCGGGGGGCATAAGAATCACCCCGCAAAGTTCACACAGCCGGGCCGGAAACAAAGTACAACTATTCATCAAAAAAAAATAGGCATATAGCCATTATGCAGCAAGAGCAGTGGCAGAAGGAGGAGGGTCTTTATCATCAGAACCCCACACAGCATTGGGGTTGACGGGAGGGTCGGGAAGCAACCACCCATCATCTTCAGCTGCTTCTTTTTCTTTCTTTTCCGCCCTGGGCGGCGAAATGGCCAAAGCCAGGCGGGGAAACTTGGAGGAGGTGGTGGGAGGCCAACCAGAGCCACAACGAGAAGCAGGAGCATCAGGAGGGGCAGACTGAGCCGGTGCCGGAGACCACCCAGAAGAGCGGCGCCGCCAACCGTCGCTGCCACCTCTCGGAGAGTGGCGGCGGGGAGCCTGCGAACGCGGAGTGCGTGAGCGGCGGGCCGAGGAGCTACGCCCGCGGCGGCGGCCTCTGGGAGGAGTACCTTCAGCAGAAATCGCATCCGGCGGAACCGAGCAACAGTGCAGGGAGCATTGCCCCAATGATTAAGCAGCTCCTGCAGGTGAGCCACCTCAAGGACCACTTTGTTGGCCTGAACTTGAATCTGCATCATAACATTATTACATATGCAAGCCTTGTTATACAGAGCAACATTCGTATCAAGAAAGCTGTGAGAAAAAATAACAACATTCCTATCTTTCCATAAAGCGAACAAAATCTCCATCCTGAAAGTATGCGAAATCTGGGTAAACTTGGAAGGAAGTCCAGGGGAATCTCCTAAGACAATCATGTGCCAAGAGAAAGGCTCAGGCCGAAAAGGCTTGAAGAAATCATGAATCCACTGCCAATACTGTTGAGCTCTCCTACAAAACCAGAAGATGTGTAAAAAGGATTCAGGGTGACCACAGAAGGGACAATGAGGGTCTTGAACACCCAGATGTTTGAGCCTAGGGCCAACTGAGAGGCCTTGAAAAAGCAAGCACCACGCAAAGCGAGCCATCTTTGGCTCCGTAATGGCAGCCCAGATGGTTTGAAAGCAAGAGCTCCAATGAGATGTGGCTGAATGAAGATGCCATCTCTGATTAAGGGTATCTATCATCAGAAGATGAGGAGATAACCACCTATAGCCCAGTCGTGGCTTAAAATTGTTGAAAGGCGTGGTAGGAAACCATTTCCAATCCTTCCACCAAGGCCTGACAGAATGAATGCCAATTTTATGAAGCAGGTTGGCAGGAATCACAAGAACCAAAAGATCAAAAGTCTGGCGATCGGAACGAGCCAAATGATACTGCACCTGCATATCCTCCCATGAACGGAGACCCATAGAAGCTCTAGAAAAGAGGTCCTTGGGAGTCCGGATGCCACGTTTGAAAAAACGCAGAGCATTAGTCCCTTGAGTCTTAGCCAAAGGGATGCCTTGAATAGAAAACAACAGAGACCACCAGAGGCTCTGTTGATTGAAAGATAGACCATTGCGAAAGGCATCACCATCCCATCAGAGCCAAGGCTTAAAAGCTTCCCAAGCTTTCCAAATGCTCTTGATAACGAAGGTACCCTGGATTTGAACAGGTTCCTTCATAGTGAGTAAGGTCTGGAGACCAATGCCTTTCCAGGCCAGCCTGTGAACTGGAAAACCCGAAGAGATGCAGTGCCGAACAAGAATTTTCTAGGCCTCATTACCAGTAAGAGCACAGATTATCCACTTCGCACAGAGAGCAAGACCCTGCCTCTGAGTGGAGAGAAGGCCAAGGCGGCCAGAGTCACGAGGAAGGCAACAAAACTCCTAGGCTACCCTATGAAAACCATGGCCGTCAGCACCAGAGGCCCAATGAAAATCTCGGAGCAAACGCTCAAGCTTGAGGTAGGAAGCCTTTGAGGGAGCCCAACAAGAGTAGTAGACATGCGTAGCAACCAAAACTTTGGAACAAATCTGAAATTTTCCAGCAAGCGAAAGAGGCTTGCAGATCCAATATTGCAGTTTTTTCTCAATCTTGGCAATCACAGCATTCCATAAATCCACAGAGGAGCCATGGAAAGCAAAGGGAATACCCAGGAAACGAAAGACTTCCCCATGCTGGACCCATTTCCAGCCAAAATTGTTAAGCCAGGCAGGGGCTGGAAGAAAAGACTGTCTGAAGCAAAGGGTTTTAGACCATTGAATAGCAGATCCAGAGGCTTGACAAAAGGTGTCCAGGCACTGCAAGGCATTGGATATGTTCTCCTCATCCTCAATAAGA
>MU224712.1:441122-454113 GCA_018584345.1 Thuja plicata
TACAGCAATAAACATTGAAAACAAAAGTAAGTCCAATACTCGAGATCAAGTTATGTGCTACTCTGATATAATAATGGCAATGCCAGCTTTGCTAGGAACAATCGGTTGGTATGTGAAGTCATTTTTCTTTATCTAGCATTGATTATGCAGTGGATGATAAGATGTATTATCCTAACATATCTGGCGTGGCTCCAAGTTTGCTCACATTTTGGGTATGGGTAGGCATGATACCCAAGTTGTATCAAGGTCATATTGTACCCATATCCACACCAAATAAGTCAGTATGCATATCAAGGTAAGGAGGGATGCAACCTTAAATTTTTTGGACTTGCTATTTTTGGCCATACGACGTTCAGTTGATTGACTACACTTTCTATTTTTGGAAATCCTTCTTTGAAGAGGATTCAATAACTTGTATGCTTTATGGCTCGGGAAGGCATGTTTTTTGATATGAATGGTGGATTGTTGTAACAATGAATGACTCCCAATATAATAAAATAGTGTGAGACCTTTGGCCGTGGTTTTTTCTTGGTAAATTACCAGGTCTTCCACGTAAATATGTGTTATCGATTTCTTGCTTTTCATTTGTTTATTTTTGTCGTATCAATATTCTCAACACACTCTCCAAGGATACAATGCGGATGTTCAAACAATACAATAAGAGTCTAGGTAAACTAATGAGGTTGGAGGCATCATTTGTAGGATAGAATGGTGCACCAGTGAAAGTTTACACAAAAATGTTTTCTATAATATTTTTCCAAATCCCAGGCATTCAATGAAGGATCCCCTATTCAATATGAAGAAAAAAGTTGCACAAGTCCTATTCATGTAGGGCAAAACCAGAACCACCAATTTGAAACGAGACACTAATGGAAGAAACTCTAGTGAAGACAAACTGGCAATCAGTAATGAAAGAATCAAGGTAATAGCTACATATCATATCCCCTAAGGAAGACCAATTGTGTTTAACATGAAGTGGAATAAGTGTGGTCATTTTGCACAAGACTGTAGACAGAGAAAAAGCAATACTCTTATCCGATAGTAGAGGATGAGCCACCTACACGCCTCACAAGGAACTAGTAAACACAATGAAAAGGTAAGTTAATAAAATTTTAAAAGATGGATGTTGATGAGCAATTGGACCTTGACTTAATCTTCTCATATTGCAGAAAGACAAAAAATACATCAATGTCCAAACACAACCAAAATTAGAAAGTTCTAGGAAGGGAAAATCCTAGAGAGGGCCAAAAGGAGGGAACAAAAGGAGAAATCATATTTCCTGGACTCGGACTTGGCGCGAACTCGGCAAGGCTGACCCGACTCAAAAATCAACAAAAAATCGGCAAGACTCGGCGAAAAATCAGTTTCTAGCAAGTCTTGCCTAGAGTGAGTTCATGGAGAGTCCCGAGCCCCTAGAACTCGGCTAGCGTCACTCGACTCGGGACTCTCTAAAGAGTCCAGGAATTATGGGAGAAATACGATACAGTTGCAGACCTGTGGTCACAAGAAACCAATAGAACTTGCCCAAATAGGGGGAACAAGTTACCCAAGGAGCATAAGTTGAGTACTACAAAGATGGGATCCTAGTTCCACCAAACATCTCTGACTAGGCCAGAAATGGAGGATTCATTGGCAAAATCATCACTGACTGCGAGAAGACCAATACAAGACCCTCTCGTGCTCATTGGGAGTATCTAGAGCCAGGAGGGTTGAGCTAGGCGATTCTAAGTGGAAGCAAGGCACTCCTCCAAGAATCAGTCCTAACCTCCAAGGCCAATGTAACTCTCGTCATAATGAGCAATCTTGAAATATGCATGTCCTTGCAATGGGAGAGGGAAGAAGGGTGCACTATAGAGGAGAAAAGTTATGTTGTTGAAAAGGAGCAGAGCTATGCTACCACAAAGAAGTTAAATTGTGTTGTCAAGGAAAAATATGCTAGAGCATTTGGGTAGAAGTGATAAATCATTCAAAACATTGCCTCAGATCTTCTATCCACATCTATGTGTAAAGTAGTAATATTCAACCGCCATTAAGAGTTGCCAACCTCCTAGACGGGTTGTAAGAAGGTGATCAACTTATGAGCTATTGGATCCCAAGGAAGGCCCTACAAGGATCAACGTGTAAGGGTTACAACCTCCTAAAGATTAAGGGCTAAGCACCATTAATAGAGGCAATGGTATCTACCATATATCTTATATTAAATGAGGCATTTTAAGATTAAATGTTCCTCAATCTTTAGCTCCTAAAGGGAGAAAAGATAGTAGATCTAATCCTAGCATAAAATATGATCAGTTTCAACTCATATCTAATAGGAATACACCCTCAATTGGCAAATGGAAAACCTTAAGCTCTATGACCAAAGACATCAAAGATATTAAGGAAGATATAAGATACCATCCTCCACTTATAATAAATGCTCTATGTAAAGGGCAACCTTCAAATCTAAGTGGTGTAAGAGGGGAGGTCTAGTTGACTTAGATCTATTATTTATGAATGTTCTATTTCACAACTCTAGTTATGGTCTCCTTTGAAAGGAGTCAAGTAGGAGCATCTATAAGAACCCTTGCATGTTCTAACTCCCAACTTGTACTTTCACTCAACACACTTACTCAAACAGTTGGCATACATGCAAATGCACTAATACCACTGTAAGAACCCTTCATAAATCTGACCTTGTCTTGCTTATTTGAGCTCCAAGGAATATTGTCAAACGCTTGTCTATCAGCCTTCCAATTTGTTGCTCAATTGATGTATTGTGTATTTTTGCTTGTTTTGATGATTGAAAAGAATTCAAAGAAGTAATCTAAAGACAAAATAAAGGGAATGCAATGATGCAGCTAGATGCAATCTTTCAAAGAATATATATATGACTGAATTGACTTGAGTAATCCTCCTACAGCTTAGTGGACATTATTACAAACACTTGGCACGTTAACTCCAAACTCCCTTTAACTGAAAGAGATGCAAGTAATAACCTACAACAGTTTATCATTAAGACAAAATTGGCATGTACAACTGTGTTTAAGTTTGAAAACTATGATTTGCTGATATGAAAAGACTGATTACAACTCTGATTGCAATGACGAAATTAGTGATTGTTAATAACACAAATAATGATGCCCTAATGGTTGATATGAATTTCCATACTTATGCTTCAAACTTACAATGTAAATACTTGCATATTTGAAGAATAAAATCTGGAATGAACTGCAGGTCTGGAACTGTTATGTCAACAAATTTTGGAACTGCAAACCGGCAATCAAAGTCCCATAAATATTCTCCTACAAGTATGCAATCAGCATTTAACAAACTTTAACCATTGCTTGATATAAACCCCAGGTGCCAAGAGGAAGGTATTGTAGCAACTATTAAATACTAAAAATCTGATATAGAATGGCTGCCAAGAATGAATCTCCAGGTCTGTTGTAGATTTAAATCCCAAACCTTCAAACCCTAGATTAAATTCTTCACTTTTAAGCACAAATAGAACTCCCGAATGAAGCTCTCTTGAATGCCAAATTCGCTGGATATTTCACCAACTCAAATGGATGCAACACTAAAGATTTTTCGTTCTCCAATGGCGGCTGCAAGTAGAAACCCTCGTTCTCCAAGCAAGAGCAAAAATCAACCAAAGTTCAATAATAATCATAAAACATCATCAAAATGAGCTCTTACATCTCTTTTATTCAGGGTTACCCGGGGACGCGTCCCCGGCCTAAATCCCCAAGTTTTCAGAACGGGGACGTCCCAGGGACTTGGGGACGGCTTGGGGACGTCCCCACCCCATTACTATGCATAATAGACTATAGTTAATACATATTGAGTATTCAATCAGTTACTATTTACTAAATGGCATTGAAATGTTGCATGTTAAGGTTCTATGATGTTTAAATGACATGCTTTGTCCATATTTTCATATGAATGTAATGTATATTTGCAAATATCCTTATATATTTGAAAATTTTCCTATGTTTATAGACCTCCCCTTTAGCGTCCCCTGTCGTCCCCAAAATTGGCAAAAATATTTGCCGTCCCAGAAACCCGTCCCCTGCCATCCCCGTCCCGGAAACTCAAGGTAACACTGCTTTTATTCTTTTCTTGTGGGAGCTCAAACATTTTCCTGGCCAATGTGTGATAAAAGATATATTCCCACTTTTTAATTCTTTTCACTTAAAACTCTATTGTTGGTGCACAAATAATTCTTTTAAAATTTATTGTTCACTTGGCCCCATCTATGATAAATTGACCCTTCACTTAAGTGACTTAAGTTATAATATAAAATTATATTATAACTTTAAGTTTACAATATAAGCTCAAAACTATTAATATTTATTTTAACCAAATAAATATTAATATCTCCATTATTACTCATCATCTCTGCATGTCGTCTGAACTGGAAGCTGACGTGATCAAGCTGCATACAACCATACCCCATTTCTAAAAATAGCAGAGGTCCCTCTCTATCCCCCTCAAAACTTACTATAAATAGCAATTACTGCATACAGAGTCCTGGAGACCTCGAACAAAAGCCAAACCTGCAAAACCCTTACCATTGAAGAAGATGCATCCCTCAAAGGACCCTCTAACCTACCTCACTAGCCTACGAGGGACAAAATAATAGGCTAATCCCTCAAACTCTGATGCTCATGAAAATGAGGACATTACAGCATCCAAGGAATACATGCAAGGAATTAGTCTACCAACAGAGATGTTGTTACTGCTATACTTGGTAATTTACATACATGAAATAATAATACAAATGGCAGTGCATACCGAAGATTTATCAAGGTCAAGTCATTATTTGTGAAAAAACCCTTAAAAATGCTTTGCAAAAATAAATTTTATAAAACTACTAATGTCGCCCTGTTTTGTTCGAATTTTTGGACGAATTTAAACGAATTTCAAATATTTTTCACGAGTTTGTCGAATTTTGAACTTGAAGCCGAAAATTCGGCGAGCCCTGTGACGTAGATTTACAACATTAAAATAAAAAAATTCAACTATATCCGTGAGGTAATTTACTAATTTATAATTCCTGACTCCTTAATACCATTTTTTTCATATACTCAATACTTCTATATGTTTGCAATTCCTCATAAAAAATAGTTTCTTCAAGGATAAGTCAGGTAGCTCACTCAAAACATGGGATTGAAAAAAATAAACCACAATGATATATAAGTACTAGCACTTGCACCTAAAGAAGGTGCAATGGTTGTATCGATAGTAAAATATATGATGAATAATATGAAATTCTAGATATGAATGAATGCAAATTGTTTTGAAACAATAAATACATTCGTTATTGGTTTCTGAGATGTCTTCTTTGTTGTTGATGTGGATTGCTTGAGGATAACCTTGTATGATTCTGCTTCAACAAGATCCCACATATTTATTTGTTTGTTTTTTTCTTTTTCAGTAGAGTGTCTATTTTTTGTATGTGTTTTTTTATTTTTTAATTGACTTGTATTTTCTTTTTCTTAAATTGTTTATTTCTATATATGTGATTTTCTTTTTTTAATTGACTTTTCTATTATTTTCCTTTAGGTTCCAGATTCTTTCCTTACATCTATCTTCACAATTCTCCTTTCTATCTATTTCATATTGATGATGGATCATAAAGCATGATCTGCATATGGATGATGTAAAAAACTCTTTATTTTATTTAACATCATTTCACAAATATAATAAAATGTTATTTGTAAGACAATTTTATAGATTAATTGAAACATAATCATAATTAAATAGCTTATATTTATCTTTAAAAAAATCTATATAAAAAGCTTTTATAGATATTCTTGAGGCACAATAAAAAATATTTATTAAAAATTATAAAATAAATATTTGAAAAAAAAATTAACATGACCAATGATACTGGCATGACACGCCCTCTAGCTCCAAATGCTTTTGACCCAGAGCTATGAACCGTTTAGGCCACAAACGAGGGACCTCATCCCCACACTTCACTTGTTCAAACCCGCAAGCTCAACTGCTCATCGAAGGCACAAGGCTTGAGAGCACAGTGGATCGACAGGGGTTTGAACCTTGGTGGCCATTTGACCAACGAAATGGTTAAACCACAACACCACACGTCCAAAGGCAAGTGCAATAAAAATATTCATTCAAATTGATTATTCAAAATAAGTAAATAAAATGGGGAATGCCCCACAGCGCAGTGGTAAGTTGTGAGCCTCTCGTCTAGAAGGTCTTGGGTTCAAGTCTACTTGAGCCCCATGTTGATTTCAACTCTGGCCCATTTTGAGAAAAAAAATGAATTAATACAAAATTTAAACAAAATAATGATAAAAAAATTAAACGAAACAAAAATAAGATAAAACAGGACAAAAATAAAATATTTTATTTTATAATTTTTTATTTAATAAATAATTATTATTTTTCAAGCTCTATTTTTCACTTTTGAAACAGGTATATTTGTTTCTAACATATTGATTGAAAAATTTTAGATTTTAAATATGTACTATAAATTGATATTCTTGTTACATTTATATGATTAAAAAATGCAAAAATAAATATGAAAAATAAATTAATAAAACGGTATTTTACTAATTATTTGTCATCTTTTTAAAAAGATTAACAAAGATAATATTAAAACAATTAATATCACTATTCCCAAAAAAAAAAAAAATACCAGAATAAAATTTTAAAATTCTGAAAGAGAATATGAGAATAGATGTCGGTGTTTCTTATAATAAAAGTATACATATTCAAAAATGCTCCAAAGCGTAAAACAAACAGCATAAACATATAAGCTAATAAGTGAAAAAAGTTGTTGAATTTGAAATGGCATAAGGGAATCCCATGGAAACAAAAGATTTCATGTACAAACGCCCCTTAGGAAGCCTCATAGTAATCATACACCCTCCTTTCATACAAATTTTGACTTTATTAATAGACACGAGAAAGTGCTAGCTTGTTTGTTATGTATAAGCCTATTCCTACACTTTGCATGCAGCTCACGTGGCTTTCCTCTCCCTGGGCAAGTGTTGGATATATGTTTATTTTATTGCATTCAGGTCTTCAACGCAGTTTCAAAGAGACGTATGGTAAAAAAGATCCCTGTGCATACGGGAGTCACCTCTTCGCCTACATATGGACTTGCCTTCAATTCCATCACAATCACAAATTTCTCCATCAATTCAATGTTTTCTACTCTGTTTTCAGTGTTTTTAGAATTTGAATGCCAGCTCTGAGTGAATGAGGACAAAACCAGAAACATCCTAGGTTTGAGGTGAGCCTAATTTTAGAATCTTTTGCTTTCTGCATCATCTTAACAAAACTTATACTGCCACAAAAACAATAGGAAATTCTTGAAATGAAAATAAACAGCAGCCTTCCCTTTACCTACTGCGCATATCGTATCCTGCAATGACCAAGCATACTCGTCCCTTCCGATAAGCACACAAAAATGAAATGTCACAAGCACTTTTTTTTGTAAACATCCTATTGACTGCTTTATTGCCATATTTATTAGAAAATGACTAAAGGCATTTAATTGTGTAAATTACAAGTAAAGAAGAAATAACAATATTTGTTATTTGAAGTAGATTAATCTATGTTATCTGGCAATACTCATTGTTTCAACTCTTACGCATTACATTTATGATTTACTCTTAACCTTGCATATCTGCTCTAGATGTGAAGGGATCTGACAGCTACAACTTTAGCAATGTCTTGGAAAATCCCCTTCCCAGGAGGCCTGGTAGACCAGGTTTTGCCACTTACTATAGTCGTTCACTTCCCTTACATTGTGAAAGTGTAGATCATGTTTCCGCTCGAGTATTAGAAAATGGGGATTATCAGAAGGAATTGTGTGAGGGTGCTGTTTCAGAAGGAAGCCAGAGATTTCCAGCTTAAAGGAGAAGGCATAGAAAGCAAACACAGGTTGATATTTCTGAGCAAAATAAATTAAAATTATAACCATAGGAAAATCAATTATTATTATATTAAAAAATTGAAAACAAATTACTCAAGTAGGCTCCTAGATCCTTCAGAAGACTTATCTGTAAAGTCAGTCCTTCAGAAGACTTATCTGTAAAGTAAGTGAGAATTATCTGTCTGATGAAAATAACTCGCTCAAAGCTTTTTCATATATAAATAAAATGAAACCATGGAGAGTGACTTCGCTTAAGAGTCTGTACAAATTGTGGCATACTGCCAATGAAGCCAATGAGGAAAAATTGGCACAGATTGCACAAAGAACTGACGAAACCCTAACACAGCAAAAATATTTTCATATGGATATCCCACCAAAATCGATCTCCCTAGAGTGGCATATTTCAAATCACATTAGAGGCAGTGGATCTTACAGGCGGTTGGAACCGGTGTAATAAATTTACAAATGCATATTTCTGCAAGTAACAAATTCGGCGCACATGGCTGGAGAATGAGCCTGTGTGATAAATGTGGTAATACATGCATGGGCAAAGATATTTTTGCAATTAATAATCCCGGCATGAGAAAAGTTTCCGGGGTGAAGGTCTGATCAAACTTTTTGGCGTGAGGGACTCTTAATTTTGGTGGGCAAAGCCCAAATTAAAGAGCCTACTGGAAAATGAAAAAAAAATTCTCATTACGAGGAATAAACTCTACTTTACCTTGTCCATCACCCTAACCCCCTAGCTCCTGGTCCATACGTTCGGATTCGAATTCAATTCGCTGGACAGGGTTCTTTAAATTCCTTGTGGGTTTGCCTTAAATGATACCTAGCGGACCCATGAAGGGATTCGAGACCTTTTTTTTTTTTTTTTTGTATTGTCACTACGAATTTGTTGTTTCCTACCTATCAATAGGAAATGTCCTTTTATAGTCCAGGATACCAGCCATATGTTTTTTGGTCTATATATGGTGACAGCATTTTGGGACTATCTGTACTCTTTGTGGGAGGCACCTAACTGTGCTACGAACGAGGGGTACATACCCTATACCAGCGGGATTTGAACTTGTGACCTCTCTTTCAAGAGTACAAGTTTTCCACCACTGAGCCAACTCAGACGTACAAAACTTTGCTGGTTTTTTTCACAATGCGAAACTATCATTGCTCACCAATTTGTTTTGCAAATAGGGTTGCAAGCAAAGTGGGCTTAACCATGGAGGAAACTTTGTAGTTAAGCACACTTAGCTGGAGTAGTACTGGGATGGGTGACCTCCCGGGAAGTCCTGGTGCTTCACCTCTGTGAGCATCACCTAGATGCAATGAGTGCTAAGTGTTCCATTCATTCTCGTGAGAGATGGGTTCTTGTGAACCACTACTCATGAAACTTGAGTCAATGAGTTTGACTCAAAAAACTACACAGTTGAATCCTGATAGCAATATCACAACTTAGACTAAACTATATGAAATAACAACATTGAGTGATTTGGCCTCTAAGCAAACAATAATTGCTACCCAAATATTCATTGATTTCATGTTCATTTCATTATTCAAAGCAACCAATGAAGCAAGGTTGCCAAGAGATTAGTACTCGTACTCGTATAGGAGACTACTACTGGTACCGGTACATCTATATTTGAATATAGGAGATGGGGCCACTTAGAGATGCCAGTTTTTTAATATAATTTAATAGTTTATATAAAATATCATGACATTGAGCTGTCAACACTGCAAAACCTTTGGCAGGGGTATGCGCAAATACTATATAGACAACAAGTATCAAACACCCAACAGCAATCCAGATCTATAGGATAAAAGGAGCAAAGATTTCATCTAAAATAAAAAACATCCACGAAAACCAAATGAAACTTAATATACTATATAGATAACAAGTATCAAACACCCAACAGCAATCCAGATTTATAGGATAAAAGGAACAAAGATTTCATCTAAAATAAAAAACATCCACCACCTATAAGGAACAAAGATTTCATCTAAAATAAAAAACATCCACCAAAACCAAATGAAACTTAATAGAAATCAATCAAATTCAACAAAAGTGTATAAAAATAAAAAAAAGGGCAAGGGCCCAAACCAACAAGTTGAATCTTTCAACACTACAAATCCTTTTGTTATGGTGTGTGATTATATATATGGAAATATGAATAAAGACATACAAGAACGAAGAAAGAAAATGTATTATCAAGAGCGAAATCCCAACTCCCAAGGATCGCAAAGTCTGCATGAAGGAATTAAAAGAAAAGCAGCAAGCATATAGAAAATAAGAATATCTTTTGAGTTTATTTTCTAGCTTCCCGACATGTTCAACTTTTAAGTTTTATTGTGTGGGAGGCAGCATTATTGAATGGTAGACGGCAGGAGTCTTCCACAGACCACAACTGAGTCTCCTGTGACCAGAAATGTCTCAGGCACGGTCTCCAGTATTGGAGACGCGTCTCGGGGGGGGCGACACATTTCCTGGCTACATAGCTATGAAACCTTGTTTTGTCAAGCCTGCCTGAGATTTACGAAATTTTACCACAATTGGAAGAGAGATTTCTTAGTAGTGGAGCAAAAAATATTAGAATTATACAATGTATCTATGTCTAAAATCTCACTGAGAAACTGACTTCAACAGATACCTTGCATTCTGATTAAGATGCCAAATAAGGAGACATTAAACTGACAGAAGATAGAATCCTTGAACTCCGCTAACATTTTGAAGATTAAACCAAGTCAACAAATGGCCTTTGCAAGGATGAATTCATATTTTTTTCACCGCCTCAGACATCCACCACTTCCATGTTTGAACACTTGACATTTCTCAGCTGTATGTATCAGTGAACCATTGGAGTAGATATCACCAGTATCTACTCTCTGTACTTGTTCTTGGTGATGAATAATATCCAAGTAGATGTGCAATTGCCATTGTGAACTGATTTTTCTCCTCTGGGGGTCTTCCTAGATAAATTCTGAGTTGTTGTGTGGTAAATTTTCTTTATCTATGCACTAATTTCTCTGATTTTAAACAACATTTATTACTCCTAGACTGTCACTTTGTTCAAGGTAGGATGGTAGCTTATTTACTTGTTCTAGTAATTTCTAAAAGTTAAATGGAAGAAATTATAGATCAGTCGTGCAGTTGGACAAATAAAATGTTTTCTTGTAGAACTTATTCTCTTGGCAATCTTGAATGACGAAAAAAAAAATATTACACCCTTGATTTTCAATGCTTGGTTGTGAAATATGATGTATACATTGTTAAATGCATACCTCTAAGATAATTCCAGTTATTTATAACTTAATCTTCATATCCTTTGTCACCAGTCCCATACATTGTTCAGGTTTTCCTCTACACCAACATGAACAACAACAAAGGTATTTATGCTAGTTTAACCAGAATCCAGACCCAAAGAGATTCTTCACATCTTTATACCCTATTATATAAAACCATGCTATTTTATTTCTATCCATTTGCCAAATGTAAATTTTATTGTTACAATTTTCTTTTTACATGAAAAGACTACCAAGAAAGTTACAACAGATACTCTAAACTTCCCTATGATTCAACAAATATTAATGGTCGATAATTTTGTAAGTACCAGAAATGGTCCATTGATGTCTGCTATTTCTGTGGATTTTTATGTGTATCTACTAAGATCGATGTCAAATAGCCTAACTATAGTTGTAAATTTGTAATGAAGGAGGACACCATAAAGAAGTTTATATCACCAATGAATTAATTATTTTAAGCAATGTGTGATCTACTTGCAATCATACATTTCTAATGCGACATTAAGTTATAAATTGTCTTGTCAACTATTGCAATCATGCTTTCCATTCATGCACGCAGCTGCAAAAGACTTTGCTTAAAAATGGACAAAAAGGTCACCAGAATAATCTCCTCTATATTTCAAATACTATAAACCTACAACAATATTGTGGAGGGAAAGAAGAATGTTGATTTCAAATAACATTGAAATTGGCATACAGATATGTTGCTCTTTGAAACTTCAAAAAATTGTAAATAAATTTCCTTTATTTTCATTTGGGGAAACTGAGAACGAGTTCAGAAATAAATTCTCCTTTCAATAGAAGCTTCAACATATTAAATACTAACTTAAAGATATAATCTCACAAGAACCTGTTGAAAATCCAGTACACCACAGTTCAACCATTTCATCAAAATGCAACTTTTTAAGCGCTGGACTAAGTAAAACAAGCAATATCTATAGTTAGAAACCTACTTGAGGGTGGATACGCTGCCTCCTACGAAGATCACGCAACTTTCTTAGAAGAGAATTAGGATCGTGATGGATCCCCACCCATTCACCATTCACAAAAATTTTTGTTGCATCTTTTGAATCTGATAATGAAAGTTGATCAACTGGCGTCATTCCATATTGATTTAATGCATCAAGAATAGGTTTTTCATCTGTATTCAAGCTGACAAGGCATGTCAGAGCCAAATTTTTCACTAGTCCACAATTTTCACCATCTGGTGTAGAGATGAAGCAAACTCTCCCCCAGTAGGAAGGATTCCTGTATGCATTGTTCATGTAAATCAGAATTCCAAGGTGTTACAACATTTCTATTGCAACCAACATTTGCGAGAAAAAATAAATAACACCAAAACTAAAAACGTTGAAATCACTGGAACAGAGTTGTTTGAAGTTGGTAATTAGTTAAGTCTACTCAGTCTAAGACTGTTCTCCCAATCTATGAAATAGTTTACTTGAGACAAAATTGTGCAAGGGTATCTTGTTTGGTGCTCCAACCAACAACGACGACTGCCATATCAAACACCAAATCATCCTAAGAGACTGTAAAATTACAGATTAGAGGGCGAGCGGAAGCTATTATTGTTGCTGCTAATTATTTATTTTATTTCTGCTTCTTCGTCCTTATTTGTCACCAAATGTTGTAAAATTGTAAATTTATCAAGCATTGAAGTATCCAAAGTTGCAAATTCATAGTTAATTATGAAATGCTAGTTCTTTGCCTTCATGTTTATCCTTTTCCTACTACCCTAAACTCAAATTTCCTTTATCTTAAATGCAATTGTTTATGACTTCAAATATGTATTGTGGAGTTACTTTTTAT
>MU224712.1:454776-475030 GCA_018584345.1 Thuja plicata
CACTTTGACAAAAACTCTGTTCTTTTTCCATGTATATCCACTTGAATGAGGTGTGTATGTTGCCATCCAGATTGGCGTACTTGATACCCAAATACGATTCGTACACCGTTCCTCTTGTGCAATAAAGGCCTGCAAAAAAAAACTCAGGATAATCAAGAAGTTAGCATTCCCTACATACTTTCAAATATGTATAAAGCATGTCTCTGAGGCCAGTACAAAGCTACATTCTAAGCTGCAATAAATAGAAAATTGCAAAACACAATAATATCTTCCATATTTTATATGTTTATTGGAATTCAATGCGCCAAAGAGAAAAGGTAAGCATTGGTGCCCAATTTAGAAAATTTGTGATAGTAAAAATAAAATTATATAAAAGTTGGAACACAAAACCAAACCACAGTCAAACTGGAATCTGTTAGCCAAAACTAGTTACAGGAGGTTTTCAATATAGGGTCGATTTGGAGGAGGAATGGCAATTGTTTTCAGCAGATAGCAGGGGTGACACTCCGTAGCAGTTTGTGGAATTAGTTAAGTGCAGATCTGAACATTACTAAATTGCCAGCAGCTATATCATTCCATTATAGAGGGCATATAACCAATTACTAGCTGGACGTGTGAGAAATACTGAGATTCCCAAGCCGATTGGATGTGCGAGGACTTGCAGTAGCAGAATCATATGTTTTCTAATGTGTGAATAGCAGATTAGAAGTGTTTCTTCAGCTCAGCAGCATATTACTTCAGCCGTATTTAAGCATTCTTTGCAAATAGTATTTATGGGTTTACTTAAAATTGGTAAACCTCTAACATTTTGGTTTTTGCTAATACGGACCAGATTGTCAAAATTAACATGGCCCAAACATTTATGCCACAACCAGTTTTCTTCTACTTGTCTCATAAGACATATATCAATATGGTTATCACAGTTTGTTGAATCAAGTAGATTATACATATTACCAATTGTTCTTAAACCACTAGGTATATTTTTTCCAACCTTAGTCTTAATATCATAGCCTTTGAAATGAAAAACAACATTATAGTCATTGTCACAAATCTGACTGACACTAAGAAGATTGTGTTTTAACACTTCAATAAAATACACATCATGAAGAGAAGTGTCATCATTCAAGTGAACAGATCCTTTACCTTTTATGAAAGCACCAGAATTGTCACCAAACCTCACAAAGCCACCATCAAATTCCTCCAATGATACAAAAAAAAATTTGTTTCCAGTCGTGTGGTGTGAACAACCACTATCAAGAACCCATGTTGCTGCCTTATTTGTAAATAAAGCAGTTTGAGCTAGTAGTGAATTTTGAGTGCTAGGAACAAACTTAGGTTTCCATACTTTGTGAACATTTTGATTGGACTTTCACAGATTTAATGTATGTCCATAAAGATGACATTTATAACACCTTATTATTTTTGAAAAACCATAAGGTTGTTTATGTCCAAAACTGGGTGTTCTATGTGTTAGAAATTTGCAAGTGCTAACTTTCTGCCCAAAAGTGTTGCAATAGAAATAATATCCATGAAAGAAACCATATTTAAATGGAATCTTATTGTATACATAAGACTGGTTTGTATTTGCAGACTTTAAGACTAATTTTCTGCTCTTTATCGACAAGCAAAGCTTTATGACTTTCAATAACTTGTTTTGCAGTATCTATTTCTACTTGAAAAAGATGATTTGTACTCTCATAATTAGCTACAAGTTTTTTGAGTCTTTTAACTTCTTCAAGAGCACAAAGGAGTTCTTCTTCAAGGTCAACTTCTTCATTTTCAGAATCGTAGGTCATTTTAGTTTTGCTCCTAGGGATAGTCTTAATATCAAGTTCAATTTCTGCCACAAAAAAAGTTTCACCACCTTCACGAGGTGAGTCATCTAACTCTTCCTCAGAGTCCTCTTTAGAAAAGAGACTCTTATTATTAAAGCTATTGAACTTCTTCATTTTGACCAATGTAGGGACACTTAGCAGCATAATGTCCCGCTTTGCCACAATTAAAATATTTAAAGGGCACTTTACCCTTGTATTTATTTTTTAATTTTATAACAATTAAGGCTTCAAAGGCATCTGAAAGTTCAGATTCACTATCTTCTTTCTTTTATGCTTTAAAACCGGTTTCCTTAGAATTTGAAGGATTGCTTGCAATCCTCATTTCATAGGCAGTGAGTATGCCTTGCAATTTGTGTAGGGTCATGTTAGAGAAATTGTTTTTCTCTTCTAAGGTAGATATTTTAGTGTCAAACTTGGGCAACAGGGTTCGAACAACTTTTGTTACAACATCATACTCCTCAACTGTTTCACCAAGACCTCTACAAGCATTCACCACTTCATCAATTCTGAGAAAATAACTGGCTACAGTTTCATCATAATTCATTTCCAATGATTCAAACTGAGTCTTAAGAGTAATGAGTTTTGATTCTTTTACTTTAGCATCTCCTTGATAAATTGTTTCAATTTTATCCCATACATCATGTGTCGAATTACAACACATGACCTTTACAAAGACCTCTTTAATAAGACCACAAAGTATAGCGAATCTGGCCCTTTTATCAAGTTCATATTTTGTTTTTTCATCAGAATCTGTAGGGATAGTAGAGGGAACAATGTACTTGTTTGTTACTACTTCCCACATCCTAACATCAAGTGAGTTTAAAAAGGCTTCCATCCTGACTTTCCAAAAAACATAGTCAGAGCCATCAAAGAGAGGAGCTCTTCTAAGAGATGCACCTTCTTCTTGAGTCATCACACTTACAATAGACTAGGATCAATCTCTAGGACAGACCTATATGCAGAGAGTCTAGGCTCTGATACCACTTGTTGGAAGTGAGGATACTCTGAGAGGGGGGAGGGTGAATCAGAGTATCTAAAAACTTAACAAGAAGTAAATTACAAATAAACCACTTAATAGGGAAATATTTCAATAATTACAATGGATCATCAATTCAACCAAAATTATCAAAGTGTTGAAGAAACATTTAATTTGAAAGTTCTTACTATATTATGCTGATATAGATCAAACTTAAACCATGAACTAGAAATTAAAGATTTTCTGAAAACAAGATATATTCAAGACTATCAACAATGGAAAGAGTATTAAAGCAATGCACCAAACACAATGGACGATAATTGACAGGATGACACAAGATTTGTGATTAGTGGAAAAACTCCAGACATAAAACCCACTCCAAACTGCAATTTCAATTATTCCAAATGAGCACCAACTCAATTACATTCGTTTAGCATCACCCACTACAAGGAGCACCAACTCATGTTCCAATATCCAATAATTTTACAATAGAACCAGCAACTTCACAGTTACACTTCTTTGTAACTATGAACCTACTAGCCTCTCGATAGGAACATAAGAATACACAATAGATTCAACCAGTTTCATAACAATGGTCACTTTTCTTCATGTACAGTAAACGTTCAATACAATTTTTCTTGTGTCTCATATCACCACTCTTTTATTATTTTCCCTCACATATGTACAACCTACATACAGTTATATTCAGTCGTTTTATTAAATCTGAATATAACTACATATGACCTACATATATTTTAGTTAAAAACAGGAAAGGAGACTAAATTTTATTTCTTATTACAATGATAAGCCATTCAGTTTCAAAGAATCAATCTTCAAAGTTAACCCTCGAATTAGGATAATTGTCCTTATTTCACTTTAACCGGAGGTAAAACATAGCAGATACAAGTAAGGATTTAAAACCCTTAGAAATTGTCAAAAATCTTTGTCTATGTTCATAGTAAGATTATTTTCTATAAAATGCACCCGTAAGGAAGTAATACACCCTAACAAGGTAAAAGAAGTATCATAACTAGTGAGCATATTTTGTGTTGCAAAAGGTAAAAACATATTAAGTTACCCATTAACTATCTAATTTCCTGAAAACAAAACTTGTGTTTAGCATGAAAGTTGAGAGACTTAAGCAAAGCCAACCAATCTAACCTCTGCAGTTTATTTCAAGAAACCCATTATCACATTCGCTTCCCTATTTAATATTTTTCTTTTAATAAAAATGGCAACAATAATACCTATTAATGGCTGCAAAAGAAATTGACATTTTGATCACCAAATCTGCCAGCATATCCCGTCTTTTCCGGAGGAAAAACCACCAACAAATTTCTTTAATAAGTTTGTAGAACATAATCAAAACCCATAACCAAAATCTTCAAAACATATTATTTGTAACTGCTTCAAGATTCACCATGGTGGCAGGCTAGGGTTCGAAGGCTTTAGCCATCGAAATGAAATGTTTAGCAACCCTAATGTTCATACCACTTTAAGGCAATGATATAATAGTGTGAACAAACTTTGAAGTCCGCCAAGCATGGTGCCACGTAAATTTTCTTAACTCAACTCTAGTCATAACTCAACACTGGGTCACATTAAGCCACGCTGGTATGTGGCTTTGCCACTTTATTTTCTCACAATAAACATGACTTTTAAGTGCTATTGAAAAGATGGATTAAGTGCTCGGTGAGCAGTTTAAAAATCAACCATTGACTTAAGTCAACAAGGGAAAACATGATGACCCCTTTTTTTCATCAAGGACATATGCAAGGGGCAACAAAATAATCACTAGCACTTTCATTTACTTCCATTTTGGTTGAAAGTAAATTGGTCTTTAAAATAGATTTTTGTTTGTGTTTGTAATATCATACAAACCTTTCAAAGTTGTCCATGTACCAGTAGAAGTGGCAATATCTCTTATATAGAGGATGACAGAATCCTTTACTGACATGTGCAAGAGAATCTTAGCTTTGGATTCTCTTTTCTCCTAATCTTGGTTGGTGTTATAGGTTTGGCCTCTTTACAATTTACAATGGTACACACATTGTGCCCCTCCATTAAAACCTACATCTTGAACTTCCCATTAACATAATATGAACCATCTAACTTATTTGATTCAATTACTTAAGAATCTATCAGAACTAAAAACTAAAAAAGACACTTTTACCAATTTATTACACCTTAAAACTAAAAACTAAAAAAGACACCTTTACCAATTTATTACACCTTGGAGACAGTCTCAATCAGCACTCTTCAATCTCACAAGGCTTATCTCTGCCTCTTCGCTCCCATTTTCCACCAATGAAACTGTAATGACTGCAATTTCGACAAAGATGCCATGTCACATGTAAGCGTAAATAACGGAAAAGTCGACAAGAAAACATGGTCGAATAACACATAGTCTAATCAACTCATAATATTAAATCAAGGTAAGTCTTTTCACAAGATCTCGACCTTCACGTCAAGATAACTAAGTATAACAAGAGAAGTTTACACATAAGACGTCTTAACAAATGTATGTTAAAATCATTACATGACCATATGAATGTTTTGTTAATTACAATAAGAAGTCAACCTACATGTCGAGACTTCAGTAACACTAAAGTACAAAGAATAATTACTTCCACAAGTGCCATACATAAAGTGTTTCGGATGTCGACCTACACGCCAGACATCAATACGTCTTAGAACCATAGATGCAGTAATGGATGATAAGATAATGAAAATAACACATAACACCAAATAAGCATATACCTTGGACCTCTGTCCATCTGTATGTCCCGGTCTCATAAGCCTTCTGACACGTGTCAATCCGTTGTCTTGAGACGGGAGTGTGGCTCAGGCGCTTTTACCACCCAACCACAGAGTGGTTAGCTCCCCCGGGGTTCTTCCTGACACGAAGAACGTGCCGACCCTTGCCCGAGAAGCCTAGCAACTGGCACTGAGGAGTCGGATAGATTTGGTGCAGCCGTGAACATAACTACTAACACACATAAGTCTAAATAGTAGTTCAAGCACGGATGTGGCAGAGGGATGAATCACAACCAGCATATTACAAAAAAACATATGCACAAGCTTTGGCCAAAGCATTTATTTCTAGATTTTTACTGGCAGGCATAAGTACACATATAGATAATCATCACTACCCTCCCCTGAGTTTTCACATTCAGCACCCTCCCATAATAAATGCACATCAAAGACATAACCACATGGAGGAAAAACAATTATATGTCGCTTAAACATTTGCACTTGATTTCAACTTTATTTCTCAGAATTACCTACTCCATATTTCTCATACATGAATTTCCTAACAACTGGTCAAAGTCCTTTAATGCAAGCAAATCAATTACATATATAATCCAGCTATTCTCAAAAGGATAACATGAGTACAGAAACATATCACATACAGTATTCAGTTTTTCTAGATTATGAAAATTATATTTCTTCCATCTGGCTACACCAGGCTTGGTCTTCTAAACACAAAAAAGAATCAAAATAAGACGTTCCATTTGATACAAAGTTAACAAACTATTCAGAAAGAATCACCAGACAATTTTACATGGCAAAGTATATTTGATTTAAGGCGCTCTACACAAAATTGTTCTATATCATCCCTAAAACTAATAATGAGTTGAGCTATCCCGTTCTAAAAGTTCCCTTACTAAAGCAAAAGCTTAACGCAACCCATAATAACAAGGAAGAAACCAAAATCTTACATATGATAACGCGAGGCAAAGCAAAGGCTTGCAGCTTAACAAGTAATCACACTGGTTTGCAAACAACAAGATTTAATGGGAAAATAAGCTTCAACTTGAGGCACGGCGTATCCAGATACATAGAAGAAAGTAATGCTCTGTTCGACACACTAAAAGGTTAATACATGCAGGTCCATCTGACCATGACTTTCATGTAAGTCGTCGGTTACAGTCATTGATAGGTATCAGGCGGGAATAGACAGTCATCGGCTTAGACAGTACCACACATTACCATCGAGCACTCAACATGGCCCGTCAAAGATCATGTTGGAAACAAGCTCTTGGGCATTACCAACGGCTTGCATGGTATTGGCAGGCCCAAACACACAAGAAGGAAACAAAAAGTGCTAATGCAGACACGGGAAACGGTTGAGATAGAGCCAAAACCAATGGTATATAATTGAATAAGAATTGCTCAATGAAGGCTCAGCAATCATTTTTGATAATGGTAAGTGAAGGGACTTATTCATAAGTCGATAGCTCTCCATACCGCAATAAGTTAATATAGATACACTGACAAACTATAATATTACAGCGTAGGAAAAAAAAAGAGATGAAACTTAGAAGACAACCGTTACAGAGTGGCGTAAAAATAAATGCAAAGAACTAAGAAGCGAGTTGCATATATAAATATAACTAACAGCTTCCAAAAAGACCACGACAGCAGTATATAGTTCTCTAATCCGCAGCTACGAGTAAGGAATGAAGTAAAAAGTTTTAAAGATATTGGACTACGCAGTCAACAACAAAAGAGGACAAACACCAGGTAAGGAGAAGGCATGGCATGAAGTAAGAAGTGGTCCAGCTCACTTAGCTGCCTACGAAACACTACAAGCATATACTTTCCTTCTAAAACTTTAAGACATTGATATGACGACGCATAAAATACAATCCATCAAATACAACTAGTGCCCCCTTTTAAATTATTATTTCTACAAACATATATGCCACAACGTAGGGAAAAACCTGGAATTACGATGTATCTTGAGCCGCTACACTTTTTACCACAGCCTCTCTCAGCTTACTAGCTCGGTCTTTTTCCAATTCTCCTTCCAAGCATCATTTTTGTTTCTTCCTACAGTCCAGAAATCCTCCTTCCTCCTTCATGCTAAAGACAAGCAAAACAGAAAAGCCAACCACCCGCGAGAGGAAGAGAACATGCTATGAATTAAGGAGTATGGCTTCTTTAATAGCGACCTCCCTACCATTCCTAATCCAACCGTCTTTTATAATAATTTCAGAAAAATTCCCCCGCATTCCTTTAATCTACAAATATATATACATATAAATTCCAAAATACCATATCTCCAAAGTATCTACCATATGTGCATAAAAGAAGGAGAGTAGCCATTTATTTAATTCACACCCACATTTTTCACATAGCAGTTCATGAGAGAATTTGAAGCTAACATAAAAACACAATAATTCTAAGTGGTGTGTGCATTGACATTATCATAGCATCAATAATTTTCACATATTTTATTTGAAAGCCATAAAAATCTACATAATTTAATGAAATTACATCATAATTCTCCATTTATGCATGTAATAATAATAAAAATAAAGCATCTAGTATTACACATCATAACAATAATCATCATCATAACTTACTTAAGAGTCGCAATTACCATTAAACAAGGTATCAACAAGAAGGTGTAATCTAGGAACATAACAACAAGGAAAGGCGACGTAGTTGAATCATAGTGACTAGGTCAACCAAAGTCAAAAGTCATATAATAAGTCTGAAATTAAAGAGTCTCAAAGGTCCAATCCTGACAGAAACCAACACTCAGCTGCTATTTTGTACAGCAACAACCTCTATCAGGCAACACCTACTTTTGCAAAATATTTCAGCATCAACAAACTCCAAGCATTTTGAATCAGCACTACAAAAAACTTCGGACTTGGCTGCGATACCAAATCAGGAAAAACAGAATATCAGAGTATAAAAAAATGACAGAATTAAAAGAAGCAAAGAAAGAAGAATTCTACTTGTTTAGTCTTCAAGAAATTGCATGCATATATGGTTGTTGTATGTCCAACCATCTTCTTATAACTCACCTAATAAATTTTCTATCCAGATTCATTAGCCTGAATTCGGTTGACTTATTCTAACAGTTGTACCCCTTTTCTTCCAATTCTTTCCGGCGAAATGTGTCGAAAACAGACTCGCAGTGAGGCGAAAAGCGGGGTTCACAATGGCCGGAATTTCGAGCTTCGTTACTTGCCCACTTGGAATATGCTTTCCGGTCTTACAAAAGAGAGCGAAGTGCTCACAGTTGTTCGTAAGGAGATTGTACTCCCCAAACCCATCTCTATGCAGCAGCTTTGCACGATCAATTACAGTAAGCGGGGGATCAGAAGCGGCCGACGTGCACTGTCCCATTTTCGGTATTAGCATAAATATGTCGATGAATAGCCCCCTCTTGCGATAACGATATCCATATTCAAATCGATAAATGATTCCGCCGCGAAGAAAGCAATCTAAGCAACTCTTCACCACTCCACTTTTTCCGCTGTGGTGGCCGCAAGTAGAGCACTGGCCGAATCGAGGAATGGAACTTCCAAGCGCCTTGTCGTCCAAGGAATTTTGAAAATGTATCACTCGATCCTCTCCAATATAAATACCTGTATACACATATCCCAAAACAATAAAAACAAAAAATGGTAAGAATATTGGTAAACAGTTTAGAAGCGGAGTACAAGTCTTAGAAAAAATTCATAATGAGTGTACCGTGATGATCAAAGACGCCCCCGCCCCGCGGAGTGTAAAGGTGATCCCCAGGTGAGATTTCACTTCTGCTCATCTCAACGTGGAGGCGTCGGCGCCGAGGTGATCTTAATTTTAACTTCATCAAACAAATGAGGAGTTCTCTTGTGTTCACCTCATCGTGAATGGGCTGCCTCGGCGCAGAGGAAACGCTCGCCATTTCTAGCCTTCGAATGAGGAGTTCTCTTGTGTTCACCTCATCGTGAATGGGCTGCCTCGGCGCAGAGGAAACGCTCGCCATTTCTAGCCTTCGAATGCGGCTTTGCTGGAAAAAATGGCAGGGTTTTATAACCAAAAAAAACACTACAAAATCATCCAAACGCGTCGACTACGCGGAGAATGTGAAATTGTTTATGTTTTTCTTTGTGATGAGAAGCTTCGAGAGCAGATCGAAACCACGGATTTGGAGTCTGTTGAAAGTTTGAATCATTCTCGTAAGTCAAGTTAATGGAGAGGCCATCCTTTGTAAGAAAAGTCCAGAAAAATCCAACATTGAAATGATCTAAAATTTGATTAGGCACTTTAGATATTCTATTTTAAAAATAAAATATTAGTAACTGCGTGGAAGAAATGGATAAGCATCACCGAATCCCATCACACAACGCTTATTTTAACGATATGAAGACTTTCAATGTATCTACTTCTACATAATATAGTATATATCATCTAACGTTTACTAAGTCAAGTCATTGCAGAACGTTTAGTAACGAGACTTGCCCACTTTTATTAATTTTTATCTTAGTACAATAAATTAAAAATAATTATAAAAACATTTATGTGAACTACTGATCTATTTTGATATTTAAAACTAGGACTCGCACCTATGTGTGGAAGATGAGTTAGAGAAAATTATGGCGTATTTTTAACATTCATTAATAAAATCTCTCTCTCCCCCTCTCTTTCTCACAAATTGTCTAAAATTCTTTAATCTTTTTATTTATTTTAATTTTATATATATATATATATATATATATATATATATATATATATATATATATATATATATATATATTATCAAAAATTAAATAACATCATAGAAAAATATAATTATATGAAATTTAGTTTATAATTATATTTTATATTTTGTTATATATTCTAAATATACACTATAGTTTTAATATATGGTTGTTACGTTTATTTCCTTGTTTGTCATGTGGCAAAAGCTTTGATTGTGTAACCATTACAACATACATCTATTTTTTTTATTGTAAACAAGGTACCTAACGTCATACCAAACATTTCTAAGTGTGTATCGTTGTTTCTTTGACACTGTTTAATTTGATATATTCATTGGCTGAAGATTTTGATGCGTAACTTCCCTTAT
Organism: Thuja plicata; assembly: GCA_018584345.1. NCBI lineage: Eukaryota > Viridiplantae > Streptophyta > Pinopsida > Cupressales > Cupressaceae > Thuja > Thuja plicata. The sequence continues at coordinate 465,443 of MU224712.1, forward strand.
CTTTGTTTAGAAACACCTGTGTATACTACTCATTCATATTTGTGTTATGTTTATATGAATATATCTACATATATAAAATGTTTGATAGTGTAGATCCCTCGATTTTGGCTGCAAATATTGGTTTTCTTGCTTATCGCAATCCTTATCTTTGTTTGGGCATGATTTGTAATGGCCTTGCATTAACTTTCTGCATTGGCATTACCTATCCAAACAAAGAATCTTGCTTACCTTATTGTGTGTGTGTGTGTGTGTGTGTGTGTGTGTGTGTGTGTGTGTGTGTGTGTGTGTGTGTGTGTGTGTGTGTGTATTAGATTTTAATTATCTCCTTATCTTGCATTTTAAAGCATTTATATAGAAAACATATAAAATTGTTGATCATCAACAATGAAGATTGAACTTTTTTTAACATTAAAAATAAAATGAAAAATTGGTAAGAAGCTTAAAATGAATTATTATGTCCTCCTCTCCTGAGCTCGAATCTTCAAAAGCACTTTCCATATTTAGAACTTGATTTTCATTCCAAAAGTGTCTAAGTTCATAGCCATTAAGCAAGGATTGAGTAATCAAAAAAGAAAATTGTGGGTTAGACTAAGGGTCACATGTGTCACAAGAAGTCTCATCAACTGAAAATTTATTTACTTCCTCAACAACTTTACCAAAGAATTAAGATTTTTATTCATTACTTATTGAGAAAAACAAGTTAAGTTGATTAATATTTGTAGCAACTTGCATGCTCTAAGAGATAAAATGAAGTCCAATAACACATTGAGAGCCCAAAGTTGACCATCCATTGATTGAAAAAAAAAGGAGATGAAAAGTACCTATAGAGAGAGTGATTGGGTCAAAACAGAAGTCGATCCCAACACTCAATGAGTGGTGGCGAGTTGCCTCCCTTGAACCTAGGATGAGATATCGAAATGAAATCGACACATCTTCTAAAAAATTCCTAATGATCATGACTTGTGTCGACAAGTGTCAAATGATCATGGACAACTAATTAGGCTTAATAAGCCTAAGTGTAAATAAATTAAATATATACAATAACAATATTTAATTAATTAAATAGTAAGAGAAACACATAGATTTTGTATGCAATTGACAAAAGGAGAAATCAAATAGTTGACGGGCATGTGATCAAAATCGTCTGTAATATTTACCATAGAATTTGGAGTCATCATTATTCACGTGCTTTCCCTTCTCTATTTATTTATTAATTTGTTTCATGTTATACAAGTGAAATATTGCTTAGTGATTCCTTCAACTTCAGGTTACTAATGACTCAGCTCCAACTCATTCTGAGAGACACGTGTTTTGAATGTCACACCACATGTCTTAAACCACCCCTTACTTAACTCTACTCTATATGGAGAAACTAACCCATAAAAAAATACAATTAAAAATGATGAAGGATCAACCTCACAACCATTACCAAATGATGTGATAGAAATCATATTGTCCCTCCTTTCTACCTTAGATCTTTCCAAAGCTTCTCTAGTCTACCATCATTCAGCCTTGATCCTAATGAACAAGATGAAATCTTAATGGAAGGAAATGACATTCTATTTTCTTGCACAAAGGGGAGCTTAAAGTTCACAAAAATTTTCTTGAATACGCAAAAAATGGGAACAGAGCACTACAACTATATGAGGGTTTGAGGACGCAATCTTCTTTTTTTCCATGATCGGGGAAAAGAGGTTGTAATCATGAAGGTTCATGAATTGGAAGTAGATTCATTAAGTGTCAATATGATTTAATCATAAACTAGGGAATGAGAGATATTCAATCCGTTGAAAAAGGAATTCGGGCATAGCGCTTTGTCCATATGGTTTTTCTCGATTGTATTTAATGGAAAAATTTATGTATTGGAGAACAAGAGGTCTATGTGGTCAGAGTCCAAGAGGTCTATGTGGTCAGAGTTCAGAGTAAGAATGAAAGGATCATTATTGATGTAGTCATGGAAGAATTTTCCCCAATGGAGATGGTCCAACCATGCACCAAGAGTCAACACAACAAAGACAACCAACTCAGAAACAAGAATAGACAATCAAGATGCTACACCAGATCTTCACATTATTCCAGAATCAAGTATTTACATCATATTCGCCTTCAAAATGAAAATTACAAACTTTCGGCATACATGTATGTTTACAATAGAAACTTAGATCTAAAGCCTAGAAGTAACCTCCAAAGGTTATCTCTTGAGAACTACCTAAGAACTCTCTAAAAAATATCAAAAGCTTCAATATATAGAGCCTTTGCAACACATATGTTAGCCAGATCAATTATATTTTGCGAGACTAAGAAAACATAACATGTACATATATAGGTTAGGACCCAAATAATAATATATCAATGCCAAGATGTAGAAATGATGCGAGATCTAAGAGAGATGTTGAACAAACATCCAGGAACATCGTAATATGAGTCACAAAGCTTCGTCAATCGGGAAAAGGCTTCATGAGATTGGAAAACTCCATCTGACCATTGGAACATGAAGAATACACAGAACTGACAATGAATCTTTAAAATCTCCATAGTGAAGTATCTACAAGAGGAGTGAATCAAGACATAAGTAAAGGATGATATCTAGAACCAACCCTGAGGTTCACAAAAAAAAATGATCCAAAACCAAGGAATGTCACTAAAAACACAGAAAGGTGGAAAATAGGAACAAAACAAAAAGGAAATATTTTTGGGTGATGCAAGATTGCCAACAAACCAAGGATGCTCCTGCATCAGACACCCCTAGTCAGAAGAAGATGTTCCATAATAGGAACTTATGAACATCTTATAGGATTCAGGACATAAATCCCATGCTCATTCCTAATCCAAATATCCTCTTTATCTAAAAATTTCCTTCTCTGCTCCTCTACTCTTTCTTCTGTCAGATCTATCCACTTACTCTTCTCTATCATGTCTCACATCAGCATCAAGTAGTAAAGAATCCTTACCACCATCTCTTTTATTTTTCACAACTGATTTACTTCTTCTACAAACCTTCATTTGATCAGCAACCGAGGTCTCCTGTTGCTTGACTTTACCCTTCCTATTATTTGATATCAATTGGTTCTCAGATCTGCCTTCACAATCATTCTTCAAATCTATATCTACCTTTGTATTCTATTTCCTAATAGTAACTCTTCATAATGATCAAGTTCCTTGCACTCCTCCCCTCTTCCACCTTCAAGGGAACCAGAGTAAACTTATTCCTATCCTTCTCTATTGTGACCAAGTTACTTCTACAATTATGGATAACTCCCCTATTAAATTGCCAAGGTCTTCCCAATAAGACATGACAAACACTCATTGATACCATATCACACAATACCTCATCTCTCTAAGGCCCAATGTTGAAGTTGAGTAAACAATGTTCTTTCACCTCCACCATGTGATCATCTAAAAACCAACCTATCCCAGAAGGACAAGGATGTTTAAGCCTCTTCAATCGAAGCTTCTGTACCATCTCTTCTGATACCAAATTATCAGTACTACCTCCAACCACAATAACCTTACAACATTTACCTCCTAATTTGCAAACGGTCCTAAACAAATTTCTCCTTTGTATAGGTTCATCTTCCTTCTTTCTCAACATGATTCTGCTAAGAATAAGAGATTCTCCCATCTCAGGTTTTTTCATGTTCTCGACAAGTTCTTCAGTAGTTTGTTCCTCATGTTCTATAATATTATGTTTACCCAAGATTTTACTAGATCCTCTAAAATATTTGAAAATCTCTATATCATATTCCACCATATTTGAAACAAGTACCTTTGAATTTCTTGAAACCACGTCCTCTTGTAAGTGTCTTCTAATCAGGTTCTACCTCAATGGTCAGTTTATTTTTGTCATTTCTACTAGCTTGCTTCTCCCTTCCTCTAGGATTACTCTATTTTCTATTTAACTTATCTTTTGCCCTTAATGCTTACTTATCTAAGCATCTTCAACTGTAGAAATCCTCAACATACTTAGCTCATCCTGAATATTAAATCTAAAACTATTAATATACCGATCCACCTTCTCTTTAGTTATCTCTCGGTGTCCGGATCTGATTGTCATCTTATAGAATTCCTTGATGTATTCCTTCACACTCATGTCCTTTTGCTTCAAGTTCTTCAATTTCTTAGACAATTCTAATTCATAATCTTTAGAAATTAATTTAGCCTTCAATCTAGCAACCATTACTATGCATTTAGTAATTTTCATTTCACCATTTTCTTCTCTATCTTTCTGTAATTCTTTACACCATAAGGAAGCATGAACCTTGAAATTAATCTATGATAAGCTAACTCTGTGTGGGTCTCTGACATCTTCAAGTTCAAAATAATCTTTTAGTTCACCAATCCAATCTATCAATTCCTCAAGATGTAGTAAACCAGAGAAATTAGAAACATCCATCCTATGAATTTTACTTGCTTGTGCCATAGCTCTCAACAATCTTTCTTCATCTGCAAGGATCTCAACATCTACAGTCTCAAGATCTTCAACGACTTCCTCATATTCCTTTTTAGTCTTAGGATTTCTCTGCAATCTATTTAAATCATTTTAGATCTCAGTCCTTATCTCATTTTGGAAGTCCTTTGTCATTTGTTGTAGCCTTTTAGGGTTCATCCTTCTAGACGACATCTTTCCAATCCTCAGTTGCAACTGCCTCAGCTTCGGCGATTTGATCATAAGGTGTCTATTGCCTCTCACTCGGTGATCTATCAAATACAATTGTAGCCTGTCTCCAACTCAGTGATCGATTCACCCTTGGTATTCCTTCAACACCCTAAACAAAGTTCTCAACCAATAATAATCTTCTCTCTGATCCCCTTGCGCAAGTCCTTTGCAATTACGGGCCAGATCCACACTCTGCTACCCTACAGCAAACACATCTAGGGTTTCACAAGCTGAGGAACTCAAATCCGCTAACACAAGAACATCAACCTTGCTTTGATATTGTTTGATGCAATCATGGCAAGAGTTTCCTGGTGGAGATGGTCCAACCATCCGGCAAGAGTCAACACATCGGAAACAACCAACTCATAAACAAGAATAGACAATCAAGATGTTACGATAGATCTTTGCATTATTTCAGAATCAAGTATTTACATCATATTGGCCTTCAACATGCAGATTATAAACTTTTGGCATACATGCATCTTTACAATAGAAACTCAAATCTAAACCATATAATTAACCTCCAAAGGTTATCTCCAGAGAACTAGCTAAGAACTCTCTAAAAAAGAACAAAAGCCTCAATATATATAGAGCCTTCGCAACACATATGTTGGCCAGATCAATTACATTTTCCAAGATTAAGAAAACATAACGTATACAAATATAGGTCAGGACCCAAATCATAAGATCTCAATGCCAAGATGTAGAAATGATGCACAATCCAAGAGAAATGTTGGCCAAAGATCCTGGAACATTATGATATGAGTCACAAAGCTTCCCTGATTGGAAAAAGGATTCATGAGATCGGAAAACTCCATCTGACCGTTGGAACATGAAGAACACATACAATTGACCATGAATCTTTAATATCTCCACAACTAAGTATCTAAATGAGGTGTGAACTCAGACATAAGTAAAGGATGATGTCCACAACCAACCCTAAGATTCAAAACAACAAATGATCCAAAACCAAGGAATGCTACTAAAAATATAGAAAGCTAGAAAATAGGAACAAGACAAAAAGGAAATATTTTTGGGTGATGCAGGATTGCCAACAACCCAAGAATGCTCCTGCATCAGTTGCTCTTAGGAACAAAGACTCTAATTTGCAGACAAATGAATAAAAAATCAATCATCTCTAGGAGAATATTTTCCTTTCTAAATGGTAAACTTTGACAACTCAAAGCCATAAAAATTGAGGGAGGTGGTTGAGCTTCAATCCAGAGAGTGGATAACATTAAAGAGAGTATGAAGTGCATGTACATCATGTTGGTGTTTGAAAATGTTTACGCTAACTTGAGCAACCAATATACCTTAAGAATGATGTTAGGAGTGGTTAGTTCCAAGTGTGAGAGCTCTGTAAGGTAACTGGACCAACTATAGGGTCAAGACTTCCCTCTTCTATTTTGGCTCTGCAAAACCAAGGCGGGTACACCTAATCCAAACTCAACTCAACTCTTTACCACACCTTCTACTTCTAGATTTAAACAATAGATGAATGGTAAGTAAGTAGTAAATGCCAACCTAGAATTCAGTGACTCTCCACTACCATGGGTGGAATAAGTAAGACAACACCTCAAAAGGTAAAGAATTTTGTACTGAGTTTGATTTATATTTATGGGATAGAAAATAGCCAAAAAACTCCAGGAGAATATAATAATAGGAATACTAATCTCAGATCAGTGCCTTATCCATTGGGCTAAAACCTACATACAATACTGAAACTGAAACACCCTACTAGGCATAGATTCAAAACCATAAACATAAGAACTTTCAGATTTCTCACTACAGGATCCTCAAGTAGATATCAAAAAAAATTAATGTAGTATTCAAAGGAGTTTAGTTTGATTCTCAATCAAATACCAATGAAATACACATATGCATAAGAAGAACTCATATAGTAAGCCAGAAAACTCACAATTCCACTGACAACACAAAGGAGAGACTCAAATCTGAGAAGAAATCATATTAAGTACAATGAAAATTGTTTCTAAATCAGTATGACAAGGAAATATGCAAAGATCATACAACTTTCTTCCTATTTCAATACCATTGAACTACATCTACTATCTTCTAGACTAGAAACAAGTATTAGCCTAATGCTTTCTACTTTCCCAATTTTCCAGCCCTTTCTAAATGGTCTTAAGTATTCTTTTAGAGGAACAAGAATGCTACAAGCTTCAGACCATTTAGGGTTAGGGTTTACAACCAATCAAATATTACATTCAATTCTGTGAGCAAGTTGAAACCCTGAATTCATCTCTTCAATCTGTGCAATCTGATCTGCAATCAGTTCTTCAATCCATGGATATGAGCACAACACTCTGATAGGCAAGAAAATCCATGGCATGAATGTGATGAAAACCTTCATTAATTTAGAAAATACATGGCGTTTGTGTATGCATTTACCCTCTGATTATAAAACTATTCCTGTTAAGTCTAAATATAAATGCATTCCCATATATTAGATTTCCGTTCGTTCAGTTTTTAACGGTTGTACAGAGCCACCCAAAAGATCAGTTCTGGTCATTAATGTCTCTAGGAACAAATATTTTTCCATCGCCATGAAATCTGATATGAAACCTTTTAAATATTTAAATTTAAAAACTAACGGTCACAGTTGGCGCGGTAAAGCTCGATCAACGGCCCAGATTCAAACCTGGCCTTTACTTTAAAACACTACTGTTAATTCATCTTTAATCTATACCCGAGAACTCACCTCAGCATAAATGGCCTTTAAACTCAGGTTTGTGTTTCTCTTTAGTCTCCAAGTCACCGGACTTTTTTATTAACCCTGGTCACATCCAGAGACTCAGCAACAAGCATTAGATCTTCATCTAATTTAACGGTCAGTAGAAAGTCTCATAACCAAAAGAGAATATTCTATTTCAATTAGAGATCAGGTGACAAGGCAAACTTGTAGTCACTGAACACTTTGGAATATTCCATCTTAATCAAGAGACTTGGAGACTAAGCATACAAAAAATGGGCCCATCACTACTAGATGTCACTATACAATTCATTTTCGACCACCCAGTCAACCATCAGACACTGACATCAGCCTGACGGCCGGGCAGATCTGCCATGGCATTCTGTCATTTTTCCTTATGCATTAACTGTCAAGCACTTTCCTTATTAAAGCAACATGACATCCACTCGATCCACTTGAACTTGCATGATCATTACCTTACCTTTTGACTCAGGCTTAGCCCGACAACAAACCATGGTAAATCATTTCCCTTTATCTCCTAATCGCTGGATATTTATCTCAACTCTGGTCTCATCAAGAGACCTAGCGACCAAGCATATCATTTCTGGGCCCACCTAGACACATGTCACCCTATCATTTGTCTAAAACTTCCTTGTCACCTCTAACACTGACGTCAGCTCTGACCTTTGACTTAACCCGTCTTCAACTATGGGAAATTAGGAGACTCAGCGACTGACTCAACTCCAAGTCGCGAGAAATTTTGCCTAACTGCAGTTAAATCTGAAGACTAGGTGATTGAAGGCATTCTTAACTCTCATTAAACCTTTGCTCTCATCTGGAGACCACGCAACCACCGTTGATCTCTGCTTTCATCTGATGCATGTCGCTAAGTCTCCAGATCCCTTGGCAAAACCCTAAAATATCATGAGACAACGCAACTAAAGCAGTCTCGTTATCACTGAATAATTTTGCACCTCCTCATTTTATCAGGTGACCTGGCGACAACACTTGATCTGGCGACTTAGTGACAACACTTAGTCTCATTATCGCTGAAAATTACTGCATCTATTATATTTACTTGGAGACTTCCCGACTACCACTGATCCTTCATCTGGTTGCATCTGACGATTGTCGCTTAATAGCTTTATCTTTTCTACAAACCCTAATCCATCATGAGACTACTTGACAACATAACATGTGTCTCATCTTTCCTTATGTCTCATAGTCGCTGGATCTCTTCTGACTTTTCAAATTCTTACCGCGACCTCACGACTATCGTCAAATCTAATCTGCATCTGTGGTTGTCGTTGTATCTCTAGATCCTTAACTTAACCCATGATCTTTCAAGAGACTTGGCAACCATTACATTTTAACTCAGCTTTTACCCCGGGTCACCTTATGAGACTTTGTGATTGAGGAAATATCCAAGACTTGAGATAAAAATACTAACCTCGATAACATGTGGAGATAATGTGACCACCTCTTAACATTCAAACCCAGCACTTGACTTGAGTTACTTTAGGAGATAAATCAATTGTGGGTCTCAAAGTTGCCAGACAAATTCATTAACCTAGGTTAAAACAAGAGATCTCCCGACCACCACTTGATCTTCTTTAAAATCAATGGCCCGCGCTAAGTCTCGTGACAAAAATAGAATATGCCATATCCTTCGGAGACTTAGCGACAAAAGGTAATCGCGTGATCGCTGGATGAAAAAGAATATTCAGCTCGGGTTAGGAGATTAAGAAACCAACGTGAAAAGGGGTTATGCACATATGGGGAAATTCTAACTTAAGTGTTGGAATTATGCTATATTTGTCATCAGTGAAAACACTTATTCGATTCTGAATGCTTACCGAGCTCATCACTCAGTCCACAGCTTATACCGAGCATTCAGTAATCACCTTGTAAAGCTCAGCGGTTAAACAGTTCAAACCGAGTAGAACAGTGGTCACCGAGCATATGAACAGTTCAGCAGTGTTTACCGAGAAGAGCAACATGTACCGAGTAGACGGTAGTCACCGAGCTTCACCGTAACTACCGAGCCATCAGTTGAAGTCAACCAAGAAGTCAGTTTCCATGAGTCACCAGCGATTACCGAGTGACACTATATCTACCAAGTCACCAACGGCTACCGAGTTCCAAGCTACACTTCGGGACTAGTATGGACCGAGCTTCTACTCTTACCGAGAGCATGACGATGCCGAGTATTGTAGTGGAT
>MU224712.1:530183-544049 GCA_018584345.1 Thuja plicata
ATTTAATTATTAAATAAATATCCTCATTTTCAATAATTGAATTTAATTATTTAGATAATTGAGAAAAAGAAATTATGAGGTCATATTCTATTTTATTAATTAAATATTGTCAACAAAATCTTCTCTCCTGTTCAGAACTAGAAACATCTCTTTAACTATGCTTTAAAGAGAAAGAAAACAGATAAAAGAAATAAAATAGTTAAAAGCAAAGAAAGAAAACAGTTAAAGCAAAGGGAAAACAATTTATTTTATTCCTTTAAAGAAAGCTTTCTAATTTGAACTGGCTTTTCTATCTGTTTTATTTCAAAAGAGGAAACTTTCTATTCTAAACAACCTCCGAGTCTATAAAAGAACTCCCATTTCTCATTCAAACCCTTCCTAAATTTCTAGTCATATGCATTTTTAGAATACTGAATTGTTGCTACATTCTTAGTTCATAATCTCATATAGAATAATCTCATTTTGCAACAGATTAATTTCAATTTCTAGAATAATCTCATTGAAATCATGGCATAGTTTTAATCTCATTTCTAGTTTAAATGGATCATTTAGATTAATCTTGCATGTTTCATTTCTAGATTAATCATTGCATTGTACTCATGGAAGCATAAATCCTTCGTTGTATATTGGTCTATGTTTGTGAGACTCTCGTTCTGAGAGCTATTTCAAAACCCCATATGGATAGAAGGCAACAAGTCGAATCATACAGACAAGCAAGATGAATAATCTCATATTCATTCTTGTGTGTATCTGATGAATAAGGACTATGTTGAAGTGTATGGTTGATTAACAAGGCCAAATTTACCACATACAATTACAAGGTGGTTGGTCAAATACCATGTACCACCTATCCCAAAAATTTGATTTCATCCCCCTATGAACACACCAATGCATAGGAAATCATTTTGTATTAACTTCTAGGGAATTGCTAGTATTAGGATCGGTAAAAAGGGCACATATGTCACATTTTTCTAAGCCTTTTCTTTTCACATCCTCATAGGATAAACCATCAGCATAAAATCTACGACACCTATCCCTCCATGAACCCCATTTTGTCACCTTTTGAGACACCTCATTTGCACTATTGGACATTTTTTCTAATGTAGTGGCGAGGGTAGAGTGATGCTGAAGATCGTAAGCCTTCAACCTATTGACCAATATATTAATTTGTGCACTATTTTGGTTAATGCATTGCACAAGGTCCTCTTGTGATGCATCTACATGACCTAACGACACATGTGGAGGGCATACGGGTGGCGATGGTTGTGGAGGAGGAGAATTTTGAGGAGGTTTTATGTGTGGAGATTGTGGTTGAGAGTTTATGGGTGGCGAGGGTTGTTGAGGGTTTACAGGTGGCGATGATGGTGCTTCTATGGGGGGTGGTCTTTCATTTCATTTTCATCTTTTTGGGTTTTTTGATGAATCTGGAATGAAATTAATAAAAGAAAATAAAAAATTAATAAAATAACCTAATTTGATTACAATTTCAAAAAAAATAACAAAAACAAACAAACTTACCTTTGTTATGGGGCGCCATTGGTTAAAAATCTTGATTAAATCATTTTTTCTTCAAAGCACGATCGGGTTGTGTTGTTGTTTACCCTCCTCCACACTTTTGCTCCACGGTTTAGGTGTTAGAAATGACCTAAGCCGCGGGCTGTTCTATTTTTGATATGGGTTATGAGAAATATCTCATAACCCGATCGGGTTATGAGAAACTCAATAAGTCTCATAACCCGATCAGGTTATGAGAAATTTTTCATAACACGATCAGGTTATGAGAAATTTTTCATAACACAATCAGGTTTTGAGGCGCACACAATTTTTTATAATATTTTCTAGGCTTGGTTTACCAAGCCTAGAACGATTTCAAATTTTCAACAACCCGATCAGGTTATTGAAAATTTGAAATTTTTTTAAAGGTGTGTCCACTTTTTTGGTCCACAACTTGGTGCACACACCCTCTAATCTATTATATTATATTCGAATATGATCTATCTATATATAATATAAATATTTAGTCAGCATTAATAATATTATGTCATATGTTTTACATAATATAAATCTTAATTTAAGAATAAATATATTATTATTCTCCTATTTTAATATTTTCATTAAATAATTATTACATTGAATCTAATAATCATTTGTTGTATAATTGTGTTTCTTCTAAATTCTATTTTATAATTCCAAATTTAAATCAATTTTTTTCAAAAAATAGAATATATGAAAACCTAAAAATAATAATTTAAAATATATTTGAACAAAAGCAAGTTTTCAAAATGTATCAAATTGAAAGAAAAATCCAGAATATTTTCAAGTCACAACCATGCAACTGCCAGAAGGTATTTTCTTGATGTTGTTGTTGGTCTTACAAATTTTCATAGTCATGTAAGTCTTCATAGAGAAAATAAAATCCTAATGTTATTCCATATACTAGAGTATGTGAACTCAAAGGAACAACAAGCTAACATATTCACCAAGCCACTACTGAAGGATATTTTTGAGTATCTTAGAGGTAAATTAGCGGTCCTACCCCTATCCAACATTCATTAATGCAAGAGGCATGTTGCATCAATTCTAGGACACATTAGAATATCTAAATTTTGAGTTGATGCTAGTGTTCACACTTTAGGTGATGCCTGAAGTTTTGAAAGGATTTATGTATGCAAACATAAATCAGTACATGCAAGGTATGATTCACTGCCTGAACAAGATTTCGGGAGTATGGATCTTTGGCATTGTTGTCAAAGAGGGAGAAGTAAGTGATTGATGACCAGAGGAAGAAAGAAGTAAGTGATGAATACACAAGTAAAGGAGACTACATGTAAGCGGGAGAATGTGATTAAAGGCAAGGAGGAAGAACAAGCTAAGAGGGAGCAAAGACAGTACATAGAGATCAGAGTATACCATCATCAATTAATAGTGTTTCCATCAATGTCAAAGAGGGAGATTGTTAACCAACTGATGGTAATGATGATGAAGACCAAGTTCAGTAGAATGGTTAGATCAGTTGTTATTTTGTCATTGATGTCAAGAAATTAATTTCTAATTTATATTAATTTGCCATATCATTCAAGAGGAACTTAATTGGGAAAATAATAAATATCAAACAATGATAAGGTACTATTGGTATAATTTTTTTTACTTAACATTTGATGTTGTTAAGTCAGTGAAGCAGAAAGGTCAAGTCGGTAAAGGGAACAAGCCTAGTTACCGAGGAGTGAGAAGTATGTTGGTAATGGGAAGTGTTAGTCGGTTAAGCAAAGCAAAGTCAGTCACTGAGCAAAGTTGACAACCGATCAAGATCAATTACCGAGCAAGGTTGGTAACCGAGCGAAGTCAGACACCGAGTGAAGATAATCACCGAGTCACCAAGCACGAAACAAAATTTGAACAGAGATTGAATTCAAGGATTTGAATGCATTGAATTAGAAGGCACAGAGATCAAGAAGATGCTAAGGACGAAGACGAAGTTTCTTACAAGATCTATAGTCATGAAAAATCAAGTTGAAGATCTGAAATGAAGATTAAGCAGCAAAAGTAAAGTTGTGAGTTCCAAGAAAAGTGCAAGTCACGAGGAAAAGGTTAACTGTTTAACCGAGTCGCAGATACATTGAATCAATTCATAAGAGATGATCTGACGGCTGAGCGCAATTGAAGGAATGCCTGATCAATGAGATTAAGAGGTAAAACAGAGGCCTATATATTGTTGAGTCTATATGTTTATATAGATATGCTGGTGAGTTGAAGAGTTGAAGTGCTACCAAGTAAAGTAGAGAAAGAGGTGGAGATCCATTCCAAAGGAGAGACTGGTGAGTTGTTGATGCCAGTAGTTTTAGAGAGCGCACAAGGGATCTGATCAAGCAAAAGGTAGTTGTACAATCACATATCAATTCAGAACATTGTTGCTTATTAATCTTTGTAACAGAAAATCTCTTAACCGAGTGGACTTAATAAGTCTTTTTGTAAATCCTTGTGAAAGGTGACATTCTAGGATGAATGTTTAAATCCCTCTAACTAGGCCACTCCTAATAGGGCGAAGATCTTAACAAATCTAAGGTAAACCCCCTAATAGGGTCACATCTAACAAATGTGCATTTTAATCTTTAACCAGATTGGCTCTTAACCGAGCATACTTCAGAAGAGTATTTCTTTTTGTGGGTGACAATTCCCACATATGTTTTTTCCCTAATTGGGTTTCCTCATTAAATTTGGTGTTACATGTAATGCTTGATAACTGTGGATGTTATTTGCTTATGTTATATGTTGTTTATCAAGTTTGTGAAGTGTTTACAAGTTTCAATTGTTGTTGTTATTTGAGTTACTGAGTTGAATCAGAGGTTTAGTTTTAAAGTGTTAAGTTTTAATATTTTCTGATTCATCCCCCCCCCCCCTCTCAATAAACCATCATTTGCTAGATAAAACCAACAATCCCTCCCAAGATATTCTCAATTAGTATTCTAATATTTGACCCTAACATTAGGGTTAAAGATTTAAGCATAGTTAAGTTGAAAATAATACTATCCAATGTGAAGAACAAAGAGACCACTTGGCTAATTTGTGAAACACCAAAATAGAGTCCAAAAAAGTCCTCAAATACGCTAGTATTCTATAGAGAAAATAAATATGGGTTTTTCAGCGCTCAACGAATCAAGGATTTTCATACATGGAGCAAGGGTTATTCAACTCATGCATTCAAAATGATTTCGTAAATTATCTTTAAAGAATAATGCTTTCACTAAATATTATTGCAACCATTTGCAATTGTAAAAATGAATCAAAATGAAAGATTGCGTACAACATACTGAATCTTTGCAGGTAAAATGATTTCCCAAAAATTACCTTTTCTTCTCTGTCTGGTCCTCCTTCCTCTTAAACCTCCTCTCCTTGTTTCTTATCCTTTTTTGTTCCCCTCTTATTGGTAAACAGATTGTTCGTTGTAGATTTCAAACTAACTCACCTAACAAGCAATGACAAGTCATCCCTACTATTGGAGACATTGTTGGGTAATTGCAATCTTCCTCTACATTTGAGAGGTGTATTCCCCTCATATGATGGGGCATTTTTTGCACTTTTGACCTAAAAGTACATAAAGGAGAAAACATAAAACTAAAAGTGAATGGATAACAAAAACCCTACTAGAAGACATATGAATACCAAATAGGACTTCATAATTGATAAAAATTACAAGGGGGTTTATCAGCAAATAATTTTATCCATATGATGATGATGAGAGAAGAATAATGAATCTTAAAATATAAAGAGATGAGCTACTTCAATATATTCAAACCAAGATACCAAATCTTGTCTGTGTCATTACATCAATTGAATAGATTACCAAATATTTTACACATATGTATAAAAAGATAATCAATTTAGCATATGAGAAAGTGACAAGGATAATAAAGGAATTCATTTTAGAACACACAACCTAAAATACACTTTTGACCTAAAAATACGTAAAGGAGAAAATATAAAACTAAAAGAGAATGTATAACGAAAACCCTACTAGAAGAAATATGATTACCAAATAGGACTTGATAATTGATAACAAGTACAAGGGGGTTTATCGGCAAATAAGTAAATAGCCATATGATGATGATGAGAGAAGAATAATGAATCTCGAAACATGAAGAGATGAGCTAATTCAATACATTCAAACCAAGATACCAAATCTTGTTTATGTGTCATTACATCAATTGTGTAGATTACCAAATGTTTTACACATATCCATAAAAAGATTATCGATTTAACATACGAGAAAGTGACAGTGATAATAAAGGAATAGGTTTAGAACATACAACCTAAAATGCATTCTTCATTATCTTTCAAAATTATACAATTCCAAAATCCTTTTGTACATAATGTGAACATATAAATTATTCAAAATACCATTGAAAATTTCCCTAGAGTTTCTCCTTTGTAAACGCCCCCTTTACATTACAAATAATGTTTATAGGCTTTATAGGATAAATACCTTGTAACCCCTTTGTATCCACCCAGTAACTAACTTGATAACTACTTCCTAACTACCCCATTGATAACTACCTTTCTGAAATACAAGAGCTTTGGAAAATAATAACCCTTGCCAAGTTAGGATTTGCATTGTTTTTCTGGAGAAAAGTTTGTTTTCTAACCTGTCGTTACAATAAGTGACATAGTCACTTTTCACAAAAAGGCAACTTGAAGCCTATAACCTTGGAAGAAAAAATCAAGTTGTCAATTTTTGTTGGAGTCACGGGCCTTTGTCTTATTTTGATTAATTAATTATTTGATCATCAACAACTTATCCTTCAAGGAAGCGTACTTTAATTGCATTTTTTATCCATCCTTTCCTTTTTAAGAATATAATGCATTCTTGAATGATGATGAGGTTTTTATAATACATGATCGATTCTTGTGTGATTTCAAGTCATTACTACTTTGAATATCTCAACAATCATCTTTAGAAGAATATTTTTTATCACAAAACATCTTGCACATTGCTTGAACTTCACAAAATGCTTCTCACATAACATGAAATGAGAAAAGTTGAACATATTCACTAAACAATAAACACATATCCATCCACTATTTCTTTGCAGTCATGCACACACATTTGAAGTCGTTGGAATTACTTGTTAGTATCTATATAAGTAATGGCTACTTCCTCTTATATGGATGGATGCAATAAATTAAGCCCACTTGTATTGCCTATAGAAAATATCTTGATAAATATGCAAAGCCTCACAATTCATCATTATTGATAGAAAACTCTGGAATATGCGCTAATTATAAATTGCTAAATGTGTCACAAGTTCTACTAACCATTTTGGCTATGTGAATTATAATTAACTTGCAAAAATAACTTTCAATTAACGTTGACTTAATTTGTTTATAATTTTGATAATGACCTCACAACATAGGTCAGCATTGAGATATGGCAACGTCTATATAGGGATCAAGATGCACCATTATTCAAAATTTTGAATTAATTAAAAAATTAAAATAATTGCTTTTTTATTTTTAACACTTTTGTTTGTGAAAGGTTAGAATTATTGATTAATTTTTTAAAAATTTGAAAAAAATAAAAAGTATTATTATTTTTAATTTTTAAATAATTAAATATTTTATTCACTAGCTTGATCCTTGCATAGCAATTTCCTTGAGATATAAAGTGTCAACTTGATTAGAATTGTTGATAAGGATTAATCTTTCCTTTGCAATAGCTTCTTGGACAATAAAACTTAGTAACTTATTTGAAATCACCATCGATGTGTTTTCATATGCATTTGTGATTTGAGGGAGTTACTAACCTATGTGAAATAGCTAATGATACCAATTTTACCTTCAATGATGTATGCATGAGTCTTTTTTGTCATTAATTGAAAATGCATTGCATAACTCCAGAGATATAAAGTTTGTCCTACAAAACCAGTTCTCCATTATTAAAACCTTCCCCATTTTGAGAAGACTTTGCCTTCAAATTTACAAACATGATGAACAACAAAACATGACTAATTGTTGCCCCCAATTGATATTTTCACATAACTTTCCCTAATTTTTTATTATGATCATTAAGAACAAAACCCATAAATTGGATTCCCTTTAAATCAAATAAAACCTTCAATTTAATCATTTTCGTGAATAGGTGAACGAAATTTGAAGTATTAAAATCTCTCAAACTGAAAGATTCTTTGACCTACAAGCTTGCCATATCAGCTGAAACATCACCAAAAATTATCCCATAAAAGGATAAGTACATCTCCGACAAATTTGGAGATTTATTTGTTTTTGTGATTTCTACAAGCTACATCACTGCTTTCCAAAGGTTTCAATCGAAATGACAAAGGTTCTACTCCAAGATGGTGAGAGAGTAGGGATTTGTAAATGACTAGGTATATATTTGACTACGAGATACTTGACAAAAAGATTTAGACCCAAAAAATTTGAAATTTGTCAAGTTTAAAAATAGAACTTCTTTACATGTTTCACATTTTTTTTAATCACTGCCCTTCTTCCCCCATTAACCCTTGATTATTTGTCACCTCCAAATTTGCATGAGATATTTTTTGCATTAATTCTTAGTACTGACAATTAATTACCACTACACAAACTATCATAGACTCTTAAAATTCCATATTGCTGAAGGTTTTGCAAATGGGGTTGCAAGCAAAGTGGGCTTAACCATGGAGGAAACTCTGTAGTTAAGTGTGCTTAAGCTTGAGTAGTACTGGGATGGGTGATCTCCCGAGAAGTCCCGATGATTCACCTCTGTGAACATCACCTAGATGCAATTAGTGGTAAGTGTTCCATTCATTCTCATGAGAGAAAGGTTCTTGTGACTACTCATGAATTTATATTTTATCATTTACAGATTAATATATTTATTTATTTATATATATCCACACACGTGTTATCCTATGTCTCAACAACCCAAATTTTGGAACTTTTGCATCAAAATTATTGCCAGGTTCATAAAAAAAGGTATATTTGTCTAGAGTCTTCATATTGGCATCATATGAGAGATTCATCATCGCAATTTATCAAACCCTTCAAAAACACCAAAGTCTAATTGGTTAGAACAGGTTATTCATGTCAGGTATGTGTCAAGAGTCTTCGGATTGTCATCATATCATCATATGAGAGATCCATCATCGCAATTTATCAAACCCTTCAAAAACACCAAAGTCTAATTGGTTAGAACAGGTTATTCATGCCAAATTCTATGTCCAATGTCAAACTGAAAATTCCATATGCATTGTTCCCTATGTACCACAGATCAACTTTGCGCATTGGCGTTAATGGCGATAACAATTCGATTTCAAAATTTTTGAATATTTATGCAAAATAATTCTGCGGAGATAGTTATATTTATATTTCATCAAATCTTGCCAGTTTTTGGGATAACCCACTTCGCAGTCTTCAAAATTTTAAAGCTTCAATTTGTCAGCAACTGAATTGCGGAAAAAAATAGATAAGAGATTTTATTATATTTTGAAGGATGCGATTTGATGGATCTTGGTTGCCATGGTTTCATTAACAACATGGTATATTTTCAGTAAAAGAAAATATGAAATTAATTGCAGGATATGCCAATTTCTCTCTGTCATTGGGTCTGTCAAATTCACGAACGAGTTTTCAGTTCCATGTTGATAAAATTTCGGGCATTAAGAAACACCGTAATGTCTATTTCCAAGTTTTCCATGGTGAAATTTAATTGTTCAATATTCATTGAAGTCTCTGATTCATACAAGCACACATTCTACATTGTGAAATTTTTTAGATCATTTACAATTAAATGTGAACAGGGCATGTGTAGAGAGAAAATGAGAAAATTTGGGAAAGAAAGAAAAATGAAAAAGAAAGAGGTTATGAGAATTCACAACTCATTATAGAGGGAAAAAATGGTTGTAAAAGTGTACAATCCATAATAAAAGTGAATGAGAAAATATAAAATAGGGATGTGAAAATTAGAAAGTGATGTTTTTAATTTAAGAAATGGAATTGTAAAATTTCACAATTTTCAATTATTACAACAATTTGTATAAGAAATGTTTGTGAAATAAAACAATTAGAGATTGTGTAACTAAATTTAAGTTATACAAATTCACAACTCAAATCAAGACATTGAAAAACTTCCATGAAGATTTGGGTCAATGTGAATGATTAAATGCATAATAAGAACTGTGAGTCACATGACTCACATCTTTCATGTCATTTCCTCTCTACTAGAAGAAGAAAAAAATTGCTATTGCTTTTGTAGCTATATAAACCAATAAATCATAAAAATGTTTGTAATATTGAAAAAATCAATAGAACACAAAATATTATTATTTTATTGCATATCAAGTTACTGATTACAATGTGAATTCATCTCTTCATAGAAAATTTAAAGGATGAAACCAAATAAACATACAAAAGGATAAAAATCATACGTCAAGCTAAACATTAAAAATAGCAAACTCTCTTACATCACTAAGTTGACTTCATTACAAAAGTAATCCTTATCTTTCAATAATATTTAATATTGTTCTAATGCCCCCTGTTAAAGCTTGTGTGAGCTAAACAAAACGAACTAACATAAACCATATCAAACTAAAAACACCCTAAACCATATTCACCATTAATCTGAAGCTTTACTTTGAAAATGGACCATCAGGTAGAATGTCATCAAGCTTCCTCAAACCCTCATAAAGGTTTTAACTTTCAAGCTGAATTCCAAAGTTCTCTTATTACAATAATCCATGCTCAACTACACTCACAAAGCTCCATCGCGTTATTTAATAACTCTCGTATGGGTATGACTCCCAAGATCAACAAACTCCTTAGATAACTCAACAACCATCCATAATGAGCTTTGTCTACGTTGTCTTCCTACATGTCTTCGAAGTGCAGCTCTTCTTAACATTACATGCAATTCATCATTCAACTTGGCATAGTAATCTTTCAAGGCTTTCCTAGCAATGCATCTAGAGGGTCTTCAACATGGTGAAAAGAGTCATCGTTAGCTTCAAATACCTCATCACATTTCACTTCATGTTACCCAAAGGCAATGCATGGTTGTCAAGCCTTTCAAGTCTACTCCATCATTCTTTGCATCAAGTAAGAGCATATTGAATGCAATTATTAGTCATGTTGCTCTTGCCTTGATGGCAAAAAGTAGGACCAACGCCTAGAATGACAACACCTATAACCTGAAAAATGCTTGGATCATTCCAATTCTTTATCATTTTAGCTGGACCTCCAATCTTAGTCATTGTAGTAACCATAGATCAAAACCCAACATGCCCACAAAACGTCTACATGTGAGGCTAATGTGAGGCACCAAATGACTCACAAAACCCTTGATCCTTCGCACACAATTCCCAAGCTAAATTGCATGCTCCTTCACACTAAAAAGATGGCAACATAAAGGTTAACCATTTATTTTATTTACTCTTGACTATGGCAAAAATCCATTAAAACCCTAGCTACATATTTTTTAGAACCCTGGCCATGGCACGAAGCTACTCATATAACTTTGGATTCACAAAAGGAACACATGCATGATTTCATTTGACAAAAAACCTATGATTCGAAAATAATGTGATGATTTGAAAATAATGTCATGAATTGCAAAAGCATTGAAATCCATGATTTTTCAATTGAACCTTGGTATAATTTTTAGATAGATTGGGTCACAAGTTTTGGTAGACAAACTCGTGATCTCTCTAAATAAAATAACAATGACTTCCAAAAAACAATAGTAACTTTTTAAGAAAAATGTCTTGTTTCATGCTTATTTTATACTTGAACCCTTATGATTTTCTGCATAAAAAAATACACAATTCTCCTCCAAACTAGTCTCAATTTTCCTTAATTTGGTACCCTGATTTTTCTCCCAAAAAAATCATTTAATTTACACCCCTTGAAGATGATCAAAATTTTACTAAAACATAGTCACAATTTTCACAAAGAAAGAAACCTATGGCTTGCAACAGAAATAACCACAACTTTAAAAAAAATAGATGTCCCATTTTCTTTTAAACAATATTGCACAATTTCCTCTTTACAACAAAAAAATCTCATGTGACAACCAAACTTAGATAACATATTGTACAAAAGATGCAAAATATTTTATTCTATCAAATATCAAAATATTGATTATAATCAGGTTCATCTCTTTATATAGAATTTGGAAGATAAACCAAATAAACATGCAAAAGTATAAACGTAATACAACTCACACTAAACACTAAAAATAACTCTCTTAAATCACTAAAATGACTTTATTTTATCTTCCAATAATCATTTCATATTATTCTACTATGCAAAGCTTACTTTGCCATGACAACTTTAACTTGAATTAAATGAATATGTTGGAGACATTGGCCAAATATTGCCCCCTCGCCAACTGCTTCAAGGTTCCCAACTTGCTTCACAATGTCTTGTAATCTTTGTTTTTATATTATATCTTACCTTGGTAATCATATAATCAAGAGGTGGCTGTCATGGTTCTTTGGTATAGATTAACCAAAGATGCGAATACAAGAATATATTACCAGTGAGACATGCAATTTGACTAGACATCAAATTCTTTTTAGCTTGTAAAAACATTGTTTTTCTCGTATTGTATACTCACTCAGAATCACTACTCTTCAATCTTAACAAAGAATCTATGACCACTTGAAAAAAAACAGCACAGAGGATGTATAAACCACTTCCATACTAGCAAACTGTATTCTCAATACAAATATTGTTTACACTAATTTTAGCCATCAAAAGCAACAGAAGAAATTGCTTATGTACAAAACGTACCAGAAGATATATTACTTGTAGACCACCTAACTGCACTTTGACAGAACAACAGATTCTTTTAAACCACAACAAAGACTACATCCAATCGGTTTTAGCATTTTTTACAACCACTTCATCACACAGTGCAGCATATTCATAAACAGTTTGAAAATATCTTGCAGGACAGACCAGGCTTCCCAAATTAGCAGACTTCTTGGTTAAGATTTATAATAAAAGAGCTGATATAGAAAAAAATCTGACAACGTGTTCATATTGTAACTTTTGGTCTCTTAGACTGCTTGGTCTCATGCACATCATTAAAAAATCCTAAATTCCTTCCTCCAATCTTGACTAAGAAACTATGATAGTTCATATATATTGAAAGAAATTAACATAAATAGGTGTAGCAATTCCATGCCAGTTGTTTTATTTTCAAAAAGAGTATTTTTCTATACCTCTAACTAGGAAAAGCAAAAAGGAAAAAAGCTGTTTCTATTTAATATTCCAAGTGAATCACGATGGGGTCATAATCTATCAAAATGCTTAAAATAAAAATACCTAAATCTTCAGCCTAATCATTCTACGTGCACATACATATACAGTTCAGCATCACATGGCCCTCGAAAAGTTTCTTTGTTGGCTCCAACCGTCCATGTATGAGAGAACAAGATGCATTAGAATCTTTATAATGCTTCAATTTTAATAACTAGATCCATGTTGGGATAAACAAATGAAAATTTTATTGGCTTGCATCCCTCCCACCACACCTGGTAATCAACCATTCCATCAACATTTACTCACATTTTAAATCTTTGTATTCTACACTTCAAGAACCCTTATTTCTTAATTAAAATTTCAAGTAACTCAACATCTTATATCGGGTATTCAAAAAGTATTTCCAGAAAAATCAGCCTTTCACAATACCTATGCTGTCACACACAGCGATTTCTCAATTAGGCAACAGTACAAATAATGAATGTGTAACCAAAAATGCCTAATGTATATAGCCACTATCAAGTCTGGAGTTTAGAAGGGCCCACGTGAGCAATCTATGCCACAGTTAAGGTTAGGTGTTATATTACGACTTACAACGATCTTATCAGAATCGGCATTCGGATATATAGCAGCTTTTTCATGTGTTTGTAAAGAGATGGAGCTATCAATGTCCTAGTTTGGCAAATGTCACTTGCACACATGGTTATATGCAAAATTCTATACTAAGACATTCTGAACTTGAAAGAGGTTTATTATGAAAGGAATA
Organism: Thuja plicata; assembly: GCA_018584345.1. Classification (NCBI taxonomy): domain Eukaryota; kingdom Viridiplantae; phylum Streptophyta; class Pinopsida; order Cupressales; family Cupressaceae; genus Thuja; species Thuja plicata. The sequence goes on from MU224712.1 coordinate 543,706, forward strand.
CATCATATTTTCTTAATATTCCCAAGACCTGCAATAGAATACAACCCGCAAAGATTTCAAAAGCTGTAAACATTCTTGACAAAGACTTATCTAACTTCAGCCTTGTTAGCGTTATTCTTTTTCATTTACATATTAACAATAATCTAGCCATGGGAATTATACTCGAACTTAAATGTTTTCGATATTGGTCAAAATTTGAACGTTTATCTGTTGTATATAATGTAATGTATCGTGACTGACATCGATATATTATCTGTCCTAATAAACCTGAACACACTGCCTAGTCAACACAATTCAGTCGAAAACTTCAGACATATGCCCATGCTGAATAGCTCCTGGTAGAG
>MU224712.1:557471-569609 GCA_018584345.1 Thuja plicata
GTTGGTGCACAAATAATTCTTTTAAAATTTATTGTTCACTTGGCCCCATCTATGATAAATTGACCCTTCACTTAAGTGACTTAAGTTATAATATAAAATTATATTATAACTTTAAGTTTACAATATAAGCTCAAAACTATTAATATTTATTTTAACCAAATAAATATTAATATCTCCATTATTACTCATCATCTCTGCATGTCGTCTGAACTGGAAGCTGACGTGATCAAGCTGCATACAACCATACCCCATTTCTAAAAATAGCAGAGGTCCCTCTCTATCCCCCTCAAAACTTACTATAAATAGCAATTACTGCATACAGAGTCCTGGAGACCTCGAACAAAAGCCAAACCTGCAAAACCCTTACCATTGAAGAAGATGCATCCCTCAAAGGACCCTCTAACCTACCTCACTAGCCTACGAGGGACAAAATAATAGGCTAATCCCTCAAACTCTGATGCTCATGAAAATGAGGACATTACAGCATCCAAGGAATACATGCAAGGAATTAGTCTACCAACAGAGATGTTGTTACTGCTATACTTGGTAATTTACATACATGAAATAATAATACAAATGGCAGTGCATACCAGAGATAAGAGTAAAATGTATTTTTATTCGCTCATGAATTCATTACAGAGAAGAAGACCAAAGATGGTCAGCCAAGGATTACAATTTACCTAACGATACCATACTCCATTCCTTGGCTGTAAACAACATATTTAAATGACCCGACAGTTGCCAAGAGAGACACAACTGTTAACCAATTGACACAACAACTACCCAACAATGATAACACACTTAATATAGACAATTAATACATTGATGGATAACCAATATTATCAAACACAACAAAGGCATTTTTATGGAAACTATATCATCCTCCCCGAAAAAAAGAACCTAAAAAATATAAAAAAATAAAATAAAAAAAACCTCTTCCAAACAAGTATACATCATGTAATATCCAGGAAGACTAATGACAAGAGTGTAGATAATGACTTGTATTGTCCAAACTCAAAGTTGTGTATTTCAAAAATAAAATGGGGATCTGGGGCAACTGCCCCAGCAAGGTCAAGGGGTAGTGTCCCCAGCGAGGTCAACACTCTTTGCAGGGGTCTGCGGCAACACCCCCAACGAGGTCGAGGGGCAACGCCCTTCACAAGGTCCAAGAGCAGCGCCCCAGGCATGCTCCCTGTCACAAAACAAGGTGAGGTTGAGGAGCAATACCCCCGCCGCCAAGACCAACTGAACACCTTCAGAACCACACAAAACTTCATGGTGTGCATCATTTTCTTGAATTTTTCAGATTGCAAAAACAATACTGATAAGGCCCAAAAATAGAGGTTTTGTTGTGTTTAACCAACATATGATGTCAAAAAAATTATCAAATTGTACTCCCCACTTCAAAACTGATTATCATACTAGAAGTTGTCGTACCAAGTTATGCTTCATCCACATCAGTCTTCGTATGGGTGCCCGCTATATCCATACATGAGCAGAGAACTGTGCAATGCCAATAGTTTGTGAATCCCATATGGACAAATGACAAGAGAACTATGCAATGTTAAACATTTGATCTACCCGTACGGAGAGATGATGCTTAAATGACTGTACGGTGTGTGGAACCATCACAACCCGTCGTTCCTTTCCCATACAGAAGAATGATTGTACGACGTATGGAACCATCAAAACCTATCGTTCTTTTCCTGTACGGAAGAATGATTCTGGACTGGCCTCACAATGTATGACATAATAAAACTCCCCCAAGTTGATCACTATTTGTGTCGTACAATTGATTAGAGTGCCCATGGGATGTACAGTCTAAAGGCACGTACAATTGTTTTGAAGGTTCGTATGGGATGGAATTGTCGTAGGTGATCAACAAGTTAACTTTTTCCGTACATGGAGGAACTGTTGTGTTCGTATGCAAAATTGTGTTGCTCGTGCATGATGAAATGCCTGTCGTATGAGATGATGCAGGCAACGTACGGTGTTGTACCAGTTTTGTACGAGAGTATGCTTTGCCATGTGTCGTACGGAGGTGTCATACGGGTGCCATATGAGAGTAAGCTTCACTAGGTAATGCTTAGGGGTGTCGTACGAGTGTCGTACAGGTGCGTGCATCACCAGGCATTGCATGGAGGTGTCATATGGGTGTTGTACGATAGGATTGAAATTCGATGTTTGAACGATGAATGGAATGGAGTGTGGGATCCGTACATTGTTCATGTTGTCGTATGAATGGCTTCTTGTGCCATAGGGATGGCTCCTTCTCCAGACTTCTATACTTGCCAATCTGCCTGCCAACCTTCCAATTCTCAATCTACCCGTACTTGTCCTTTATCTACAAAACTATGTATCTACCAAAAGAACCATTCCCTTGTCGAGAGTGGATTTTATAATTTGTCGAGAGTATGAATCAGCCAATGGCCTTTGTATAGTCTTCATTATTTTTTGCTTTCTATTTTCCATTCCCGTACTGTTAAATGTATCCTCCATAACTTTACATGCTTTCATCGGTTTATCTTCACAGAGAGTTGTAGCTTCTAGAAAATTACACATTGGCGCAAATACCTCATAGTCCTCCATTTGCCAATAGAATAGTTCATTGAGAGAGCTTGTCTCATCCTCCGAGTAGCTTTCAGGTTCCAACACCCCTTCATCATTAGGTTCCATTGTCATTCCTTCCTCCATCTCGAACTTTCTGCCCTCGAACTCTAAGTCTGATGCCAACTCATGGCTTACTACCTGGCTCCGTAGGTCAATGACGTACTTCCTCTCCTCACTCTCGATGGAGTGTTTTACTTCCAATTGTGGTTTGCTTTTGCCATGATCAGTTAGCCCCTCCCAAGGAGGGCGTCATGTGCTTTCTTTTCTAGCGGGATGACCACAAAGTCTAGAAAGAAATGTTGGTGGCCAGTGTTAGCTTGCCAAGCCCCTTCAATGTCTCCTCCAATAGTACATTCACACCAGAGCCTCCGTCGACCATGGTGTTTGTCAACTGATGTCTCATTATGTCCATCTCGACAATGGTCGGCTTCCTTCCAATGCCCATCGTCAGCAACATAGGGTTGTTTTGGGGTGGTGAATTCGTCGTTGGTTCATCTTGCAGCTTACATTCGTGTTGGCCAAGTGTGTCGTCACTGACGGTGTTGGTAATTGTCATTCTCAGTTGCGGCATAGTTTGAAGAAGGTTGCCACCTTGTTGGGTAAGGTTGTCTGTAGCACTTGCCAAACTATGTTCTTCTCTGACTCCAATGGCAATGGCGTACTTGCAATTCCGTTGGAAGTTATTCAGTCCTTCGCCATCATTTGTTCTATTTCTAGTCTTGCTTCACGAAGTCGCTCCTTCGTACGACGGCCCAGGTACATCGCCTTCTTTGTTTATGCTCTCGTGGTTGCCAAATTGCCTTGTCTTGTTCTACGTCCAACATATTAATGCCCTTCTGCTTCGGGTAGTTGGTGTCTCCATGGTCACCTAGTCCACACCATTTGCACAATAATTGTACATTGTCTTTCTCATTCTGGCAGTCTCTCGCAAAGTGTCCCCATTCGCTACATTGTCGAAACTATATGATGGGAGTCCTCTAGTCATATTATATTTATGATGAAATTTTGATATAGAATTGTAGTAGTAGCAGTCCTTTGTGTTGGCGCTCCTGAATTCCTCATATTGGATTTAATGCAAAGTGTTTGACGTAATGTATGTAAAGTATAAATCAGAAAAATTGCTGGTGTGCGATTAAATTTTGGATAAGGTTTACTATAGCAAGTTTCTATCTGTGTATGATCATAAGGTCAGCAACCTGCTCCCCATCATTTTTCTTCATCAATTGGGTCAAGGTGCTAGTGGCATCTTGCAAGTTAAGAATTAAGTTGGTTGTTTTAATTGGTATCGTATCTAGAATGCTTTCTTTACTTTCTAGTATCTACATGCACAGAATCAGTTCCATGAAGATTTCAATTGTTGGTTATCCATACTTAGTTCTCCGTTCTTTTTACTGTGCTTATTTGGGATCCAATAGATGCAACATTGTTGAACTTGACTGTTGTAGGCTGTTCTGTTTTTCTTTTTTTTTTTAAGGTGTTTTGGAATAGTTTTGAATTGACAAATAAAGTGCAGATGATAGAAGTAATTGCAGGAAACTAATAACTCGGGAATTTGTCAAAACTCAAAAATACATTTGGCTGAAAATTTCAGATTTTATTTCTTAAAACTATGACCAACCCAGATCATTAAATGACATTACATATCTATTTCAAATCATAACCAGAAAATATAGCAATGATTTAGCTTGAGCTTTTAACAAAATATGCAATTTGGATGTGCCAAAAGTTGACGCCGCTCTCCAAAAACTCACATATACCCACATAGAGGATAATCAAGATAAAACAGATCCAAATTGCCTCCAAACAGCAGCTCTCAACACCTCAAACCCTAACCACCCAACAACTAAAGAGCATCGCCAAACACAAAGATGTACGACCAGCATATGAGAGTACGGCCAGCCTAAATCACAAAATGGACATTAGTGTTGGAACGTGTCCAGCATATCCCCTTGGGATTCATGACATGGTCTAACAACAACCTATGAGATCCTTGATTGGGGTAGTAGCAGTTTCCTAAAAAAATGCATCTTTTGGGAGAAATGGCTAGCTCAACTCCCTTCAAGTGGTATCTGAGCGGGGTCGCAGGCTCGAACCCCCTGTGAGATCCTTGACTGGGGTCATAGCAGTTTCCTAAACAAATGCATCTTTTGGGAGAAATGGCTAGCTCAACTCCCTTCAAGTGGTATCTGAGCGGGGTCGCGGGCTCGAACCCCTCGATGACACTGAGGGGGAGATTGTTGGAACATGTCCAGCATATCCCCTCAAGATTTGTGAAATGCTCTAACAACCTCTTATGAGATCCTTAACTAGGGTGGTAGCAATTTCCTGAACAAGTGCATCTTTTGGGAGAAACAACCAGCTCAACTCCCTTCGATTACACCTACAGTTACTCATATGGAGATTGTAGGAATTAGCTTGATAGATGTGATTATGCATGAATGATTGAGAGTAAATGATCTCCTTAAAAATTAGAAAGTGTGATTGTACACAAGGACTGAGAGAAAATTTTCTTCTAAATGAAACTTGAAACAAACAACACAAGGACAAAAAATTTATAAAAAAAAAAAATTCGACATTAAATGTTTTATATAAATCTATTTTTTAAAATATAAATATTAAAACTACAAAATTATCTATATAGTTAACATCTATAAATCATGATAAAGTTATCAAGCTTAAACCATAAAATTTTTAAAATACTACACTATTTTTAAAAACATTAAAAAATGATATTTTTAACTTAAAAATAAAAATATAGTATTTATATTTTTAACTTATAATATAAAATGAAAACACTAAACTTTATTTTAAAACATAAACTAAAAATATTTTAACTTTAAAAAACAAAAATAAAAAATGTTCAATTTTATATATATATAAAAATAATTTGTTTTTAAAAATAAAATTAAAATATAACAGATTATATATAGATAGTAAATAAAAAACTTATTACCATATAATTAAATTTAAAAAATTATATATATTACATTTTATTTTAAGAAACAAACTTGAATTAAAAAACTCCTTTGCCAAAATAATAAAAGGATTATTTTCGAACCCGATAGACATTACCACCATATAAAATCATGGCTTAAAATTTTATAAAACATTAAAAAAAAAGTTAAATGAAACTATTAAAAGAAACCTAAAAAAGGCGACTACTTTTCCAAAGATTTGGAATGAGTAGCGACCACGTCTTCTCACGGCGGAAACTGTGTTGTACGCCGGAAAATGCATTTATTTTGGTGTGTCCTCAAATACTATTTTCCTTTCCCTGTGCTCGTCGGCTGCCGCAATTTGTATCTCAGACTATCATACACCCAGACGAAATTTCTTGAGCTCTATCCACCGACAACAGAAGATTTATCGAGGTCAAGTCATTATTTGTGAAAAAACCCTTAAAAATGCTTTGCAAGAATAAATTTTATAAAACTACTAATGTCGCCCTGTTTTGTTTGAATTTTTGGACGAATTTAAACGAATTTCAAATATTTTTCATGAGTTCGCCGAATTTCGAACTTGAAGCCGAAAATTCGGCGAACCCTGTGACATAGATTTACAACATTAAAATAAAAAAATTCAACTATATCTGTGAGGTAATTTACTAATTTATAATTCCTGACTCCTTAATACCAATTTTTTCATATACTCATACTTCTATCTGTTTGCAATTCCTCATAAAAAATAGTTTCTTCAAGGATAAGTCAAGTGGCTCACTCAAAACATGGGATTGAAAAAAATAAACCACAATGATATATAAGTACTAGCACTTGCACCTAAAGAAAGTGCAATGGTTGTATCGATAGTAAAATATATGATGAATAATATGAAATTCTAGATATGAATGAATGCAAATTGTTTTGAAACAATAAATACATTCCTTATTGGTTTCTGGGATGCCTTCTTTGTTGTTGATGTGGATTGCTTGAGGATAACCTTATATGATTCTGCTTCAACAAGATCCCACATATTTATTTGTTTGTTTTTTTCTTTTTCCTTAGAGTGTCTATTTTTTGTATGTGTTTTTTTATTTTTTAATTGACTTGTTTTTTCTTTTTCTTAAATTGTTTATTTCTATATATGTGATTTGCTTTTTTTAATTGACTTTTCTATTATTTTCCTTTAGGTTCCAGATTCTTTCCTTACATCTATCTTCACAATTCTCCTTTCTATCTATTTCATATTGATGATGGATCATACAGCATGATCTGCATATGGATGATGTAAAAAACTCTTTATTTTATTTAACATCATTTCACAAATATAATAAAATGTTATTTGTAACACAATTTTATAGATTAATTGAAACATAAACATAATTAAATAGCTTATATTTATCTTTGAAAAATCTATATAAAAAGCTTTTATAGATATTCTCGAGGTACAATAAAAAATATTTATTAAAAATTATAAAATAAATATTTGAAAAATAAATTAACATGACCAATGATGCTGGCATGACACGCCCTCTAGCTCCAAATGCTTTTGACCCAGAGCTATGAACCGTTTAGGCCACAAACGAGGGACCTCATCGAAAGCACAAAGCTTGAGAGCACAGTGGATCGGCAGGGGTTTGAACCTTGGTGGCCGTTTCACTAACGAAGTGTTTAAACCACAACACCACACATCCAAAGGCAAGTGCAATAAAAATATTCATTCAAATTGATTATTCAAAATAAGTAAATAAAATGGGGAATGCCCCACAGCGCAATGGTAAGTTGTGAGCCTCTCGTCTAGAAGGTCTTGGGTTCAAGTCTACTTGAGCCTCATATTGATTTCAACTCTGGCCCATTTTGAGAAAAAAAAAAGTATAAAAAATGAATTAATACAAAATTTAAACAAAATAATGATAAAAAAATTAATCAAAAACAAAATTAAGATCAAAAAGATCAAAAATAAAAATATTTTATTTGATAATTTTTTATTTAATAAATAATTATTATTTTTCAAGCTCTATTTTTCACTTTTGAAACAGGTATATTTGTTTCTAACATATTGATTGAAAAATTTTAGATTTTAAATATGTACTATAAATTGATATTCTTGTTACATTTATATGATTAAAAAATGCAAAAATAAATATGAAAAATAAATTAATAAAACGGTATTTTACTAATTATTTGTCATCTTTTTAAAAAGATTAACAAAGATAATATTAAAACAATTAATATCACTATTCCCAAAAAAAAAAAAAATACCAGAATAAAATTTTAAAATTCTGAAAGAGAATATGAGAATAGATGTCGGTGTTTCTTATAATAAAAGTATACATATTCAAAAATGCTCCAAAGCGTAAAACAAACAGCATAAACATATAAGCTAATAAGTGAAAAAAGTTGTTGAATTTGAAATGGCATAAGGGAATCCCATGGAAACAAAAGATTTCATGTACAAACGCCCCTTAGGAAGCCTCATAGTAATCATACACCCTCCTTTCATACAAATTTTGACTTTATTAATAGACACGAGAAAGTGCTAGCTTGTTTGTTATGTATAAGCCTATTCCTACACTTTGCATGCAGCTCACGTGGCTTTCCTCTCCCTGGGCAAGTGTTGGATATATGTTTATTTTATTGCATTCAGGTCTTCAACGCAGTTTCAAAGAGACGTATGGTAAAAAAGATCCCTGTGCATACGGGAGTCACCTCTTCGCCTACATATGGACTTGCCTTCAATTCCATCACAATCACAAATTTCTCCATCAATTCAATGTTTTCTACTCTGTTTTCAGTGTTTTTAGAATTTGAATGCCAGCTCTGAGTGAATGAGGACAAAACCAGAAACATCCTAGGTTTGAGGTGAGCCTAATTTTAGAATCTTTTGCTTTCTGCATCATCTTAACAAAACTTATACTGCCACAAAAACAATAGGAAATTCTTGAAATGAAAATAAACAGCAGCCTTCCCTTTACCTACTGCGCATATCGTATCCTGCAATGACCAAGCATACTCGTCCCTTCCGATAAGCACACAAAAATGAAATGTCACAAGCACTTTTTTTTGTAAACATCCTATTGACTGCTTTATTGCCATATTTATTAGAAAATGACTAAAGGCATTTAATTGTGTAAATTACAAGTAAAGAAGAAATAACAATATTTGTTATTTGAAGTAGATTAATCTATGTTATCTGGCAATACTCATTGTTTCAACTCTTACGCATTACATTTATGATTTACTCTTAACCTTGCATATCTGCTCTAGATGTGAAGGGATCTGACAGCTACAACTTTAGCAATGTCTTGGAAAATCCCATTCCCAAGAGGCCTGGTAGACCAGATTTTGCCACTTACTATAGTCGTTCACTTCCCTTACATTGTGAAAGTGTAGATCATGTTTCCGCTCGAGTATTAGAAAATGGGGATTATCAGAAGGAATTGTGTGAGTGTGCTGTTTCAGAAGGAAGCCAGAGATTTCCAGCTTAAAGGAGAAGGCATAGAAAGCATACACAGGTTGATATTTCTGAGCAAAATAAATTAAAATTATAACCATAGGGAAATCAATTATTATTATATTAAAAATTTGAAAACAAATTACTCAAGTAGGCTCCTAGATCCTTCAGAAGACTTATCTGTAAAGTCAGTGAGAATTATCTGTCTGATGAAAATAACTCACTCAAAGCTTTTTCATATATAAATAAAATGAAACCATGGAGAGTGACTTCGCTTAAGAGTCTGCACAAATTGTGGCATACTGCCAATGAAGCCAATTAGGAAAAATTGGCACAGATTGCACAAAGAACTGACGAAACCCTAACACAGCAGAAATATTTTCATATGGATATCCCACCAAAATCGATCTCCCTAGAGTGGCATATTTCAAATCACATTAGAAGCAGTGGATCTTACAGGCGGTTGGAACCGGTGTAATAAATTTACAAATGCATATTTCTGCAAGTAACAAATTCGGCGCACATGGCTGGAGAATGAGCCTGTGTGATAAATGTGGTAATACATGCTTGGGCAAAGATATTTTTGCAATTAATAATCCCGGCATGAGCAAAGTTTCCGGGGTGAAGGTCTGATCAAACTTTTTGGCGTGAGGGACTCTTAATTTTGGTGGGCAAAGCCCACATTAAAGAGCCTACTGGAAAATAACAAAACTCTCATTACGAGGAATAAACTCTACTTTACCTTGTCCATCACCCTAACCCCCTAGGTCCTGGTCCATACGTTCGGATTCGAATTCAATTCGCTGGGGATACGGACAGGGTTCTTTAAATTCCTTGTGGGTTTGCCTTAAATGATACCTAGCGGACCCGTGAAGGATTCCAGACCTTTTCTTTTTTTTGTATTGCTATCACGAATTTGTTGTTTCCCAACTATCAATAGGAAAGGTCCTTTTATAGTCCACGATACCAGCCATATGTTTTTGGGTCTACTATCCGTATTTTATAGTCCACGATACCAGCCATATGTTTTTGGGTCTACATATGGTGACAGTAATTTGGGACTATCCATATTTTATAGTCCACGATACCAGCCATATGTTTTTGGGTCTACATCTGGTGACAGCAATTTGGGACTATCTGTACTCTTTGCGGGAGGCACCTAACTGTGTTACGAATGAGGGGTACATACCCTATCTCAGCGGGATTTGAACTTGTGACCTCTCTTTCAAGAATACAAGTTTTCCACCACTCAGCCACAAAACTTTGCTGGTTTTTTTCACAATGCAATACTATCATTGCTCACCAATTTGACTAGAATGTGCTCCACTAGAATGTCAGCATTGCCACATGAGGAAAACCCAAATGATGTGAATTTTAAGCAACCCTTCATATTATGCTCCACTACCCTTCATATTAAGCTCCATCGTAGTGAACATTGGCATGATAATAGTATACTATATAAGAGTAAATTATATAATAGTATAATATATGATAGTAAATTATATTAAAATTATATTATAATGTTATATAATTTATTTATTTTTTGATGGGTAATGGGCCGAAGCTGAGATTTAATTATTATTATTGGTTGATTTAATTATTATTATTTGTTAAGATTGGAGGTCTCACAACTTTACCGTTGTGCTATAGGTTGTTGCCTTACCATAATGTTATATTAGAATATATACATTTTTATTAATATTAGCAACCGAAATTAATATTATTATATTTTAATATTATATAATCAATTTCTAATTTTATTAATAATTTATTGTATATTATATACGAGTAAATTATAATATTATATTAAAATCTATACATTTTTATAAATATTAACGAAGGAAATTAATGTTTTTATTAATTTTATTGTATATTAGTTTTCCTATTTATTCTTTATCATAACTATAGTATTATATTATATTAATGTTATATTATATTAACTTTATTATTTATAAATTATTAATATTGATTTTCTTTTATAATTTTATTTTACTATTATATATTATTAATATGGCATAATGTTTGTAAATAGTATTGCAATTAAAAATACGTATACTAAGTCAAATATTTTTATTTTAGGTTTTATATATATATATATATATAATGATTTTGTGCGGACAAATCCAAACCGAACCCAACTCCCAAAAAAATTTGACTGAACCTTCGAACTCGAACCCAAACCCAAACTGAAACCGGAACCGCCAACTTAGATGCAATGAGTGCTAAGTGTTCCATTCATTCTCATGAGAGATGGATTCTTGTGAACCACTACTAATGAAACTTGAGTCAATGAGTTCGACTCAAAAAATTACACAATTGAATCCTGATAGCAATAACACAATTTGACTTGCTGTGGAAAATATCTCCTACTTATCAATTGATGAGCTTAAGGGGCTTTCTAATGAATGGTTAATAAGGCACAACACTTGCTGAAGGTTTTGCAAATAGAGTTGCAAGCAAAGTGGGCTTAACCATGGAGGAAACTTTGTAGTTAAGCACACTTAGCTGGAGTAGTACTAAATTGGGTGACCTCCCGGGAAGTCCTGGTGCTTCACCTCTGTGAGCATCACCTAGATGCAATGAGTGCTAAGTGTTCCATTCATTCTTGTGAGAGATGGTTTCTTGTGAACCACTACTCATGAAACTTGAGTCAACGAGTTTGACTCAAAAAACAACACAATTGAATCCTGATAGCAATATCACAACTTAGACTAAACTGTATGAAATAACAACACTGAGTGATTTGGCCTCTTAGTAAACAATAATTGCTACCCAAATATTCATTGATTTCATGTTCATTTCATTATTCAAAGCAGCCAATGAAGCAAGGTTGCCAAGATATTAGTACTCGTACTGGTATAGGAGACTAGTACTGGTACCGGTACATCTATATTTGAAAATAGGAGATGGGGCCACTTAGAGATGTCATTTTTTAATATAATTTAATAGTTTATATAAAATATCATGACATTGAGCTGTCAACACTGCAAAACCTTTGGCAGTGGTATGCCCAAATACTATATAGACAACAAGTATCAAACACCCAACAGCAATCCAGATCTATAGGATAAAAGGAGCAAAGATTTCATCTAAAATAAAAAACATCCACGAAAACCAAATGAAACTTAATATACTATA
>MU224712.1:576287-596649 GCA_018584345.1 Thuja plicata
GAAATTTTCTATAAATATGAGTCATGACAATGGTTTTTCAAAACAAGAACAGTGATAAAGTTTGCAGATGTAATGTATTGTTTTCAGTTTCAGATTTGCAATATGTTTGTAATAATAATATATGCTAGATGTTTAGATGCATAACAGAGAAGGCAGACTTTAAACATGAACAAGAAGATCATAAATCATATAACAATGACATATTGCAAATGATAAACTTCTGACTTGAACAGTGATAAAGTTTTCTGTTAATCAGTATTGTATCAAAGTTTCAAACTGATTACGTATTGAATTAAGCTTGATAAAAAAGTTCATACACAAACAAAAAACCGAAACAAAAATCAGAAATCTTAATCAAGGTCCTTAGTTATGATGCTCTCCACTAAGTACCCGATACTTGGGTACGTGTACCCGGTACTTGGGTACGTGGGTACGCATCCTAGGGGTGTGGATACGCGTACCCATGCAACATAGTTCTTTGGTAAGTTCTGAATAAAGTTGATAAATTTATTGTTAACAATAGAACATTTCACTACAAGATATTGTGAGTAAACCTCTAGCTTTGTTGTATGATGTGAGTGGATGGTAAAATGCTACTAGCATGTCATGTCCCCTTCTTGAAATAGGATTAGACAATATCCATAATAATTGAATTAAAAATATAAAGACTAAAATTAAAAACATAATTAAAATTTGATTAAGTTAAACAAATGGTCAAAAGGCATAAAAGGAAAAGTTGTGTCCCCCTCAAACATGAGGTATAAAAGGGAGAGACGAGAACACTTCATTTGAGGGGGAAATGGAGGGAGGAAGAAAGAGGAAGCATAAGAATTAAGGAAGAAGGAAGGAAATAGAATAAAATAAGTAAGTGACTCTTTTAAAAGGTGAAGGGTTGTGACCCTTTCAAAGGGTGGTAATTGTGAAGAGTGTGACCATTGAAAAGGGCAGACACGGTGAAGAGGTGTGACCCTTCCTCACAAAAGATATAAAGTGGAAGAAGGATCAAATGGAATGGAGAAAAGGGAGTAGAGGAGATGTAGAGCAGATGTTGAGCAAAAGTATAAGGAGGGATCTGATATAAGAATTGGAAAGGAAAGAAGAAAATAAGATATGCAGCTCTGGAAGAAGAGGATATGCAGATCTTAAATGGAATATTTGCAGATTTGAAAAGCAGTAAAGACAGATTTGAGAAGTCAGAGATAGGTGAAGATTAAAAACGAAGTGAAAGGTGCAGCAGTTGTTGTCAAACAGAGGTATCTTTACATAACCAAAGGTTGTGACCCTTTAATATAGGCATTAAAAAATGAAAGGGTGTGACTCCCTACACTCGAAGGAGATATAAAAAAGAGAACTTTAATTGAGAAAGGCATCCAAGGGAGACAAAATTGGAGAATAATTTATTATTCTTAAAAAGAAATAATGAAAAGTGGTGACTCAAATCCTATGAAAGGTGGTGACCATTTCGCCAAGAAAGTATAGAGGATCACCTAACAACAGAGTAGCCGGAAACTCCTCTGCCCCTCCTTGGGCGCACGTATCCCTGTATCCGTATCCATATCTGATACAAATACAATATGGCATGGATACACATCAGATTCCCTAACCACGTGCCAAAAAATCCTTAATTTTCCGACTGTGCCAAATACTATGCGATTTGATTTTTTAAAAAATGACATAAATCATCCTTAATTAAAAAAACTTCAATCGTGCAACTTTTTTTTGTTGGTATAAACAAAAACCTACACCAAATGTGGAAGACAAATGAAATGTTTTTCTATTTCAGCTACACATTTTTTTGGATTATCTTCAAGAGCAACTCTATCATTTTAGAATATTGTAACATTTAAATCAACTTATAATTGTGTATGTAGAAATTAGATGTCTATATTGCTTTTGAAGTAATGAAATTATCCTGTAATAACTTAGAAAATTGTGTGAAATATGTGTATTTGTTTCGTATGAATGTCGTATCCAACCGTATCCATATTGGGTGTCTTAAAAAATGGCCGTATCCATATCCAATATTGTACCCGTATTTGTATCCGTATACGTATCCATGCAACTTTACCTAACAATCATAACTCAGGAATCCAGCAATCACTAATCCCTCATGATATCAATCCATCAGCAAGATCAAGCAAACAATCATCAAATCCATATCAATCATCACTTCACCTTGGGATCAAAGAAGAAAACAATTCAGCAATCAAGCATCAGTTTATTGAATCAACAATCACCTAATCATCACTCAACAATACCTTATATCATCAAATCAAAGGAATGCATTCATTCAATCAATCACTCACCAAATTAGAATGTGATATTACTATATAATCTCTCATATATTAAACGAAAGCAATGATACACTGCTATGATCCCATCCAAACTCTGACTTGAAATAGTCTCAAGATAGTAAGACTTCACAATTTCTGACATAACGAAATATGACTTCACATACCCATCAATAATCTGAAACCATAATTGCAATCTGCTTGATCTAAATTGGTTTTATAATGGCAAATAAACAAACAATATTAGAATACAAAGGCATGCCACTATACCATGCTTACGATCATTGTGACAAGAAGTTGCCATTTCGTGAATATAAAATAATGTAATGGAGGCCTTAACAAAGGATTGCAATAAGAATGGCATTGGCTTACTACCGCTTAGCCTGAACAATTAATAATGAGCGGTCAAAGGGAGTGATTATGCAATAACAAATAATCATTAGTATACAACCGATTAGTATAATAAAGACATTTATATAAATTTAAATTAAATTGTTGACAGTGATTAGTAAAGAACAGGTGTAAGGACAGCAACATTGAAGGGGTGTATCTCCTTCAATAAAGATATAAAAGGGGAGACACAATTCAATTATGAAGGGACCAACCATGAAGTAGAAATCATCAAAAGAAGAAGACAAGACGTAATAAAAGATGAGCAGATTATAAATTCAGACCTACGATCTGGGTATGAATATTGTGTGGCTCATATATTACATTAAAAATCTATTTATGACTGTGTTTATTGAATTATGTATGTTATGATATTATGTGATTCATATATAGATACATAGACAGAAATGTGTACAGATAACCTGCATAATTCTGTTTTAATATGTTGCTTTGCCGATTCAAGAATATTTTATCATAAGATTTGTTGTGTGAAATACTATATGTAACAGTAATTTCTAACTGCTGTAATCAGCCATGGTATGGAAAAAGACAGGATCATAGACTGGGTGAAATGGTGATCTAATCACCTTCTAAGCACGCCGCCTCATGGTATATGACTAAGGAGTCTTCTTGTGAGGTTTTCACACCTTCACCCCATTGCAAATGGGGACCCCCTCTTTTCGCCTTAGTTGTCAGTAGGTGCTGTTTTAGGAAAAAGATGGCAACAATTCAAGAGTCCAAGTCTTAGATAGGAAGCATTCAAATTCAATCATTAAGTCTAAGTCTTAGGATAGTTGTGGTGTTCAAGTCAGGGAGAAGAAACAGCAAGATCAAGTTTTGTCATGATCAAATGAACAATGGGCAATTCATGAGACATGCAAAGTGGCAAATCGGGTCAAGCCCGAGAGGGCTTGACAGTTTCAAATTCAAACTTAATGTGGATCAAGTGCTATCAAAGAGCAATGAATTTTCAATTGATATGAAGGGCTGAGCAAAGTTTTGGACAAAACCATGGAGTTGGAATTCAAAACAATCAAATGGGAAAAATTGAAGTCTATGATGATATGTGAGGATTGGGTGTTGAACTTGTGAATTTGATTGTCAAAGATTAGGTTTGGGCGAGATAAGTATTAGGGCGTTAAGCAATGAATATACTTGAAATCTGTGAGGAATTTCATTTTCAACAAAAAAGAAAGTCAAGTATTTTGCCAAATGGGGCATGGATATCCGAAAATATTGCATATTTGGCCCAATAGAGCCCTGAGATCCGAAATTCCTCAAGAGTCTTGCCACTTGCGCCTCCAAATTCCGATTTTGTCCTTAGGCTGGAAATTTTCAAATCGAGTTGCCACATGAGGGCTTGAATTCCAAACTTGTAATTGCCACATCCAAGCATGGATTTCGATTTTATTTGCCATATGGACATAAGATTTCCGAAAACCTTGTTTGCACTTGCTACTGAAGCTATCAAATCCGAACTGCCACATAGAGCTCTAAATTCCAATTTTCATCGCCTCGTGACACCCTCAAATCCGAACCACTACTTGCCCTTACTAAAAAGTAGAGATCCCTCCTAAAATCTAGGAACCTGTCCCAAACTGCTCAAAACAGCTCACAAAGCTCCTGCATAACTCTGCAAGCCTCTGAATGAGTCCCATATCCATACTGCTGACCTACAGGAAATTGAATAAGATGTCAACCATCTGCCATCTGTTGAGCAGTCTAGGGAAGGGGCATTATATCAAGCAAACGACCAAGTAGCTCAAGCAAGTAGCCAAGCAGCTGATGAATAATCAGCAGCTCGATAAGCATTTCATTCCAATTCTCTTTTCAAAAAGTCAAGCATAGAAAAACAATGTACCTTTGACATCAATGACAAAATATTCAATAGGCTTGGCACAAATGAAATGCTACGTCCAACAAAAAAGAAACTCCTCCAACAAAACCCTTCACAGCAGTAACAATCCATTAGATATTAAAAAAAAGTCAAAAATCTCCATCTCTACAATACCCCAAAACTAAAACTTCAATTTGAAGCACAATGGTGATCTTTGTTTGAAATCACTCACCTAGCTAGTAGGGTTTTCTATACCCGAAACCAACAACTCCAAGAAGGTTTTTGTCCTCAAGAAGATTTGAAAGAAATCAAGTTCATTCCAGCAACATAAAAATATCATTCACAAGCTTACCTCAAAATGGGCCCCAACACCTCTATATATAACTTTTTGGAGGGAAATGATGAATTTGAAATTATAAAAAAATAAAACAAAAACCTTTTTGGAGAAGTTATATTACTTTTCATGAGATATTAGCCTATTACAATATGTTGTCCTTTTTATAGTTTCCAAAATTACGGAACTTTAGTGAATTAATTATATAATAACTCGATAGCTTACCCAAGTTGTAAAAAGCACTGAAATTGTATTGGAATCAAACTGTGATCATGTCAAGATAATACTGAAGATGTGGGATGATGATCGGAGCGAACCGAGTGACTTACTAAAAACAAACTGCTTCTCAAAGAAGTTTGTAGAAGCCATCAAAAGCTGGAATTCACTTTTGAAAGTGTTATATTGATCCATATTGTCACTAGGCTCATTTCCAAGAACCAAAGCCACTGCTAACCAACCCAAAGAAATCCAAGAAGTTCGGAGTTCTCCCAAACGCAAACTTAGCTGCATATGTGAGAACTTGAAAACTGAGCAAATGCTCACAAATCAATATTTCTAAAATTGGGGACACTAAATCTTCAACTACCAATAATTGATCTTACCTTTAGGAATCATGTTCTGCATACCCACATCTTGTAATTGTGCAATGATGCACTTATCATCTTAATGAGTAGTTTTATGTGCAATAGATTAGTCTTTGATCTAGTTATATAGCCTTTGGGACTAAGTACACACAGGATGCTATTGGAACAATAAAAATACCTCTAGAGAAACCCCCCTTGGGTCCAACTAAACTTGAAGTGGAGGAGAGATAACCAACTCAAGACATACCACTGCTGCCTTGATTATAAGTTAGCACTCTATTGCTCTAAATTTGACATCATTCGGGAACCTAAAACTTTGAACATATTGGATGCACCATAATGACAACATTGACAAGAGTGGATATTGTATGCAAAATCCAATGTCTAGCCCACTCAAGAAATACCTGAAATTTTCAAACACAAAAATTTGAGAGCTCCACAGAAAATCAATGTTGACTATTCCATGAAAATTTCAGTTCATTGAATCAAACTCAATATAAAGTCACATATACTAATTTCTGAACAATCAACTGTCAAGTAGAACTGTAGGACTTCAAAATATTTGGAATACAAAAGCATCAAAACAGATATATTAATGTAGGAGAAACTTTAAACAGTTTATAATTTATAGTACAAAAGCATCAAAACAGAATGTACAGATTCCACACTACATGGATGACAATCTGGGACTATATCCATTGACTTCAGTCTGACAATTCCAACTGGTGTAGAATGAACAAGAAAAGACCTTTCTGGATGGCTCCATGTAACTTACAAAATAAATTATAGAAAGTATATTATTAAATTGATTTTCTAGAAAAGTAATCACCTTTCACTACAAAGCCATTAGGATAGATAGGATCAATAGTACTATTGCTATGGATATCTGTTCACTATTACAAGGAAGTCTTCAAGAATAAATAAAAATACCAAAATAAAATTGTAACCTATTTCCCTTAACACGTCATTTCCATTTTTGCTCTATGCAAATCACTCTAAGTTGTCACAATCTAGCTAGTTCAGATCGGTGGCTATATAGAGACAAAATTTATAAGGAAATTGAAGCATTCAGTCATAATAAATGTATCTCTTTCAAGAATACCAAATTCTAAATGTCTACTCTGAATCATCAAGCATTAAACACAAGCAACATGTAGCTATTATCATCCATTACAATTGGACCATTGGTTCATGGTTGTCAATTTTTATGTGTGCAAACCAAAGGAGAAAAGGTGGAAATCAGAATATACATGTATTATGGACTGTGTATGTTTTCTGGAAGGAAAGATATCCTTTGCTCTATGAAAATGAAAAAAACAAAAGTATCATTGCAAACCTTTTCGTGCCCTTTTATGATGAAATACCCTCCAACATCGAACAAGCAATCAGCCTCTTTAAGCAGGTCTTTAGAGTTTAAACTGCTCAAGTAGCAAAGTTGTGATTTCACCATGATAGGAATTCGGCCAACTTGAATGTTTTTACTAAGAAGTTTCACATTCTTTCCACTTTTCATTAAAAAACTCGAACTGCTCTTTGACTTGTCATCTATTTTCTGTCCATCCTTGAAGTAAGCCTGCAATTATTACAACAGTACTCAAGTCCAATACAATAAGAAAAATGCCCAATAACTTGGGATCAATACAGTTACTCGTGAGCCCAAAAAACATAATTCAAAAAGGATAACAAGTTTGAAATCCGGCTCAGTTCGTTGATTTGTCTATCTTATCCCCATACATTCTGTCATTAACGTTATCTACAATAGAATTGAATTATATCCAATTTTTCATTTAGTAATTAGAAATCAACAGCAACGATTGCCAATGATAACAAAATGAGATATTCACTTCAAAAGGAAAAATAGAAATGAATGGAAGCTGCAGAAGTAGGTATCTTTTATCATTTTCTGAATATTTAAAATGGTCATGAAATGTTATTTTTTCCTTTGACCATGAAAGAACAGAGAAATGCAGCTCCATACTTATGTGTTTTTTGAATGATGCAATTTTAAGATGATATTCAGTGCAACAAAACAAAAAAATGCATTTTAAATATCCATGATTTTGAAATAATTGACATCAAAATATGAGGTACCTTAATACTGAATTTAGATTTTAGCACAACTCTTAACTATTTATGAATTAGTTGTATCCCTAGAGCTTTTATTTGCTAATCTGTTTTATCTAGAAAACAAATATCCATACACTAAGTCACCTTATGTCCCTATGTAAAATTTCATGTTAAACTGATAAGAGAGGAGCTGATTCAAATGATAAATAATGTACTAAACTTAATTCAGTCATAAAAAATCATAACACTTAAAGGAATGCATAAATCAAGTAAATGTTATGGTTCCCACCTATTTCCTTTCTTAAGTGTTACGTGGATTTTGTGCTGATTAAGTATTTGAAATCTGCTTATTCAGAAATAGAAAAATAGAACCAAGTTACAGAATTCATTTCTAAAAGTTTCACTATCCTAATCGCTGAGGGAAAAGTGTAAGTAAAGTCAAATGATTCTTTCAACTAAAAATGTAAGAAAAATGCATAGTTGCCAGGAAACCCCATTCTAGGAACATGAACCACCTATATATATATATATATATATATATCGCCTTTATCAATCACTTGTATACACAATTTTGATTGGTATTGTAATGTGTAATGTCCCCTTTGGGGATATTCTTAAATTTTGCCCAAAAATCACAATTCCAACCAAAAATAAGAAATGTTATATAGTTAAGAGCATAATTTTACCAATTGAAAAACCTTTTAACAAGAAAAATCCTGGTTTAGGTCCTGCACACAATATTAGCCACTTGGAAATTAACACTAAATCAAAAATCAAGATAACATCTATATTGTCTAATCATTAGTATACATCATAAAATCATGTAACACTCATATTAATATCTAATTAAGACATTAACCATTCCGACATTCTCATAATAACCTAGTTAGGACTTTGTTGAAATGTTTGCAAACTGCAGTCTCGCTGTTAATTCCCCTTGTAATGCGAGAGGATGAAAGGTGAGCCGCCCTTCCCTCCCTCAGTTCACCTTGGAGGCTGGTTGTCCTCCTTTTTCAAGCCCAATGGCACACTAAGCCCCTTGTCTAACGATACTTGATAGCTAAGTCACAGGGTTCTCCAAATTTCAACAATGAAATTTGAAATTCGGCGAACTTCAAAACATAGCAAAAACTTCGTTGGAATTCATCTGATTATTCATACGGACAAAACTTGTTATCTTTTTATTAAAAATAAAAGTTTTTTAGGGTTTCTTTCTCGCATTTTTTTTCGTCTATGTAATCCTATGCAGATCTACATGAAGTTTAAGGATTTTTTTTGACATTTTTTCTATCCTACTTGTATTTCTCGTGGTTGTGTGGAGAAGGCATTGAGGTTGTGGTCATGGGAGGAATTCGCAGGTGAAATCCCTGAAAAACATGGCTTCTAAGATCAAACAATAGTAATGGATGTTTTTGAAATCGCTGAATAATGTGACTTTTGTTCACAACCATATTGTCGTATTATATTTTGGAGTTTGTTATATTATATTTTTAAATATTTTTAATATTATTCATTTATATTATGTTTGATATTATTTATTTATATACATTACTAATTATTTTAATATTAGTAGAAATACATAAATAAAATTACATATTTAAATATAAATATATTATATCTATATATTTATATTATGTTTGATATTATTTATTTATATACATTACTTATTATTTTAATATTAATAGAAACACATAAATAAAATTACATATTTAAATATAAATATATTATATCTATATATTTTAGTATATAATGTCTTATACTATTCTTTTATATATTTTTAATATTCTTTTTTATTTCTATATTTTATTTATTTTAATAATAAAAATATATGAATATATATAAGAATAATAAATATAAATATTAAATTATAAAATTAAATATTTATATTATATAAATGTTTATAATTTTAAATATGTATATATATACACACACATAAACCCTCAGTTATAGCTATGGAATATAAAAATTGTTGTATCAATTTACCTAAACTTACTTATTTAGCAATGTTAATCTATTTTATAATTTGTGTGTGTGGTTATATTACTTATATTTTAAAAGAAATTAAATCTATTTGATCACAAATTTTTTTGTGAATTTTTTCCTCTTGCTGAACTTCATCTGAATTTTATTGTTGCCAATACGAACTCAAACTTGAACCTTGTGACATAGCTTGATAGGACCTCAAACCCAAGGGCACGCTAAGCCCCTTGGCCCACAAGCATAGCATCTATCTTGAGGTAGCATACCTGGGTCTCGTGAACTCAAAAGGCTCGCTGTCCTTCCTATTTGCACTCCATTTCCCTAAATTCAAAATGGATTATTAAACAAATCCCTTATTACTTACAAAGATCATTAAATGCTGCCACTATTACTACAGCATGGACATATAAAATATGCCTATAATTCTATTATATTCATAGATTTATTTTTTATCTAGTTGCTGCTATAATATATCTATTTTCTGCTCTTACTCAGTTCTGATTCTTAATTCTTTTCTTGATGATTATGATCAATCCATTGATTTGATGCCTTCCATGGATAAAGTATTCTTTCTTTTAATATCTCCCATTTGGGGGGAGTCATACCTCTTCATGAAACTTTGTGCCTTTGGCAAGAGTCACGCCTTTCCAAAGCTGGGTGCTGTCTTAACAAATTTCAGTCGTCCCTTCAAGAAAATATTTTATTTAAATACTGTTTATAATTTAATCAAGTTGGTCCCCTTCAATCATGGTTCAGATTTTCCTAGTTGGCCCTCTTTTAAATGATTAATTTCTCTCTAAGACTAGTAGGCCCTCCTTCATATGTTTGCTGCTGCTCGGATTTAATTGTTATTTAAGGCTGTGTTTTATCCTCGTCCCCATAGTGATATCAATACCCGTGTCCCATGGTAACTATTGAAAAATCTTATTGATAATGAAGATTGTTGACTGCTATATTTGATCAATTAATTTTAAATTACCTTAACTAATAATAAAGATGACACTGCGTACCAAATACAGGACTAAAGTATGTCTTTATTCACTCGTGAAAGTATTAAAGAGAAGAAGACCAGAGATGGCCAACCAAAGATTATAGTTGATCCGCCTACATCATAATGCATTACTTGACGATACACAACATATTTAAAGGACCTGATGGTTGCCAAGAAGAACACAACCGTCAACCAACACATATAACTACCCAAGAAAAACAAACAACTCAATATGAACAATTAATACATTGATAAGTGGGCGATATTTTCCACAGCAAGTCGAATTGTGATAATGCTACCAGGATTCAACTATGTAGTTTTCAAGTCAAAATCATTGACCCATAACTCATGAATCATGAGTCAATGAGTTTGACTCGAAAACTACACACTTGAATCTTGATGGCAATATCACAATCAATACATTGTCGGATAACCAATATTATCAAACATAACAATAGACATTGCACGCTGACTACAGAGGTTATTTGCTTAGCGTGAAGAAGACCGGAGATGGCCAACCAAAGATTATAGACTATAGTTGATCCGCCTACATCATAACTGATGGTTGCCAAGAAGAACACAACCGTCAACCAACACATATAGCTACCCAAGAACAACAAACAACTCAATATGAACAATTAATACATTGATAAGTGGGAGATATTTTCCACAGCAAGTCGAATTGTGATAATGCTACCAAGATTCAACTATGTAGTTTTCAAGTCAATATCATTGACCCATAACTCATGAATCATGAGTTTGACTCGAAAACTACACAGTTGAACCATGATGGCAATATCACAATCAATACATTGTCGGATAACCAATATTATCAAACATAACAATAGATATCGTACGCTGACTATAGAGGTTATTTGCTTAGCATACAATTTAATACTCAAAATCAGCTAGCTATCTGATTAAAAAACAACTCAATCAATGGAACAGCCCAATCGAATGAAATGAAGCTACTCCCAAAAAACTCCTAAATTAAAAATTGTAGTGAATAATTAAGCAGACTTGTTAGTGTGAACAGGGTTCTTTAGCTGTCTAGTTCTTCATTAGCTAGTTCTCCACTATAGCTCTCTTCACACTTACTTAAGTTTCCTTAAGTATTTTTTCACTTTATCCCACATTGGTAGTGTTTTGAGTCTCTTGGGTGGTAAGTCCTATATATACTCACCCATCACTCTCATATGGGCATTCTATTTCATTGTATGCTTTGCACTCTCGAGTTAAATACGGGTTATTTGGCTCATATCTGATTTTTGTCCTGCTTTCCTTCATTCATTTCCATTCTTGGGTGGCTTTTCAGCCAAATCTTTTATGGTATCAAAGCAATTGTGAGTTGTGGGTTAGCAATTTTTCAAGTAAACAGAGAGTACAAGGTTGTTTTTCAAAGCGCATGAGTTAGATGAACTAGAGAATCAAAAAAGTGTGCAGAAATTTGTAGTTTCTAAGGGGTTTTTGTATTTTCTTGCCAGTTGCAGGTGTTTTCAGAATTTCTTGGAGACATCCTAAGTTCACAGTTGAATTCAAAGTAGCTGAGATAGTCATGATTGCCTTCCATTTCGTCCAATTTGGACACAAGAAGCTAGATTTGCGAGGAGTTGAAGATAGAAGGCCAGATCCAGCAAGAAGCCATGGGTCAAATCTCACTCTACCATTGTGCTCAAGGGCATCAAAACCCCAAGATTGCCTATTCAAATGCTAAAATCAAAGTTCAGAAAAAATTTTCTAGGTGTGGCCTTTTGTCCAGCAGTCCAAAGTGTGTTCCGTCCTATCTGGGTGCAGCCTTTTGTCCAAAGGTCCAAAGCATGCTCTGTCCAATCTGGGTGTAGCCTTCTATCCAGCAGTTTGAAACGTGCTACATAGAGTTCACCCTTTTATCCAGTTGTCCGAAGTGTGCTCCGCAAGGTTCACCCTTTCATCCAACACTCCAAAAGGTGCTTCACAAGGTTTAGCCTTTTATCTATTGGTCCAATGCATGTTTTGTATGCCCCGGGTTTAACCTTTTGTCCACTATTCTGAAGCATGTTCTGCTAAGGTACGGCCTTTATTAGTCCCCCAAACCCTCCCTCCATTGGAGTTTTCAGATTTGCAGTTCAACTTTAAAGACTCATAACTCGGACTTGTGACATTTTCTCAAGCAATTTTTTTTTATTTTGGCTATTTTTCCTGCTCTTTAAATTGGTGCAATTGATTTCTGATTTTTGTTCCCAGATTTCACAAAAATCATAGTTTCCCAGAAGCCATATATAAGGTCAAGTCTGTTGTAGTTGTAGGTATGCGAATTTGGTATTTTATTTGTAATTGCAAACTCCAGTTGGAGGTTCAACCTGCTGCCATTTCAGAGGTGAAAGATCCTCCCTACTTGGCAATTGAAGTTTCGGTGGGAGTCCCCTCACCCTATTTTGCTCGTGGTCCAATTTTGAAACATTTGTATCTGAAGAACTTGTATTCATTTCCGGAATTAATAAATATATTTCCAGATCTACGTCTCATAATTATACTGTGTGCCTATTTAATATTCTCATACAAAAACACTGGCTAGAAGCAATATCTTCTGTATAGGAGAGTGCGAAGGAGGTTTGGATACCGTACGAATCAATACTCTCACAGTACGGATTAGTTTAACCACCGTACGGACTTTACTGTACGACCTTGGCCAAGTCACATGCGGGTGGAGCAGCCATCGTACGAATAGCAATTCCATCATACGAGACATATCGTACAGGTTAGTCTCTCGGGGGAAGTTACCGTACAGAATCGTACGCCCAATCTGGGTGTCATACGCAGGTGTGGCGAACTAGTTTGAGTAGGTGTGTCGTACTGTTGGAGGACAACTGGAAGCAATGGGGGTGGTAAGGATCATACGGCCATTGGAACTTTACAGTGGTATCAGATCCAGTGATTCTGCCAGCCTGTCAAGTCGTGGATGCATAATATGCTCAAAGTTTACACCAGAAGGAGATACCGTTCCGTCGATTGTTAAGGGAGCTAACCAGAAGCCAAGCGCGGCTCAATGAAACCATGATCAGAGAGCAAGAACGACAATGGCTCAATGGAGTAGACATTGCAGAGATTGACGAAAGGGAAGACAAACGGAGAACAAAATGGGCACGGCAATAATTCTGTCACAGGGAGAGCAAACCCTCATTCACGCTCTTGACCATCGATGTCGACATTCCCGCCAAGAACCGAAGCACCTCGAAGAGAGAGAGAGCCCACCTTCCAAGAAATGCAGGAGCAACTAATGCAAAACTGGCGGAACGCGAATCTCGAAGGAGACATCCTTCAAAGATTATGTGGATCTACGAATGAGAAATTCAAGCGGCAACAGTCGTGGCTATTATAACGATGACCTCAAACGAAGAAGAGGCAAGGTGAACCTATCATCCTTTGATAGATCGAGATCAACATCCGCACGGGCATGGGTACAGAAGGCAGATACATATTTCCAACTTAACCCAATGTCGGAGGATAAAGCAATCAAATTTGTGGAGCTTCACCTAGAGGGATTCGCTCACGAATGGTGGCATCATGGAATGGTTACCCTTGGCCATGATCAAATAACCACCTGTGTTGACTTCACAGAGAGATTGATAGACCGCTTCGAGGGGAAAGATCCAGAACTTAATTTTAAGGAGTTGGTACAGCTGAAGCAATCCGGATCAATTGACAATTCATTGCAGAATTCCGAAGACTATCCATGTTGGTGACTGATATCTCGGAGAGACGATTGGTTGTGTTGTTCATAGATGGTCTGATGGAACCTCTGAAAGGTTGGGTGAAAGGATTCAACCCCATCACGCTCACGGAAGCAATTAAGAGAGCACGTGACATGGCGGCATCTTCTTCTTCCTCCAAGAGTTATTCACACCCCAAGCCACCCCTCGCTCCAAGGAGAAAGACAACAAATTCCCACCAAAGAAGCCATCATTGGATGAGACCACCAGACAGGAGCTCAAGAGGAGAAAACTTTGTTTTAATTGTAAGGAGTCGTGGGGACCAGGGCACCGATGCTAGGGCAAAGGAAAAATCCACTACATTGAGGTGATGTCCAACGGCGAGGAGGAGCATGAGGAACCTGAAACCGAAGGAGATGGACAGCAAGCTTCAAAGGAGATTGACATAAACCGCGCGGAGAGGATTGCCACATTGGTACGGAGAGGTGTCATTACAGCACTTGCTGGTACTCCGAGGTGCACTGTATTCTGGGTACGAGGTACACTCCAAGGACAGCAAGTTGTGGTCATGCTCAACAGTGGGGCCACACTCAACTTCATCAACTCATCATTTGTGAACCAAAGGGGTTTGGGTACGGAGGCACACCAAGGGTTCGAAGTCAAGGTGGCAGGAGGAAACCTAATGTCATGTCACGCAACTGAGCATTACCATGGGGAACCACACGATAACAAATGACTTCTTTGTAGTAGATCTGGATGACATGGAGGTCATACTGGGCATTCAGTGGATGGAGACTCTTGACAAGTACACAGAGTTTCAAAAGGATGGATTTCTCCTTCGAAGTGGATGGCAAAAAGGTAGTTCTGAGGGGAATGTCGAATGGTGGCCCGAAGGAAATCTCGACATGACAGATGGAGGCAATCTTCAGACACGATGATATAGTCTGGATGACACACTGCTTCGTATCCACGAAACCGTTGAGTCAACAAGCATACTACCATTATGACAAGCTTCAGGGGATAGTGGACAAACACAGTTTGGTTTTCACCGACATTTCACCTGGTATCCCTCCACACAGAGGCTTTGAGCACATCATCGAGTTGGAGGAAGGAGCGAAGCCTATCATCGCCACACCCTACCGCCATCCTAAGAAGTTTGAGGATGAGATAGAGAAAATGATCCAAGAACTCCTCGACAAAGGATGGATCAGGCCCAGCTCTAGTCCCTTTGCGTCGTCGGTACTGCTGTGAAGAAGGATAGATTCCTCTGGATGTGTGTGGACTACCGAGCATTGAACAAAAAGACTATCAAAAATAGGTACCCCATCCTCAGGATCGGCAAGTTGTTGGACGAGTTACACGGTGCAGTCTATTTTCCAAAATAGATCTCCGCTCCAGCTACCATCAGATCCCCGTGAGAGAGAAAGACATGGAGAAGACAGCCTTTCGTTGCCATTACGAACACTATGAATTCTTGGTTATGTTGTTTGGATTGACCAATGCTCCGGCCACCTTCCAGTCGTGCATGAATCACATTCAACAAGCAGTTGTGCAAGTTCTTGTTGGTGTGTTTTGATGACATACTCATCTATAGTAAGACGTGGGAGGAACATCTAAGGCATTTGGACGAAGTTCTGGGAATCATGGAGTCGCAATCATTATTTGTCAAAAGGTCCAAATGTGAGTTTGGAATGAGGGAGATGTTGTATCTTGGACACATCATCAGCGCCCGAGGGGTTCAGGTACACCAGGAGAAAATCCAAGCCATTTTGGACTGGCCGACTCCCAAGCCTCTTTTGGAGCTGCGTGGATTTTTCGGATTGTGCAGTAATTACAGAAGGTTTGTAAAGGGATTTTCACAGCTCAATGCACCACTAACGGATATGACGAAGAAGGGATCTTTTCAGTGGAACAAACAAGGGCAGCAGACCTTCAACAAGCTGAAGGAAGTCATGAGTGCCTGTTCGGTTCTGGCACTACCAAACTTCACTCGACACTTTATCCTGGAGTGCGACGCATCCAAAGAAGGCATTGGGGTGATGTTGATGCAGGACCATCACCCCATTGCATTCGAGAGTCAGAAGCTCTTGGGATCAGAGCAACTGTATTCCATCTACAACAAGTAGATGCTCACCATCATGCACGCATTGTCAAAGTTTCAGCTATACTTGGTCGGAGCTAAATTTGTCGTACGTACAAACCACAACAACCTGAGATATTTCCTGGAGCAGAGGGATTTGAACGAAAGGCAACAGAAGTGGGTAAGCAAAATACAAGCATTTGATTTTGATATTGAGTATGTGAAAGGCAAAAATAATGTGGTGGCTCACGCTTTATCAAGAAGCCTATCATATGCTCTCTATCCCAGATTTCGACAGATTGGAAAGCACATTTATTGGTTGAGTACTCCAAGAATATTTCCGCGTGTCAGTTGATGGACGACCAAGTGCAAGATGACTAATACAAGGTGGTTGACGACGTCATTTACTACAAGGGCAGAATCTTTTTAGTACCCGAGTCCAAGATGAAGGAAAGGATTCTAAAAGAAATGCATGACTCGCCCTTGGTCAGGCACCCGGGATACCTGAAGACTTACAGACAAATCCAAGAAAGATTTTCTTGGAAGGGCCTTAAGAATGACGTTCTGCAGTATGTCCGGGAATGCTCCACCTGTCAGCAGAACAAATCCGAGCACACCTTACCTGTGGGACTGCTTCAACCATTGCCAATCCCTGACCAGAAGTGGTATAGCATCTCCATGGATTTCATTTTCGGGCTTCTCAAAGTGCAAGGAAAAGATTGCATCTTCGTCGTGGTTGATCGGTTGACCAAATATGCCCATTTCTTTGCCATCTCCACTGGATGCTAGGCAGCTCAAGTAGTCGAGTTGTTCTTCCGTGAGGTATTCTGCTTGCACAGTCTTCCGCGGAACATAGTAAGGGACAGGGATAACCGGTTTCTCAGCACTTTCTGGATGGAGTTATTTTGGTTGGCAAGGACAAAGTTGTCGCCAAGCACGAGCTACCACCCACAGACAGATGGACAGATGGAGATTGTAAACAAATGGTTGGAGGGTTATCTCAGGAACCATGTTTCCGCACAACAGAAGGCATGGGTCCGTTGGTTACATTTGGGGGAGCACTATTACAACACCACCTATTACATGTCGATAGGTATGGTGCCCTTCAAAGCATTGTACAGTTATGAAACTTCGTCATTCGTGGACTTGTTGTTGGGTGACAGTCGCGCACCAACGGCCAAAGACTGGCTACAGGAGAGTTTGGATATCCTGAGATCTCTCAAGGATAACCTACAGAGGGTTGAGAACCAGCAGAAGATGTATGTTGACCGACACTGGATTGAGCAAAGTTTTGAGATTGGCGATCTGGTTTACCTTCAGCTTCAACCGTGCAGGCAATCCTCCCTGAAGGCTTGCGGTAAGGACAAGTTGAGGCCACGCTTCTACGGACCCTAAAGAGTGGTTTAGAGGTAGGTGAAGTTGCCTACGAATTGGAAATTCCTGAGGGGACTTGAATTCACAATGTTTTCATGTGTCGTGTCTGAAGAAGGTTGTCAGGCAGCGTGTCACAATGTCGAGGGAATTGCCTCCCGTTGACGAAGAAGGGAAACTAATCCTGGAGCCGGCCGAGATCATCGACATCCGAGAGAAGAGGCTGAGGTCGCGCACCGTCAAGGAATTTCTTGTGTGATGGAAGGATCTTTCAATCAAGGATGCCACCTGGGAGGGCGAACAGATTCTGGAGCATCCAAGCCTGCAACTGCTTAAGGACAAGTAATTTTTCGGGCCGGGAGGACTGTAATCTCCCCGATATTATTAAATAAATTAATTTAATAATTTATTGGCCCCAACATTAATTTATTTAATTCTCTCAAGGCCCTTTTATTTTGATTTGTTTAGAGTGTTGGCCGTGTCGGCATCATTTGTAATCCTTTGAGACATCTCTCTGAAGCCATATATAAGGAAGAGTCTGTTGTAGTTGTAGCTATGCGAATTTGGTATTTTATTTGTAATTGCGAACTCCAGTTGGAGGTTCAGCCTGTCTGCCATTTTGGAGGTGAAAGATCCTCCCTACTTGGCAACTGCAGATTCGGTGGGAGTCCCCTCACCCTATTCTTCTCATGGTCCAATTCTGAAACATTTGTATCTGAAGAACTTGTATTCATTTCTGGAATTAATTAATATATTTCCAAATCTACGTCTCATAATTATATTGTGTGCCTATTTAATATTCTCATACAAAAACTCTGGCTGGAAGTAATATCGTCTGTATAGGAGAGTGCAAAGGAGGTCTGGATACCGTACGGATCAACACTCTCACCGTATGAATTAGTTTAACCACTGTACAGCCATAACATATATCGTACGAACTTTACCGTACGACCTTGGGCAAGTCACGTGTGGGTGGGGCAACCATCGTATGACACATACCGTACAGGTTAGTCTCTCGTGGGAAGTGACCATACACAATTGTACGCCCAATCTGGGTGTCATACGCAGGTGTGACGAACTAGTTTGAGAGTAGGTGTGCTGTACTATTGGAGGACAACTAGGAGCTGTCGAGAGTGGTGAGGGTCGTATGGCCATTGGAATGGAACATTACATACTTTGTCTATTTTATTTTTATATATCTGCTTGTGATATATCGTTGGATTTGTTCCAAAATTGTAATTTCAATACATACTCTTTTTTTGTGAGAACCTATAAAAGGCATTGAAGTCAAGTTCACTACGCTATCTGTTGGTAGTGGTCATTGTCATCACACTACTTATAAAGTGCCAAGTCATTTTGCTTTTTATTGGAGGGGGGAAGGACTTCTTGATTGAGTAATTCAGGGGAGGGCCCCTTGGTGTGTTTTTGCATCTCTTTTTGCCCGTGCTCTATTTTCCTTTCAAATATGGGTCCTGTTAAAAGTTTCCATTGCTAACACCATACAACTACAACACGTGGCAAGAATATGCATGGAACTTCTTAATGCAACAAGGTTATACACCGTATGTTGAACAAAAGATAAGTGAACCCACAAATGCTAAGGATAAATTAGTTTGGATGACTGAACCAACAAAAGCTCTACGTTGTCTTAGGAGTTTGGTGTCCCTTAATATAATATTTCAACTTGATGGTTGTAGTACGAAATAAAGTAATATTGTATTAGACTTAGTTATGTTTTGTTGGGAGGGTAGTTAGTAACGAGGAGATGCGTTCGTTGGTTTCCCCAACCAACCAACCTTGGTATAAAGACTTTGATTTATTATTGTTGGACTTATGGTTTTGGTTGGTAATTAATAAAGAAATAACATTTCCTCGCCATCTTGGTATTCTGTGTATTCTGTTAGTTTTGGTTATAAATATCTTATTGGTATCATTGAATATATGTTGTATTGTTCTGTACATTGTGCATTAATAACCATTCTACATTTTGGCGTCGCTACCTAAGTCCGAACTCGGAGGTCATAGAAAAGAGGAGGAAATACCAGGGGAAAATCAAGATACACGAGATCTGGTGGTGGCCTGGGAAGTACCGATACGTGCGAAGGGAATCCGAGAGAGAGCGGTTCCACATAAGAACAGTACGGACAAACTTCGGTACCACCAACGGTGTAGGATCTACTTGGAGGAATTCCTCGACTTCTGACTAGACATTTGGTCCACTCAATAAATTCATGCCCCTGCTTCCAAACAAGTATCCTAAGCGTAGGCCTGAAGAAGAAGCTGCCCTGCAAATTCTTGGCCAACAACAACAAGAAGAAAGACGTCGCCGCTTGAGAGGATTGGGGAACCAGTCTCTAAGTAAAAGACAAATTGAGGAAAGCCTGATCAAAAACACCATAGAAGGAATAGCCAACTTGGCCATTTCAGAAACATTGAAGGAAGGGGAGAGAATCCTGAAACCCTTGCTGGAAGAGAGTACCGGGAGGCACACCACTCCACCCAGACAGAGGAATCACAAGGAGAAGGAGAGAGCACTAGTTTGGGAGGGCGCGTTCCCACAAGTGGGAGTGTCCCAGCAGGAGGAAGTGTGCCGGCAGGAGGAGGAACTGTAGGAGGGAGTGTCCCAGCAGGAGGGAGCGTCCCAGCAGGAGGAGGAAGTGTCCCGGCAGGAGGAAGTGTCCCGGCAAGAGGGAAAAGAGGAAAAAGAATGGCAGTAGTCAAGCAAAAACTTCCTAGATTTACTAGAGA
>MU224712.1:596699-638226 GCA_018584345.1 Thuja plicata
CAGGAGGGAGCGTCCCAGCAGGAGGAGGAAGTGTCCCGGCAGGAGGAAGTGTCCCGGCAAGAGGGAAAAGAGGAAAAAGAATGGCAGTAGTCAAGCAAAAACTTCCTAGATTTACTAGAGAAGGGTAAGATGACCCGACCCGACACTATAAAACG
Organism: Thuja plicata; assembly: GCA_018584345.1. Classification (NCBI taxonomy): domain Eukaryota; kingdom Viridiplantae; phylum Streptophyta; class Pinopsida; order Cupressales; family Cupressaceae; genus Thuja; species Thuja plicata. Next base: position 596,855 of record MU224712.1, read on the forward strand.
TGTATCACCATATGGCAGGCCAATGGAGAAAATGATACAGATGAATGGTTAAAAGCTTTCCCTGCCACACTAACAGGGATCGCTATTGATTGGTATACAGACTTGGATGCTGCCCAGAAGACCACATGGAAGGACCTCCGTATTGCCTTTGAGGAGGAATTCAGACTCCTATGTGATGACAACAAGATAGTCACGGAAATCTACAATACCACGCAAGGGAAAAATGAGTTAGTTAGGGGTTATACTAGGAGACTCAAGGAATTGATAGAGAAATTGGATAACAAACCTGCTGACGGATTGAAAAAAAGATGGTTCACTGAAGGGTTAACCCCATCCTTAAAACGGAAAATGAAGATAGTACCACCATCATCCTTTGGAGAGGCATGCACCCGAGCAATGGATATCGAAAGTGAAAATAAAACTTCCAAATCTAAGAAGCAAGGAAAAGGGAGAGAGCTCAGAAGAAAGTGGGGATGAATCCAAGCCCATCCAGGCCTTGAGAAAAGACATGATGCGGTTGATGAAGGAAGTTACTGGAAGTAAGGAGGAAAAAAGAGAGGGGAGGGAACTCTGGTGTACAGATTGTGAGAAGGAGGGACATACAAAAGGAACATGCACGCGCAAATCTTTAAGTGATCTGTCAGGTGTTAGGCCACACAATCAAAGACTGCCCCTACAATCTAAAGGCACGGACTGCTAAAAGTATTCTTCACACAAGGAGAACAATCCACACCACNCCCCCCCCCCCCCCCCCCCCCCCCCCCCACGAAACACAAATATAGAAGCTTCACCTGGAGGGTACCAAATTAATAGACGAGGGAGCAACAACAACAACAATAACAACACACCTCGGAGGGCAATCCAGTACGATTCTAAAGGAAGACCCATGATTCAATGTAGGCGATGTAACGAATGGGGACACTTTGTGCGGGATTGCCAGAATGGGGGAGGACAGAATGAAGGGATGTGTAAATGGTGTGGACTGAGAAATCATGAGGATGTCAATTGTCCCAGACAAAAGGGGGTGAACAGGCTTGACAATGTAGAGTCAGAGAAGGAAGTATTTGCTATCACAAGAATGCTAACCAGGCAACTTGCATACCCTGACATGGCTAAAGACAAAGAAAGGTTCCAAGAAGCCAGGAATGACAATAGAAATAACATGCCAGAGGGAGGAAGAGGAAGTACCACTAAATCTCCAAATAACCGGCCAGTACCTAGCATCATGAAACAAGTACTGGAAACCACCATCCCTGTGAAAATCATGGACCTATTAGAAATGTTACCTTAGCTACGGGTAGCAATATCACAAGGAATAAGTAGCCGAGAGGAAACCCTTAAGGAAAAGGAGAAAGAAGAAAAAACAGCAGAGACTGATACCCTATTCACTATAGGGATAGGGAGGACACTTGCAATAGTGGAAATGGAGATAATGGGGTGCAAACTATCTAATACTATTGTGGACGGAGGGTCCGGTGTGAATGTTCTACCGGAGGAGACTTGGAAGGCACTAGGGAAACCCGCCCTCTAGCCACCTACATTTCAATTGGTAGGAGTAGATCAATATGGAATCAAGACGATAGGAACCTTAATGGGACAAAAGGTAATGATCGGTACACAGCAGTTTCTCCTGGATTTCGTGGTAATCACTTTGGAAAAGAAAGGGTACGATGCATTGTTAGGGAGAGGTTGGCTGGAGGCAACAAAGGCCACCCACAATTGGAAAAAGAATACCCTATCCATAGAAGTGGACGGGAGGAAGTACACAATAGATCTGAGGAATCAGTGTGTAAGTCAGGATCTAGCATCCGACTCAGAAGGGGAAGACAAAGGAGTGGAACCAGATGAAGGAGTGCTCCGGCTAGGGGGAATGTTCATAAGATGAAACTAGTTCCCTCAACGGCCTGTTCCACTGGCAGATGGGAAACTATGAAGTATTCCAGCCAAAGTGCAATATGCTGCAAATCCAAGAAAAAGAGATGCATCCCATATGTCACTTAGACATAATAGAAGAAAAAAAAGAAAAAGCAAAAATAAAGTCGATAGGAGAAAGAATAAAAGCAAACCCTAACATCCATGGGCCTTATAAAAGACAAAGGTGCGGCATCCCAACTCACACCACATCGTATGGGCAGGAGTACGTAGGAGCACGGGAACAAGAAGGTACGGGCTTGGAAGCCGTACGTGTTCAAGCGAAGGAGACCAGTCGACGTACGTGGGAGAGGAGGTCAGCTCTGCACCAGCCCGCGTACGAAGTGCAGACAAGCCGAACAGAAGGACGTACGAAGGCAAAAGAAAGAGGAGACCAGCCCGCGTACGGACTGCAGGTGGACTGTACGAGAGGCAATACAGGAGGTCGTACGAAGGTGGAGCATATTGCAGGGTCGTACAAGTTGCAGAGTACGCTGCATGAATTGCAAGGCTGTACGTCGTACAAGGGGTCGTACGCCGCACACAAGGTCGTACGCATGGAGGGAGGCCGTACGCAAGGAGGAAGGTTGTACACAAGGAGGGAAGTCATACGTCATACATGACAAGGTCGTACGCAAGGAGGGAGACTATACGCCTGGGAGCTAGAAGGTCGTATGCTAGAGAGAAAAAAGGTCGTCCGTACAGTTCTTGACTAACCATAAAAAGGAAGGTGACCGTACCCAAAACAGTTGGGGCAAAACAATTAATAAGAGCATACGACAGTTGGCCAGAGACTATAAGATGGTAAAGATAAGTGTGGAAAACCCGAGCAAAGGGAAAATTGTTGATTCTAAACAGAAAACTCGAGCCTTACAGGTGAGAAAGGTGAAGAAGAGGACACGCAAGAAGGATAAAGGGAACATCATGGAAAGGACTACGGCTGCCAATATCAGTTTTGAGAATGTAGTAGGAAGTGGAAGTTGTGCCTGGTGGGAGAATGCAAAAGACAAGCACACCACTAAGGAAATCATACAGCAGGCCAAGAGTCAGAATGTGGAAGCCATAGTTGGAGTAGCGGAGTCCTTGGCAACATTCATGAGGGTAAAATACCATGTAGATTGGAGCCTATTACAGCAGAGTGGATACAAGCAGGGAGATATAGCTGAAATCTAGACAGCCCCATGCAACATAGAGTAGGTACAGGAGCAACCAACCCTCATGCACACACTTACAAAAATGGAGGTGGCTTTTAGGAGGACATACTTGGAACTTCAACAAGAAAAGGACTTGACAAACCGAATGAAGGAATGGGAAGAGAAGGCTATGTGGGAAGCTAAATGGAAGATGGAACGAGCTGGCCTGGAAGAGAAATTAGCAGCAACTGAAGCGAAAAAGGATGCATTAAGGGTGCTCCAAGGAGTTCGGGCCAAGCAGAAGGTTGTTAAACGAGATCTCCTACGCATCCGAGACCGAGCTCCAAGTCCAGGGATGTCTTCACAACCCAACTCTGAAGTCTGAGTTTTTTTTTTCTGTAATACAATCATCTGGAAGACGACTTCTTTTTTGGGGGGGATATATGTAGTATGGAATAAAGTAATAATGTATTAGACTTAGTTATATTTTGTTGGGAGGGTAGTTAGTAGCGGGGAGATGAATCCATTGGTTTCCCCAACCAACCGACCTTGATATAAAGACTTTGATTTATTGTTGTTGGACTTATGGTTTTGGTTGGTAATTAATAAAGAAATAACATTTCCTCACCATCTTGGTATTCTAGTATGGTATTCTATGTATTCTGTTAGTTTTGGTTATAAATATCTTATTGGTATCATTGAATATATGTTGTATTGTTTTGTACATTATGCATTAATAACCATTCTACAATGGTTGTGATAATTCACATGATGCATGGACAAAATTAAAAACTTTGTATGGAACCACTAATGAACTTAGGGGATACAACTTGATAATCAACTAATGGCACGAGATCCAAAGTCTTTTAACAACATCCAGGACTTTGTAAAAAGCATTAATCGTTTGACAGTAGAACGTAAAGCAAGTAGCATGGAGAAAAAGGACATTCAACTTACATTAAGCACTCTTAACAAACTTGGAAACTTGGACCTGAGTATACAGCTTTTGTGTCTAGTTTTCATACTTGTTGATTAAATATGGGCTCTGTTTATACAATGCCTTCTTTTGCTTCTTTTTCTGAATTGTCAATGCAAGTACAGGGCAAGCTTCCATCTCAGTCATCTCAGTCTCAGGCTTTGCTGGCTAGTCAGTCAAAGGAGAGTCAGGGAAACATGACCAAAAACAGAATAGGTCCAAGAAGAAGCCACAAAGACATCAGTCATCTCAGTCTCAGGCTTTTTTGGCTAGTCAGTCAAAGGAACAGCAAGGGTCAAGGAAACATGACAAGAAACAAAATAAGTCCAAGAAGAAGCCACAAAAAGATCAGGCACAGGCATAGCCTGCACCAAAAATAGACATCAACTCGTCTTCTTCACAAGGGAATTCTCAGAAGAAAGAAAAAGCAACTTTTTTTTACTGTAAGAAAGTTGGTCATGAGGAACATTCTTGTCACAAGAAGCAGATTAATCTGCCTTCTCAAGAAGCATCTTCTTGAAAGAACAACAGTAATCTCCCTTCATTTATTGATACACAATCCTTAACTGCACCTTCCAAATCAAGCAAAGGGAAAGCAATAGCACTGGTTGCTACTGAAGATTCTTCACAACACTGGATTCTAATAGAGAATAATTTTCTTTGCTAAAGCCTTGTTTGGTGCCCCCCATTCTCATTGGGGATGACTCTCCTGACAAGGTCATCGGAAAAGGTTATGTTAGTGCTGGCACTAGTACAATCCAGGATGTCTTCTGTTTGCCTGATTTGTCAACCAATCTTACCATCTATCGCATTGCCCAGAATAGAAGAAAAGTTGAGTTCACTCACAATTCCATCAGCATTAGGAATCTTGAAGATGATGCACTTCTTGCAATTGGTAAGGCTAATCATGATTCTCGAATGTATGCTTTCTCTAATTTTGTCCCTAATTCACATTCTATTGCCTTTGTAATGTCCCCTATCTATTTTGTAATGTCCCCTATCTATTTGCCCTAGAACTTTGCCTATAATTTGGATCTTAACACCAAGTCTAAACAATAATAATCACCCAAGTACTTGCTATCAAATATTGGTATCAAATGATACTTTTACCAAGATATGGATAGTCTGGAACTATTCTTTAATGTCCTTTCTTTTTGTCTTTTTTTATCAATAGATAGATAATAATATGGATTTATTGGTATGAGTCTGCCTTTCTATTCTTATATGTCCTTTTCTTTCTATATGTTCCGATATTAATCAAATTATTGACAGTGAATCAGAAATGTATCTGCAGATGCTGTTGTTTACAGCTGAACTGATATAACTTTCCCTTGGTGCCAATATATATATATATATATATAATTGAATATATAAATATATTGACATAGGTCTCCTTTTATCTGTTGTCTGTATTTTCTCCTATCATTCAATGCTTGTATGTCTTTCTTCTTTGGTCCTTCTTAAGCAATCCAAATATGGGAATGAAGTAAAATAAGAGATATTTGATGCAATTTGTATTAACATATGTTAGAAGCTCCTATTCCATGTTCTCCCGTATCTCTTTCCCCTATATAGATTGTGTATCTCCCTATTCGCTCCCCCCTAGTATGATTGTGATTTGTCATTCTTATATCTTGGAATAGGAGTGATAAGTCATGTTGTCAAAGGTCATATCTTATGGCCATTCATCACCGCCGCATCACTGTATTATTACCTTGATTAGGCTTAATCAATGTTCTCTTAATGATTTCAAAGCGTTGCATAAATAATTGATATGATATTAGTGACTTAGACTAATCATGACTTCTTAAGGCAAGTCGTTTCTTATCTCAGGGGGATTGTCATATGTTCATATGCTTGTTAGTGATGTGGCAATTAAACAGCTATATGTTTATCTGACGTGATCTCCAACTTGTTGCCACCATATTCTTTACTAGTATAAGGAACGAACAGTTGTAAATGTCAATATCTATACAACTGTCGTATTAGGATGCCTCTGAAGATGTTCATACTGATTGATATTGTATTACAACGACCATTCTTATCAACAGTATATTTTCCTTATATTTGTCGACTTGGACCATGAAGGAATAGAAAATGAATGTTTCTCCCTGACAATGCTAATAATAAGTCGATTCTCTTAATGCTATGTTAGAAAATAGTTGATGGCCTTGATCGATAATCATTGACCATCGATTCTTCCATTATTTTATTTCTTGAAAGATTATATTATTCTTTAAAAATATTATTATATCATTATTTGGAATGATATATTATCTTATTAATGTCTTTGTTTGATAGAATTATTTATTTATTATATTTTAATTTTATTATTAAATCTTATTTTCAAAAGGGGATGATGTAATTAGGGTTTCAAACGAGGGGATATGACATTAGAAATAACATGCCAGAGGGAGGAAGAGGAAGTACCACTAAATCCCCAAATAACCGGCCAGTACCTAGCATCATGAAACAAGTACTGGAAACCACCATCCCTGTGAAAATCATGGACCTATAAGAAACGTTTCCTCAACTACGGGTAGCAATATCACAAGGAATAAGTAGCCGAGAGGAAACCCTTAAGAAAAAGGAGAAAGAAGAAAAAACAGCAGAGACTAATACCCTACTCACTATAGGGATAGGGAGGACACCTGCAATACTGGAAATAGAAATAATGGGGTGCAAACTATCTAATACTATTGTGGACGGAGGGTCCAGTGTGAATGTTCTACCGGAGGAGACTTGGAAGGCACTAGGGAAACCCGCCCTCTAGCCACCCACATTTCAATTGGTAGGAGCAAATCAGTATAGAATCAAGCCGATAGGAACCTTAATGGGACAAAAGGTAATGATCAGTACACAGCAGTTTCTCCCGGATTTCATGGTAATCACTTTGGAAAAGAAAGGGTACGATGCATTGTTAGGGAGAGGTTGGCTGGTGGCAGCAAAGGCCACCCACAATTGGAAAAAGAATACCCTATCCATAGAAGTAGACGGGAGGAAGTACACAATAGATCTGAGGAATCAGTGTGTAAGTCAGGATCTAGCATCCAACTCACAAGGGGAAGACAAAGAAGGAGCGGAACCAGATGAAGGAGTGCTCCAGCTAGGGGAATGTTCAGAAGGCGAAACTAGTTCCCTCAACGACCTGGTCCACTGGCAGATGGGAGACTATGAGGTATTCCAGCCAGAGTGCAATTTGTTGCAAATCCAAGAAAAAGAGATACATCCCATATGTCACTTAGACATAATAGAAGAAAAAAAAGAAAAAGAAAAAATAAAGTCGATGGGAGAAAGAATAAAAGCAAACCCTAACATCCATGGGCCTCATAAAAGACTGAGGTGCGGCATCCCAACTCACAGCACATCGTACAGGCAGGAGTACGTAGGAGCACGGGAACAAGAAGGTACGGGCTTGGAAGCCGTACGTGTTCAAGGGAAGCAGACCAGCCGACGTACGTGGGAGAGGAAGTCAATTCTGCAGCAGCCTGCGTACGAAGTGCAGACGAGCCGTACGAAGGAAGAAGGAAGAGGAGACCAGCCAGTGTACGAACGACAGGTGGACCGTAAGGGAGGCAGTACAGGAGGTCGTATGAAGGTGGAGGATATTGCAGGGTCGTACGAGTTGCAGAGTACGTTACATGAACTGCAAGGTCGTACGTCGTACACAAGAAGGTCGTACGCCGCACACAAGAAGGTTGTACGCATGGAGGGAGGCCATACGCAAGGAGGAAGGCCATACACAAAGAGGGAGGCCGTATGCCGTACACAAGATGGTTGTACGCAAGGACGGAGGCTGTACGACTGGGATCAAGGTCGTACGTCTGGGAGCCAGAAGGTCGTATGCTGGAGAGCAAAAAGGTCGTCCGTACGGTTCTTGACTAGCCATACAAAGGAAGGTGACCGTACCCAAAATGGTTAGGGCAAAACAATTAAATAGAGCATACAACAGTTGGCCAGAGACTATAAGATGGTAAAGATAAGTGTGGGAAACCCGAGCAAAGGGAAAATTGTTGATTTTAAACAGAAAAATCCATCCTTACAGGTGAGAAAGGTGAAGAAGAGGACATGCAAGAAGGATAAAGGGAACATCATGGAAAGGACTACGGCTGCCAATATCAGTTTTGATAGTGTAGTAGGAAGTGGAAGTTGTGCCTGGTGGGAGAATACAGAAGACAAGGACACCACTAAGGAAATCATACAGCAGGCCAAGAGTCAGAATGTGGAAGCCATAGTTGGAGCAATGGAGTCCTTGGAAACATTCATGAGGGGAAAATACCATACAGATTGGAGCCTATTACAGCAGAGTGGATACAAGCAGGGAGAAATAGCTGAAATCTAGACAGCCCCATGCAACATAGAGCAGGTACAGGAGCAGCCAACCCTCATGCACACACTTACATAAATGGAGGTGGCTTTTGGGAGGACATACTTGGAACTTCAACAAGAAAAGGACCTGACAAACCGAATGAAGAAGGAATGGGAAGAGAAGGCTATGTGGGAAGCCAAATGAAAGATGGAACGAGCTGGCATGGAAGAGAAATTAGCAGCTGCTGAAGCAAAAAAGATGGATGCATTAAGGGTGCTCCAAGGAGTTCGGGCGAAGCATAAGGCTGCTGAACGAGATCTCCTACGCATTCGAGAACGAGCTCCAAGTTCAAGGATGTCTTCACAAACCAACTCTGAAGTCTGAGTTTCTTTTTTTCTTTTTTTCTAGAAGACGACTTCTTTTTTGGGGGGATATATGTAGTACGAAAAAAAGTAATATTGTATTAGACTTAGTTATGTTTTGTTGGGAGGGTAGTTAGTAGCGAGGAGATGCGTCTGTTGGTTTCCCCAACCAACCGACATTGATATAAAGACTTTTATTTATTGTTGTTGTACTTATGGTTTTGGTTGGTAATTAATAAAGAAATAACATTTCCTCACCATCTTGGTATTCTGGTATGGTATTCTGTGTATTCTGTTAGTTTTGGTTATAAATATCTTATTGGTATCATTGAATATATGTTGTATTGTTCTATACATTGTGCATTAATAACCATTCTACAATGGTTGTGGTAATTCACATGATGCATGGACCAAATTAAAAACTTTGTATGGAACCGCTACTGAAGTTAGGGGATATCAACTTGATAATCAACTAATGGCACGCGATCCAAAGGCTTTTAACAACATCCAAGACTTTGTAAAAAGCATTAATCGTTTGACAGTAGAACGTAAAGCAAGTAGCATGGAGAAAAAGGACATTCAACTTACATTAAGCACTCTTAACAAACTTGGACCTGAGTATACAACTTTTGTGTCTAGTTTTCATACTTGTTGATTGACTATGGGCTCTGTTTATACAATGCCTTCTTTTGCTTCTTTTTTCTGAATTGTCAATGCAAGTACAGGGCAAGCTTCCATCTCAGTCTCAGGATTTGCTGGCTAGTCAGTCAAAGGAGCAGCAAGGTTCAGGGAAACATGACCAGAAACAGAATAAGTCCAAGAAGAAGCCACAAAGAGATCAGTCATCTCAGTCTCAGGCTTTGTTGGCTAGTCAGTCAAAGGAACAGCAAGGGTCAAGGAAACTTGACAAGAAACAAAATAAGTCCGAGAAGAAGCCACAAAAAGATCAGGCACAGGCACAGCCTGCACCAAAAATAGACATCAACTCGTCTTCTTCACATGGGATTTCTCAGAAGAAAGAAAAGGCAACTTTTTTTTGCTGTAAGAAAGTTGGTCATGAGGAACATTCTTGTCACAAGAAGCAAATCAATCTGCCTTCTCAAGAAGCATCTTCTCGAAAGAACAACATTAATCTCCTTTCATTTGTTGATACACAATCCTTAACTGCACCTTCCAAATCAAGCAAAGGGAAAGCAATAGCACTTGTTGCTACTGAAGATTCTTCACAACACTGGATTCTATTAGAGAATAATTTTCTTTGCTAGAGCCTTGTTTGGTGCCCCCCATTCTCATTGGGGATGACTCTCTTGACGAGGCCATCGGAAAATGTTCTGTTACTGCTGGCACTAGTACAATGCAGGACGTCTTCTGTGTGCCTGATTTGTCAAGTAATCTTACCATCTATCGCATTGCCCAGAATAGAAGAAAAGTTGAGTTCACTCACAATTCCATCAGCATTACGAATCTTGATGATAATGCACTTCTTGCAATTAGTAAGGCTAATCATGATCCTCGAATGTATGCTTTCTCTCATTTTGTCCCTAATTCACATTCTACTGCCTTTGTAATGTCCCCTATCTATTTTGTAATGTCCGCTATCTATTTGCCCTAGAACTTTGCCTATAATTTGGATATTTACACCAAGTCTAAACAATAATAATCACCCAAGTACTTGCTATCAAATATTGGTATCAAATGATACTTTTCCCAAGATATGGATAGTCTGGAACTATTCTTTAATGTCCTTTCTTTTTGTCTTTTATTTTATCAATAGATAGCTAATAATATGGATTTATTGGTATAAGTCTGCCTTTCTATTCTTATCTGTCCTTTTCTTTCTATATGTTCCGATATTAATCAAATTATTGACGGTGAATCAGAAATGTATCTATAGATGTTTACAACTGAACTGATATAACTTTCCCTTGGTGCCAATATATATATATATATATATATATATATATAATTGAATATATAAATATATTGACGTAGGTCTCCTTTTGTCTGTTGTTTGTATTTTCTCCTTATCATTCAATGCTTGTATGTCTTTCTTGTTTGCTCCTTAAGCAATCCAAATATGGGAATGAAGTAAAATAAGAGATATTTGATGCAATCTGTATTAACGTATGTTAGAAGCTCCTATTCCCTGTTCTCCCGTATCTCTTTCTTCTATATAGATTGTGTATCTCCCTATTCGCTTCCCCCCTAGTATGATTGTGATTTGTCATTCTTATATCTTGGAATAGGAGTGATAAGTCACGTTGTCAAAGGTCATATCTTATGGCCATTCATCACCGCCGCATCACTGTATTATTACCTTGATTAGGCTTAATCAATGTTCTCTTAATGATTTCAAAGCGTTGCATAAATAATTGATATGATATTAGTGACTTAGACTAATCGTGACTTCTTAAGGCATGTCGTTTCTTATCTCAGGGGGATTGTCATATGTTCATATGTTTGCTAGTGATGTGGCAATTAAACAGCTATATGTTTATCTGTTGTGATCTCCAGCTTGTTGCCACCATATTCTTTACTAGTATAAGGAATGAACAGTTGTAAATGTCAATATCTATACAACGGTCGTATTAGGATGCCTCTGTAGATGTTCATACTGATTGATATTGTATTACAGCAACCATTCTTATCGACAGTATATTTTCCTTATATTTGTCAACTTGGACCATGAAGGAATAGACAATGAATGTTTCTCCCTGACAATGCTAATAATTAGTCGATTCTCTTAATGCTATATTAATGAATAGTTGATGGCCTTGATCGATAATCATTGACCATCGATTCTTCCATTATTTTATTTCTTGAAAGATTATATTATTCTTTAAAAATATTATTATATCATTAGTTGGAATGATATATTATCTTATTAATGTCTTTGTTTGATAGAATTATTTATTTATTATATTTTAATTTTATTATTTGTTTATTATTAAACCTTATTTCCAAAAGGGGATGATGTAATTAGGGTTTCAAACGAGGGGATATGACAGTCTTGCTCACCCATTCAAATTTTGTGAGCATGCTTCGGCATGAGCGGTTTGGTCATCTCAACTTCCACTACCTTCACCAACTCAACACGTAGGATAAGGTCACGGGTCTTCCTAAGATCAATTTCCTAAATGGAGTTTGTTCATGTTGTGCCTTGGGAAAACATCTTGAGAAAAAGTTCAACAAAGAGAAGTCTTGGCGGGCTTTAGAGATTCTTGCATTGGTTCATAGTGATGTGGCAGGTCCATTTCCGTCCTTGCCTTTTAGTAAGGCTCGCTACTTGCTCACTTTTATTGATGATTTTTCTAGATACACCTAGGTCTACTTTCTTCAGCAAAAAGGAGAGGCTTTTGAAAGATTCGAAGAGTTCAAAGTTTGTGCTGAGAAACAATCTAGGAAAGTTATCAAGATTCTTCATACTAATAATGGCAGCGAATATGTGCACCAACGCTTTCAACAATTTTGCACTCTTGAAACTCTTGAAGGGATAGATCGTCAACGTACTGTCGCTTATACAACTCAGCAGAATGGTGCAGCACAGAGGAAAAATCTAAGTTGTTGTGATGTCCCTACCGTACCCCTAAAACCAATCAAGCATAAGAAACATATTCCGCTCCAGGTGTGGCAGACCTTGAACACCTTCAAGTCAGATAGCAATAGAAGTGATAAGTGTATATAGAAAGAGTAGCAAAAGAAGGAATACAAAGCAGTTGTCAATAAGTAGTTGCAAACAGTTAGATTGAGGGAAAGCCCCTTGTATTATCTTTATGGAGGATGATAGCACGCAATAGACAAAGACAGTTTGTATTATGGACCATGCAAATGATCAGCAACAAGTATGAATTTAAGAAAGAGGTTAAGGAACTCGCCATGAGAGTTGAAGTGATATTGTAGCTTGGAAAATCGACTTATCTATAAGACTTCATGGTTTTCTATCAGGCATCTTCATTAGGCAGCGATGAGAAGACAATACTATGTTGCATCGAATGTGAGTTGCATCGATATATTAAGGCAGTGATCCGTATATTTAAATAACAATCATATATTACAAGATCGCAAACAACATATTACATAAAGCAATCCATATAACAATAAAACCTTTCCTTAAAATCGCCACCCAAGAGCAAGTATAGTTAACTAATCATTGATATCGATTAGTTACTCAAATGGGGTGCGATTTGATATTGGAATGCAACCTCTCAGAGTCATGTCTCTTCATGACATATAAAAGACACATTGTTCACTACTCCAAAGGAATCAGTCCCACATTCATAGGTTGATTGAGAAATCTCAAAGAAGAAGTTAAAAAATAAAGTGAAGAGCTCATTCTTCAGCATGCTGGGATATTGATGAAATTGGCGACTGGTGGAGATTTCTCTCTTGGCCTTGGAGGTCGCAAACCCTCTTTGCTATCAATCTTGACGTCATTGAAATATATGGTCTTGAGATTCATTTCGGAGCTTCAAGGTAAAATCTAGAGTTTATGAGAGTTTAATTTCCGTGGTCTAGGGTTCGAATTGGAAGATTGGAGCTGAGTTCGAATGCCAAAGCATTAGCACATGGGACGATTTCATTTGGAGAATGAAAGTTGCTTTGCTGAAGTATATAGAACTGAAGGAAGGGGCTGTACAGATTTATAGCAGACTGAATATAAGTTAGACAGCCGCACAAATCTGGAGTTCTACTACAGCAAACTGACTGGAGCCTGAAAATCACCTGGGAAGGAGACGTTTAGTCTGAAGATCACTAGAGAGCACTGTTTTTGGTCTGCAACTACTTGGGACAAAATCGTATCATCATAAGAGCAATCTGCAGGTGCCATACAAGCTGGTAACACTCAGGGTTTGGCCGTACAGGTCTGTAGTCAGCAAGGGAAGTGCTGAGTATGCAGCCGTATATGCTAGGGAACATGTTGTACTGAGACGTCTAGGATTTACAACTGCTGTTGTTTCTTACAGAAAATCTAGTGTACAATTTCATATTGTATTGTTGATAATAATCCAGAAAATGCTGTTACTGTCATCAGAACTGTGGTATCAAAAATGATGTGATTGAATTAATATTGTTGATGAATTAGTAGATGCAAGTAAGATTTCTGTATTATTTTTATGGTTGTTATTTCATTTCCTAAATATGTTCATGCAACAAACACAACAATTCATTTGTGAAACAAACAAACCATCAGCATATTGTTTAAAAAACTCAGAACTCTTAGCATCCGAGTTGCAAGTAAACTGTTTGACAAAATGCCAGTGAGCTGAAGGGGAACAAAATTTCCAGAACAGGGGGTGTTCTTACATTCTTACATCAAAGGAATAGGTGATCGATATTTAGATATATCCATATAGTCAGATAAACATAAACTTTCATATTCAGATCAATATAATATATATGATCTCTTTATGTTTCAAATCAGCGGTTGTTTTGCACACATTGTCTCAACATTCTGAATATAAGGTTTATAGAATTGATATTGGTTTGATCAGGACAATCTCCATCGACAGCATTTCTACTATCAGAAACATTGCCTGACAATAGAACCTCTGCAAGTTAGTCTATAAAGGCAGCAGCCAATTGCATTAATCGATTTCTCCATTGTCTAGTTCATAAAACTAAGGATATTGATATTATATGTTAAAGAACAGATACATACATTTCCAAATCATATTCACAACATACATTTATATCAAATAAACAAATCATATGCAATCCATCTATGTGGAAATAAGTCTCTTGCAATTTGAATCATAAGAAATTAGACAAAACCCTAAGCAAATCACATTAGGGGACATTACAGTTGCCAGTATGCATATGGACACAAATACGGATATGAGAAACAACTACATGGATGTGGGCACAAATTTTTGCCCTTGGGTACGTGTTTATACACACACACACACATACAAAAAAAATAAAGAAATATACAGAATTATAAAACTAAATACATTTTATGGTATAATAATTCATTATTAATCAATGACAAATGCCAAAATGGTAGTGATAAAGATAAATATTAAATGCCAGACGATAATGACATTTAATATTTATCTTTATCAATAGGCATTTAATAGTGATAATTTTAGTTGTCTAAGTTCTTGATTCTGCTCTCCACTCCCAAACCCCCTCATTGCAATCAAATTTCTTATATGATGAGATCCCACTAACAACTGGAGGTTTGGAAATGGAGACACTAATAGGTTTGAGGGGCAGCAACGACAAGCTGCACAAGGCGGTAGAGGTGAGAAAAACCCAACAATAGAAGGGGTATTTTTTTAGACAAAATGAGAAAAGAGAGAGTGAAGAGAGCAAAATGCTTTTACAGGCATTTGTGGGTTTTTGGATACAAAAAAAATCAAAAAACATCTCTTCTGTTGCTTGTTGGCGCTCATCTCCTTTGTGTATGCTTGGCTACATACCTGGGCATACCCAGACTCCCAAGTACGTACCAAGGCATACCCAGTACAAGTGGGGATGCCTTAAGGGTGCACTCGGTAACTAAAGGAAAAATAGGTCCAAAAAGAAAATGGTTGGTTGCATGATCCATGCGCACTTCGTTACACCTGAGTAATGGGCAGAAACCATCAACTGTGCTGCTCAAATCCAAAACAGAGCTCTGCATAAGGCATTGACAGGAATTACTCCCTTTGAAACTTGGTGTGGCAAGGAACCTACTGTGCAGCACTTCAGAGTTTTTGGCTCCCCAGCATGGGGCTCACATTTCTTCCAAGAAGCGCAAGGCCCTTGAACCTCAAAGTTAGCCTTGTATCTTTGTTGGTTATCCTAACGGTGTCAAAGGTTATCAACTTATAGATCTTGAGACACATGAGATCTTCATTGAGCGAAGTGTGCAATTCGAGGAAAGCTCTGCTAGCTCCTCCTCTCATCTTCCTTCCTCCATGGAATCAGATAGTTATTCAGATGTTTTTCCTCCACTCGCAAAGTTGATCATGAGGCTTCCACTTCCTCTTCGCAGTGTTTAGATTCTGAGGATGAGTATTCTCCTCTATCTCCACATAGCCTCATTGGGCTCATCAAACACTTGAGTCTGCAAGCCCATTTGTCACAATCAAGATATTCTGCATTCTTTCATTGTCAGAGCTTCAAATCCACGATCATTTCATGAACCATCATGTATTTCTGACTAGGACTTGGCAATGGAGGAAGAATACAACTCCTTGATTTAAAACAAAACATGGTATCTTGTTCCGCTTCCTAAGGAAAGAGGGTTAGTTTGGTGTAAGTGGATCTCTCAAACTAAACTTGCAACAGATGGATCAATTGACAAGTTCAAAGCATGGCTTGTGACCAAGGGGTTCTCACAAGTTCCTGGCATTGACTACACAGACCTTTGCCCCCATAGCCAAGATGAACTCCATTCGCCTGATACTTGTTATCGTTGCATCTCAAGGTTGGGTTGCACATCAGATAGATGTGAAGAGTACATTTCTTCACAAGGATCTACATGAGAAGATATAAATTGAGCATCCGCAAGGATTTGTTTGGGATTCTTCATTGGTTTACAGATTGAGGAAGTCCCTCTATGGCCTCAAACAGGCCCCTTGAGCTTGGTATGCCAAGATGGACTCCTTTCTTCTCTCCATTGGGTTCTCCAAATGCAACTCAAATCGAAATGTCACAAATCTGAGGCACGATGATGCTCTTTTTTTCTTAGCTCTCTATGTTGATGTCTTGATTGTCAACAAGGAGCACTTCATCCATCATTGTGAGTGTCAAGACCTCTCGGTACAATCAATTTTCCATGACCAACTTGTGTCTCTTGCACAATTTTCTCGGGATTGATATCATTCAAACTTCTTTTGGGATCTCTATTGTGCAGCCCAAGTATGCTCTAATCTGGAGTCAAGCTTGAGGCAAAGTATTCTACACCACTGGTTGATGCCACTTTGTATCGTCAACTTGCTGGTAGCCTCATCTACCTATCTCATACTTGACCTGACACTTCATTTGCAGTTGGCATCATTTCATGCTTCATGATGGAGCCACATGAGTTTCATTGGAAGGTTGTCGAACGCATTTTGCAATACATAGAGGGCACTCACAAGTACAAGATTCACTATGCAACGCACACCCCTTTGGACCTAATTGGATACACTGATTCTAATTGGGTCGGTGATGTTGATGGTTGTAAGTCCCCATCTAGCTAGAGTTTTCACCCTAGTTTTGGTCCCATCTATTGGCAGAGCAAGAAGCAACATGCCATTGCTCTTTCTTCGACTGAGGCTGAGTATCGAGAAACTGTTAATGTTCCCACTACGACTATTTGGCTTCTGAATATCCTCACTGAGCTTGGAATAACTTTTCATAAGCCGTCAGTCATCTATTGTGAGAAAGAGGGAGCCATCCAGATCTCGAAGAACCTGATCCATCATCAATGAGCCAAACACATCCATATCCATATGCATCATCTAAGGGAGCTAATTCAAGAGTAGGTCATCAATTTGCAATATTGTCTTACAGCAAAGCAAGTTGCAGATATCTTCACCAAACCCCTCACTGAGATCAAGTATGTTCATCTTCAATCTCTCTTGGGGATTTAGAACATCTTTTCTGGGCTTGTCTCTTAGCCCTTCTTGTTTCATCCTCTCTTGGGGGGGTGGAGTTTTTCTTCCCACTGGGTTTTCTCCTTACTTTTCTGTTTGATGGGATCTTTGTACATGGGTACCTCACCAAACCAAGTTGTCGGGACCCATCTTTGCATATTTGTCTACATTTTTCCCTAAGTTGCACTAGGGAGGTGTTAGTGTGGCCAAAGTTCTTTAGCTATCTAGTTCTTTATTAGCTAGTTCTCCACTATAGCTCTCTTCCCTAGTTTAATTACAATTTTTTTCACTTTAAACTACATTGGTAGTGCTTTGAGTCTCTTGGGTGTTAAGTCCTACATATATTCACTCATCACTTTCATGTGGGCATTCTATTTCATTATATGCTTTGCACTCTCTTGAATTAAAACATTTTATTTGGCTCATATCTAATTTATGTTTCCTTCATTTGCATTCTTGGTTGGTGTTATCACTGAAATTTGCACCCTGCTGAGTAAACTCAGCAATCAAGTGATACATGGGAACACTTTTGGGTTGTGGGTAACCCAGAAAAGAAGTGAACCTCCGGAAAAGGTCGACTTCTTGGGTATTTCACCTAAACTAAAGCTTTTCAGAGAGAAAGGGTTAGAAGGAAACATAAAATGAAACCTACTGCTAAAAGTGATGCATCGAACTGCTTTGTTGAGACTTAACAAATAACCAACACACAATATAACTAGTAATTAAGAGCTTCCCTACACAACTCAATAACACAGTCCTTACATCAACAATTTGAAAGAAGGCTAAAATGACAGTTCCCAAAAGGAGAAAAGCTTCCTCATAGTTTAGAACTGATTCAACACAAATTTTCAACCTGCAAAGACCATATACTTCTGTGAAAGGTATCAACATGCGATACACAGACATAGAAAAATAAGAGAAGGTACCAGCTATATTTCACTGTCAAAAGGTGTTACAAATCTGCATATCTCTCAAAATGAGTTACAAAAACCCCTTGCTTCTACCAAGAACTCAGAAAAAGTTACAAAACAGCAAGCTGGAAGGAAAAAGAACTAGTTACAATGAGGCCTCAGCTCATACTTATGCATTTTTCAGCCAACTGCACCATAAATGCAAGCAATAACTCCTAGGTCGGATGCAAGGAAAAAAGCCACTTTTGAGCCCTTCGAAGGACTTCAAAAAGGTATATAGGTGTCCCCAAAGTCATCCCTCATCAATACAATCATAAATACCCTCCATAAATGCAGTCTTATCCTTCAAACAGGCCCATAAATGACTCTGGACAATAATAACTTCTTGTAGACCTCTATAACTGCACCTTGACCTCTTTACATGAGTCACAATTTGACTTTCCAACCCCTTGCCTTGTCTAATCTGAAAATGGACTTAGATATTTAAATTTGCATCTTTAATAATAATTAATCGATTTATAAATCATCAATTAATTATTTATTAATTACATCATTGCAAACTTTAAATCAATTTTACGTATTTATTAATAATTAACTGATTTATAAAGATCAATTAATTAATAATAGCAATAATGCAAAATCTAATAACTCGTTTAATAACAATTTTAAGTAAAATAATAATATATTACTTAATTTTAAGTAATATATTACTTAAAATGTTATTTGAAATTGAAATATTAAATTATATATTAATATACTACTTAATATAAGTAATATATTACTTGATATTGAAAGGCGAATGAGTTAGACATTTATGTTTTCAAGCTTTATAAAGAAAAGACATAAAGCTATTCATTTTCGAAAATGAATACAAGGCATTTAAAAAACCTTGGAAAAAGCATAACCTAAAGTCTTACGTTCCAAAAGAGAAGGTATTTCATTTTCATTTGTTTGATGTCTTTTGCTGAGAAGAGCACGGCAGCTGAGAAGGAGGGTTTGAAACCCTAAGGAGCTGCAATGAAGGAGGAAAAAACATTGCACCATGAATGCCGTTTGAAATCTCTTATTCGTGACCTTGCTAAACGCTTGATTTGGAGAGGAAATCTCTCTTTCGTGGCCACCATTCCTGGAAAGACTGCCTCTTTGCTTTTGGTTTTGCATCTTTCGTGGCTGCCATGGAAGAATCTCTGGAATTTAACTGCAAAATGTCTCAAAAACAGGTAAAAGACTGCTGTCCCTTGTTCTGATAGACTGCAAGCTTTATTTTTCTGAAAACTTATGATTCAAAATGAGCCATACTGCTGTTCTGTAGATGAAAACCGTCACTTGATATGTTGGAATGTTTATCATATTGCTATCATCCTTTTATACTATGTTGGCTTTTTTGGGTAAAAAAAACGTGACTGTTATTTGACAGATACTTCTGAAAATCTGCATCTCTTGAATACTTTAATGAAAACGTGGCTCCATTAAAGAAGAAATATGGCTTACTTCTACTCCTATGAAAAACAGCATCTGGGTATATAAAAAACGTTTTGTTTGAGACTTTAAAATTTGTTGTTCCTTAGAAGAAAACTTGCTGTTCATTATGCTTTGATTTTACTTGAAAATCTGCACCTGGGCTCCATTAAAAAAAACGTGGCACTCATCAAAAGAAAACCTTTTTTTTCTTCAAACTGAAACCAAAGACATCTGTTGTAAAATCTGCATTTTTGGTATGAAGAAGAAATGTGTTAAATCACCCAAAAATACTTGCTGTTCTGAACTGTATCTTTTCATGAGCTGACACTCTGAAAATCACCGCTTTTCCCATGTTATAATGATTCTGAAACAAAATCAAAATATAGTGCCTAGGTATGTGCATTTTTTAAAGGGCAGTGATAAAAACTTCGCTTGAAATGCTTGCTTCTTTGCTGTCCGAATTCTGGAGATAAACTTACTGGCTTTTGTATCTCTGATTCATGATTCTATAATAAAGATAGTATAGTTCTGAATTTGATTCAACCATGACTCCTGCAATCTGAAACAAAAGGTTTCAAACAAAGTATATGTCCCTTTAATGCTTCATATAAAATATATTTGCAGCTTTAAATCATATTGTATATCTGATTTCTCTTTTCTTTATCTATATCTCCCTGTCTGAATTCATCTATTGTTGTTATGCTGGGCTCAAACCCTCATGGGAGCCTCATTTGCATCCACATATCAGTGATAGATGGATTCAGACCTGCACATGAAACCAACACATTAGTATAAAATCTCCTTGTTTTGATGATGATCTTGACTGTTCCTATGTAGGTAGGGGCATGACAGATAGTATGAGTGCATTATACGTAGTATAAGAATTTGACATTGCTTAGATCTTTAAAGATCTAACCCACTTTTTTTCATCTTTTCAGGTCTTGGAGTCTACGGAGATACTGGGACAGCAACCAAATGCATGGCAAGATGGACCGAGAGGATCTACACCAGCCATATACCCCCAGGCAATGGCTGGTCCCTTTACTATTTCCTATGCATTTATATTACCTTTCGCATTTCCATTTACATAGGAATAGTTGAGATCACTCTCACGGTCTGTGTGAGAGGTTTATATTCAGCGGATTACATTTATTTCAATTGCATAAAAAGATGTAATCTTTTATGTTTTGAATACAACTGAAACATTTGAATTGAATACTTGTACTTGTAATCTTTTTTCACTGCATATAATAAAATACGTACCTCTTTCACTTGATATATTTAATTTTCACAATGATGAAATCAGTAGTAAAAATTAGTAACATTTCCTTTGTGACATTCCTCTTTTGGCAAAACACCATTAATAACTGAGATGCACCCTTAAACTGTCTGAAAAACATAACCAGCTCCACTCTATTGAGCTGGGAAGTAGAAATGGGTAACAGTTGGCCTTTCAGCCAAATCTTACAAGGCTTTGATAATGAATAAATATATAAAGAAACTTTAATTCATACATGAGAAAAGATGCTAAAATCATGTGGCAGCTAGCAAATGTGTCATTCAAAATGACATAAATAATCAGCTCAATTTGTTGTCGTGCAGAAATCAACTTCCAAAGAGAATCCTACATCAAGTGGATTTGGAGAAATCATAAAACATCAACAATTCAAATAGATAGAACCAAAATTCAATCATCTATTAAAGCCCAATATGATATGCTCGGTCAGAAGAGATAATTCAACACCAAGATCTGACATCAATAGCTCAATTCTCCAATGTCTCCTTTGTAGGAAGTGCTTGTGATCACAACTTGCAAGTCTCTTTTGGAGATATCCACGCTTTTTTCCACTCCATCCTGCTAATTCTATTGGTATTATTTTGGAGTCCCATTAACCAATCTTGCTTGTCTATGGGCATTAACATAATTTCTTCATTTTTTCTAGATCTTGTTCGTCATTATAAATCATCAAATTTTTGTTCCCAAAATCTGACTCAATAATTTTTCCCATCTCAATCCAACTATACCACATTCCTTTAGACAAAATTAATATCCTTCAAACCTCAAGAAATCACAAGAAATTATTTGAAGCAATGTTCCTAAAATCTGATTCAATAATGGAATCTCCTTCCAACCTCCAGAAAGGTTTTCCAAGAGATGTTTACCTTCAAAGGAATTTTTTTCGAGTCAAGTGATGCCTTCTAAGTTTAAGATACACACAAATAGATGGGAACAATTCGCAAGGATGACTTGGTCAATCAAAATTCCCCTGCCAATGTTACCTACCTACCATTCCAACAAACAAGGCTTTTTGGTATTCTAACCAACAGCCATTTCCAAACATCAAGAGAGTTACATCCATTGAATGAGATAACTCCAACATGCGCTTTTAAGATGCTAAATAAAAATTCACTAATCTAAAAACCTAGGTCCATGATGCTGGATCCACATTCAGGAAAAGGTTTGAAAATATCCTACATTAAAAAATATCTATACCCCAGCCCATACCTTTAAAAAGAGTGGATAATAAAACTCGGGCTTTTTAAACCCTCGTTCTCTATAACCTTGACAGTAGAATATATCCTAGAAATCAGAGAAAAATTATATTACTAATTTGGGAGAATCCTAAATATTCTTGATTGTGTTCACATATTTATCCTTTTGCATATCCCTAGCCAAAGCCTTTGCCTTTATAATTAAAAAAGTACAAGATATTTAAGGGGAACCCTTTTAAGAAAATTCCTTAGAGATAGAAAGACTAATGTCCCACTGGCAAGAACCAGTTCTATCAAGAATGAAAATTCAAATACAAGATTAAGATGATTCCATTCCAAAAGAAGTAAGAGCTTGCCTTACTATATATTGATGCAGTTACCTTCATGTTTCTATCGATCCATATTTCCCAGATTTTGGTTCACTGCACCAAAGGATTCAGCCTGATATAAACTCGGTAGTCTAGCATAACTTGATTAATGCTCACAATCCCATCATCAAATAAAATTGAGGTGCTTATAATCTAATAAACAGTTTAGTCCAGCGGTCCATTTTCTAATCCAGACCAAGGGAATCATATTCCTTTGTTTTCTAGGAGATAAATTTTAAGTTGTTACTCAGACAGAGTACACTCACCTTTGGATTCCAACTGGAAACTTCCACCAAACAACTCCAAAGAATCGATCACTACAGATCAAAACCTTTCCTGCAGAATAAGGATTTTTGGTTTATTCTCTGGAATCTTCCTTTGTGAAATTTTCTAGGGGCATTCAAACACAAACATCAAATATAAGATATAAAAAATTACCACTGGCGGAAGGTTTAGGTTTTACTTCTATTTGAGGAGGATGCCCTCATTGTTCACTCTACTGACAGTCCATAGAGATAGCTTGGTGCCCTTGATTGTTTTTGCAAAAGCTTTGCAAAAAATTGATGAGCATGGGTAAAAATAAGGTCATGGTCAAAACCCTCAAGAATCCTCTTTCCAAGTTTCATTTATTCTACAAAGTAAAACTTAAGAAGATCACAACAGCTTAGAACTACCCGGAAGCCCAATTTTTCCTACTGTCATGTAGTCTCAAGTTAGTTTTGCATGTGCACTTGCACAAGTAATATGCCTCACTTCGACTCCTAAAGGACCAATTTCCAATTACATTTCCAAAATTATCCATTCAAAATTCAAATGTTTTCCTCTTCAACTCACTCCTTATCCCTGATATATGAATCTAATATTGGACAATTACGTTAAAAATCCATTGAAAGTTCTTCTGTTGTATGAGTCCAGACTCCAAACACACATGGTTCGACATTTAATTTGTTGTAAATAGACAGCTCTTCATGCATCATCGAAGCTGAGTTAGTTTCCCATTCCCTTTACCATTAGAACATCTTCCTGCATCTATTCAAAAAGTTAGATTCTTGGGTTACCAGCATAACGTCAAGAGAGGTACTCATATCAGGTCCTTTGTTCCCCCAAAGGAATTGTATCTTTGATTCCCAACAGGGATCAATATTGGCATCTTGAGATGATTTTGGTTCAATCTGCAGGGTCTTTGCTCATCAGTTCCTTTATTCAATTACCTCCACATGAATTGTGTCTTTGAGTCCCAATAGGGATCAATGTTGGCATCTTAAACTGATTTTGATTCATTCTACGGGATCTTTGCTCATCAGTTCCTTTATTCAATGACAATTTAGGTATTCCAGATTCTTGGAGATGATAACTCCAATATAACATTCAAGCCACTTGGATGTCTCCACCATTATCTCTCCATCACAAGTTAACTTTATTTGATTTGCCTTAGTATATCTAATACCATTGGTAAGATGGTGTGAGGATTCAGCATACCTAGCTATGTAGTCCTAGTAGTTACAAGTTGCAACTGACTACAATATTTCACAAGGCGATAGGATTTTTCAAATCTTCGTCTAGATGAGACTCAGTAGCACTTTATTTTCAGGCGCCATATCTACTGTGAAATACACTATTTCCTTTGAACATAATCAGGTGGTTATTTATCTAATTTCTGCTAATAGCCTTAACAAAAGTTCTTGACCCTTTTAGTTCTATAGGTTATCATCTTCAGACAGCATTCATTGTGAGGAACCCTACATGTATTAGGCTAATCACTTCTTACAACTTACAACAACTAGTGGAGCACTAAGCACCCCTTGCATACAGCCGAATCATGCATGGATGGGGAAATCTTGGTGTCTGTTTGTGTATCAATGTCAAAGCAACCTAGTCCCTTTACTCTTAGTTTTGGTAAAGTGAATCAGCTTCTTTTCAATGTTGAGTTATTTTCCCTGTTTACAAGACAGATCACAAAGTTATTTTTCTCTCGACCACCAAAGGTTCATCATTGATAGGAGAGGTTCTCAGGGGAGAACACAACTTCCTACTAGAATTGTCCACCCTGACTCCAAAGGTTCAGAGGCACACCCTGTTTGAGCATTATCAAATCCTACATTAGACTTTCTACTTATAGATGGTGATGCTCTCAGTTATCTTGACCCAAAGCTTACTGCAAATAAGTTATATCGAACATCTCTTATTCTGGTTTCCTCTTTCATCTGAATCAACTTCATGCTTCATTGAGGTTTCCTCACATCACTGTTTATTTTTTTACTTAGCTCTTATAGTTTAAAATTAACCACTTCAGTTTTTCTGTCATCATATAGGTCAACATTTCTTTAGCGAGCAGTGATTAACAACCTTTATAACCTAATTTTATTTTATCCAAGTACACCTTTAAGTAGATGTACATCTAGAATTCCATGAACAAATTTTATTTTTATTTTTATTTTTATTTGTATTTTTTTACTTAGCTCTTATAGTTTAAAATTAACCACTTCAGTTTTTCTGTCATCATATAGGTCAACATTTCTTTAGCGAGCAGTGATTAACAACCTTTATAACCTAATTTTCTTTTATCCAAGTACACCTTTAAGTAGATGTACATCTAGAATTACATGAACAAATTTTACTTTTATTTTCATTTGTATATCCAATTTCACTTAACTTTCATCATCAGCTGTGATATTATTTCTTTTTGTCTGTAATCTAGCTATCTTCGAAAACAAATATTAGACAAGGACTCTTTTAGACCTTTCCACTAAAGAGGTTCTTCCTCGTTATTTGTTTTAGACTTCTAATGTCTGCTTTTGCCTTCCATGATTCTAAAATCTTGCTAATACCATTGCCATCATTGACAATATCGGCTAGACTTTTAGTTTATTTTGATTTTTGTCAGTGTTAAAAGAAAAGTAAGCTCCACCTCTTCAATCTCAACTTCCAAACTAAATTGTATAAAAGGAATTTTTTCAAGCACCACATATTTAAACCTCCAAAACAGTCTTATTTTTAAAACCTCTTCAACAAAATTCTCCTCCCAAACCACAAGATCATTCAAATAACCGAGAAATTCAATATGTCCCAAAAGCCCTTCTTGTAGTTTATCCAAAGCAAACAGATCAAGCCTTTCGCTATGATTAGAATCCCCAAACATCCAACAAAGGATCAACTTCATGAGGCCTTTTGGATTACCTCAAACAACCCCCAACCCCACCTGCTCTATCAGCACGCTGAGATCCTTGTTATTTTGAACATCACACTTACTTTACTTTTCAAAGAATCTTCTTTGTCTTTGAAAGTTGCCTTCATTCTCGAACAGCTCTTTCTCATGACAATCTAGATTTTTTCTACAATTGATCCTTGAAAAATCCTAGTTCACCTTTAATTCCAGAATTGAGAGTGCTGGCTTCGAAGAGGCTTGTCTATATTCATTCCTACCCAAACATTGACACAATTCTAGGATTTTCTGCGGAATTGCTTTGGCAATGCAGAACTCTC
Source organism: Thuja plicata (assembly GCA_018584345.1). Lineage (NCBI taxonomy): Eukaryota > Viridiplantae > Streptophyta > Pinopsida > Cupressales > Cupressaceae > Thuja > Thuja plicata. The sequence goes on from MU224712.1 coordinate 622,829, forward strand.
ATGACTTCTTTGACTCTTCAAAATGCAAAGGGATACCAAAATTCAATTAGCAGGCCAAAGAGTTGAACCCAAACCAACAATAAAAAAAAAAACATATAAAGAACAATCGGAATAAAACCCTGGGCAAGAATAAGATCTCCACCTATTTCAAGGAAGCAAATGTAGCAAGAAAAAGACCCTGCAAAATCACTGGGTTCACTGCATGGAATTAAAATGTTTCCTCAAGGTAGACATCTCAACCAACTTCCATTGCACTTAGAGATCATCATCATCAAAGCAGCATGCAATATAAAGTCCCCTTCAAGCAAGATCTTCAACCAAAGAGTCATGAGATCCTCGCTCATGAGTTGAAGAACAGAAGAGGAAATGAAGCTCAACAACTTTGGAATGAAGCACACTAATGCGCCACAAACAAAGTCCCTACCACCACATCTTGATAGGATCAGAGGTTAAAGCAAGGATTGGGATATGATTTTCATTATTGAACAGTGTGAGTATGCATCTTACAAACCCTTGTAAAGTTTTTCCCCAATACGCACGTCACACAATACATGCTGAATATACATCAATTTTATAAGAGATTCATAGTCCAGTTTATGCAATGATGGAATGTTTCAGTTGTTCCTTTTCAAAATCATTTTATTCCAACTTGATCTAGTTTGATGACATTCACATCATTTACATTACTTCTACCTCTTAGTTGCCATACATCTTTTGTTACCAGATTCTTGCTAATTATGCTACTAAATTAATTTTACCATGGCACACATTTTGTGACTTCTGGATGGATTTGTGGCTCATAGGATACCACTTTTTGCCACTGTCAGAAAAGGCCACAAATCTCAACTTGAACTAGATCTCCTACTGCTTTTTATATGGATTTGTTGGGAAAGGAACATCTCAAAAAAAAAAGGCTTATTGGATAGAAAACAACAGAAATAAAAAGTGACAAGGAAGTCAAACAAACAACATGCATATCAATAACCACATGCACCAGAAACAAGTTATGGAGACTAATTTCAATCTATCCTTTTGTGGAGCTGATATAGAAATTATGCTACTCCATTTGTCAATAATTGCAGAACAAGCAAACCCCATGCCTGATATATGGATTTGTGGAACCAGGAACATCTCAGAATGTTAAAACTTAAAACTGTCAGATAGAAAACCACAGAAATAAAAAGTGACTAAAAAGTTAAAACAAACTATATGAAAATCAATAACCACATGCATTAGATGCATATTGTGGAGATTAATTTCAATCCATCATTTTGTAGAGATGGTATAGAAAGTATGTAACTGCATTTTCCTATAATTGCAAAACTTTGGTGTCCAATTTCATCTAAGTATCTCTATTGGTTACATCAATCTCAGAAAATGTGATCCAGATGCTTTTATTGCATTGATTTATCAATAAGTAGTGTTCGTTCCTAAGATAAGCATGTCACCAGTTGGATGGTTTGCCCAAAATAACACAATATGTGTGCAAAATAAATATAGTAAAAGCACAAACGAACATTGTGAATAAAAATTTCAAAATTAAATTATATTTTAATATTTTCAAAAATAGTTATCTGCATCCCAAAAGATAGAGTGTATAAAATTTAGCAATCCAACACATAACAGGAGTTTATTGAACAAATGAAGTTTTATCATAAGGAACACTGCACGCTACAGTTTTCATCAGTATCACTTATCACCATTTCTCATAAAAACAGTGTGAACTGCCTCGGTATTGTTACACAGACAATATACTATATAAAACAACAGCTCCAAAAATACAAATAATTCTTAACAAAATAAACACCATAGTTACTTTCACTTGTAGAATTAGTTTTCAACTTTCCTAGACCAATTAAAGGCTTTTATTTGTCAGAGAAAGATCTATCTCTTCCAAATGTTTTATACGAATTTTTTAGAAGGTGCTAAAAAAAGGGAAGACAGAATCAGGTTTCTATATTTGAAGGAAAGACAAAATCAGAAAGAGATTATAGTTCAAAGGATGCTTTTTATGGCTCCCCCATCCCAAAGAGGAAGACAAAAGCATAGGCATAAAATACTTTTGATTGTAACAGAGATTTTTTTAAAACAGAATGGAAGACAACTAGACAGCCTATTACCATACCCACATTACAGGGATACTTCTGTATGCCATTTAGTGCAAACAAATTAGAATAAATAAACTTTCTATGTCATAAATATAAGAACAAAGGCAATATCGAAGAACAACAAAAGGTTCTGTGCCCACATCGGAATTGTAAAAATCTATTAAAGTCAGATACACCCAAAAAAAGAAAGATATAAAACAAAATTACTTACTTTTATTGTCATTTCTACATAGATAGGGGATGAATATGTCATGTTCCGAAGACGTGCCTCAGCAGGTTTCAGTGGCAGTAAATTCCCTTCCTTGTTACAATAGGAAGGTTTCTCCACAGTGACCTTCCCAAAAGAAACAGATGCCCGATCCCACATCACATCCGATCTCTTGTATTGTGGATTATGATCAGGTACTACTTCAAATTCCCCGACATTATCAAACACTTTTTGCAACCCGTGACTCAGTAAATCATTGAAAGAATTTATCTGATGGCTTACTAGTCCCCATTCATCAAAGAATGCTTTGGTAGTGTCCCTGACGAAAGTACACAGTTCTTTATCTGACAATCCACTGTCAAATCCCTTGGTTGCATCTTGTTCATCCTCACTGCTTTCAGTTCCTTCTGAAATTGTTGTTAAGTCTAAGTCATTTGCCACTTCTCCCACTTCCACTGCATTATCTATGTCCATGCCTGTGGCAAGATCCTCTGTTTCTTTTGCAGCATCTCCTAGGCCCCACTTGAATGGATCGCCATCTGCTTTCTCTGCTCTGTACAGGATATCCTCATCAATTGCATGGCCCTCAGCTGCTTTTGATATGTCCCTATCCATTGCAGAGTCCTCTATTTCCTCGTCCATAGTTGCTATATCATTATTCTCGCTGGCAGAATCATCGGATTCGTCTGAAATCTCTATTATATTCATCCTTTCTGAAAGTTCAGTTTCATTTGCACGGCTCATGTCACTTGCTTTCCTCTCACTCTATTCAGCCACAACTGCAAACTTTATTTTGTTCGTGTTCTTCCACTAATAAAATTTTCATGCATAGAGAAGAATATACAGTTTCATCAGGTCATCTAGAGATGATTTTGTAGAGAGATGCTCTCAAGTAGGAAGCTACCAGCTGGCATCGAAAAAGTAAACATCAATAAAAGATGAGTTCTAAGCAAGTTTACAAAAGAGAGAAATACAGAAACTAACAAAATTTGGTATGCATGTTTTTCTGTAGATACTCACTTGCAAAGCATCAGTATTTCAAATGATGTTCAACCATGAAGTACAAGGCAGTTCTCAAACCAAGTCTTCAAAAGCTATCATATTGTACGTTCCTATTTCCTATTAACAGAAAATTAATTAACTTTATAATTCACACAAAAAAATTATGGTTCTACACTAACAAGGTTTATCATTGGACATGATGAACCCTGCAACTAATTACTAGGAAAAACTTGTTCCAAATATCCAAAGATAATTAATATTATAGACAATGCAATGATACTCAATGTGGTTATAGAAAGAATACAACTCAAAGCCACCATCTTCTACTTCAGCAAAGACAAGGCAGAAGGTCCTGATGTATTTCTAGCTCTTTTCTTCCAACATTTCTGGGAATTACTAAAAGATGAACTTAAAATCGAGTATGAAACAAATGTTCTCTCAAAAACCCTAGAAGCCAACAATCTGGACATGTCTAAACCGATTTCGCCAAGCCATGTATGCTCTCAAATTTTTGAATGAGCCTTCATGCTATCACTTTATCCTAAAATGGTCAAGTTACCTGCCATATTAACAGCATGCTATTTTTTCTATGGGAACAACAAAATACACATGATAAACCAGCTCGTCTCCAAAGTTCTTAACACTTCTCCAGCTAACCTTATCATTATCACTGATCTCAATACTATACAGGTTCATAGAAAGAAAAAGGCAGTGCAGGTTCAAATATCAATGGAAAGGAAAAGGCCACACATTCACTACCAGTACCATCAGATTTACAACCTATAACAAGCTTGATAGCAGTGAACCTAAGCTATGCCCAAAATGCAAAAATAGGACACAAACATTTCCCACATTAATCCTATGTGGGAAAAAATTCCAGCTATCAAATCTTAAACTTTTAGCAGCAAATAAATCAGAACTTAGAAATCAAACGAGAATGAAAGAACACAAATAAATCAGAATTTAAAATCAAACGAGATTGTTAATGTAAATAGATTTATAGCAAATGAAAAATGAATGCAAATTTTATTTTGTATATTCACTAATATATGTCTTTTCTTTTCAGGTATGCAGCAAATAAAAGATTTTGAATTCACAACTGATATTTCAACTATTAATACACAATGAGAATATGGAAGTATTACAAAACAAATGCTGATAGAAATACTTCTGAATTACTTGCTGATCGAATATGAGAAGACTTGCATTCGATGCTGTATATGCTTGTCTTGTTCGATCATGAGAAGCCCATATATATATGTGGAGACATGTTGATGAATAGACATGTCTCTCCATCAACATGTTTTCCACGATAACTAAGCATAAACAATAACTCGTACCAATTCATGTCTAACTGATCGGTTATTGTGTTTACATCAAACCGATAGTAATCGGTGATTGTATATTAACCGATATCAATCGGTATTGATGCCAAATCAAACTAATACTAATCGGTGATTGTATATTAACCGATATCAATCGGTATCGATGCCAAATCAAACCGATACTAATCAGTGATTAAATAACAATGGAATTGATGAAGCATATCGATAACCAGATTTGAGGTCATTCAATCCTTTTAAAATAACAAACGAATGATTAGTTAATTATATTAATAATATGAGAACATATTAATATTAATATTTTCTCAATTATGAATGTACGAATATATATCAATATGTATAATAGTAATATCTATTATTATTATATATATTGATATGTATATGTATGTGCATAATTTAGTCTATTCTCATAATATTAATATAAGTGATAACTATTTTATCTTATCGAAGCTACAAACATCAACACTCCCTCTTAGCTAGGGAAGAAAAAATCCATCAAGATGCAAATCACAATAAATCTATTAATTGTGAAAGAGAGGAGATGTCACCTCACCTTGATATCAGGAGATATGGTATATGCAAAAATATCTAGTCACATGATATTCACCATAGCTCACATAAAATCCATGGTATGTGCACTGACATCACGTCTCATGATGCCTACCATATGGATATTGAATCATGGCATGTCCACGGATATTAGGTCACATAATATCCACCATGAAGATCTCTAAATCATCTACGGTTTGTTTAATGATATCAGCCTTATGATATCTACCATGATGTCTAAGAGATCCTAACCATCATGACATTTCCACTGATATCAAGTCACATGATATCCATCATGATGGAGAGATTGAATATTGCAAAGTCGTCACCTTACAACATCAATTTACAAGTGTACATTGTCGAAAAGTCGTCGCCTTTCTTCAATGTACACAGGAGGGCCCCATTAAGTCATGAAGTCACACACATGACGAACAAAAGAGTTTACACATTAAACATCTTTTATATATTAGTACAAATAGAAATACAATTTAGACTCAATCTCAAATTACATTATCAACCATACCAAGTGTATCTCGAAAGTGTTCAACTTTTGTCCTGGAGAGAGGCTTGGTGAGGATCTCTGCAATTTGATCACGAGTACTAATATACTTCAACTAAATCGCATTCCTTTCTACCATGTCTCTAATATAGTGATAAGGAATCTCAATGTGTTTAGACCTGTCGTGGAACACTGGATTCACAGAGAGCTTGATACAACTCGATTGTCACAATGGATGGATGACAGTGGGTTCCAAGGGTTGTCCAAACAGTCCTACAAGAAGCTTTCTGAGCCACACAGCTTCCCTTACGCTCATGGAGGCAGCAATGTATTCTGCTTCTGTGGAACTCTGCACAACAGATGATTGCTTTTTGCAAATCCATGAAATCCTTGTTGATCCCAAACTAAAACATATGTGCTCTTCCTGTCAACTACACTTCCAGCCCAATCTGAATCTGTGTAACCATGAAGGTCAAGCTTTACTTGCTCATATTTAAGACCATATCCAATGGTTCCTCGAAGATACCTCAAGATGTGTTTTTCTGCAACAAGGTGTATCTCTTTCGGTTCACACATAAACTGGCTGAGTGTATTCACGGCATAACAAATATCAGGTCTGGTATTGACCAAGTACATTAGGGATCCAATAATTTGTTTGTATAGTGTAGGATCTACAAATTTTGAGTCCACAACAGCTTCCTTTAGTTTATGCAAGTTTATTTCCATAGGTGTGGACATTCTTCTACACTCCAACATTCCAAACCTCTTCATAATATCAACTGTATATTTTTCTTGACTCGGAGTGATGTAATTTGCATGTTGCCAAACCTCTAAACCAAGAAAAGAGTGAAGGATTCCCAAGTCCTTCATTTCAAACTCTGAGGCTAAATCCTTTTTGCATTGGATGATTAAGTGATCCTCTCTTGTGATTAGTAAATCATCAACATATAAAATTAGAATTACCATGTCACCATTTGTTACCTTGAAGTAAAGGTTGGGATCTGCATCATTCTTGGAGAAGCCTAATCCCAGGAGGTAATGACCAATTCTTTCATACCAAGCTCGGGGAGCTTGTTTTAGACCATACAATGATTTCTTTAGTTTACAGACATGAGATTCAGCATTGTGAATAATGAACCCTTCTGGCTGCTCAAGATATACTTCTTCAATAGTTCCATTCAAAAAAGCTATGTTCACATCCATTTGGTGAATTTTCCACCCTTTTGATGCGGCAATGGCTATAATGGTTCTAACGGATGTATATCGTGCAACGGGTGCAAAGGCTTCTTCGTAGTCAATGCCTTCTTTCTGCGAGAACCCTCTAGCTACAAATATGGCTTTGTGCATGCTTTATTTTGAATAGCCATTTGGATGATACCACTGACTTGCCTTTAGGTCTAGGTACAATGTCCCAGACATCATTGTTAATGATGGATTGGTACTCTTCTAGCATGGCATCTTTCCACACATGTTGTTCTAAGGCTTCTTCAACATTTACAGGTTTTGCATTTATGATCTCTTGAAAGGTTCCTTTTGAGGCTGCAAAGTTTTCGACTTCCTGGGTTACCTTTCTTGCCTAAAGGGGTCTCTTTCGGTTTGTGTTGATAGGTTCTTCTAATGGAGCAATGTGAGCATCATTTTCTACTTCAGAAAGAGTCCCTCTGAACCTCAGGAGTAGGATCCTCTTCCATGTTTTTAGGAGGATCTTGATTTTCTAACTCAAGGGAGCTTATAGATCTTTTGAAGGCAATTCTTCAAATGTTACATCTCTGCTAAGTTCAATGTATTTTTGACCAGGAATGTAGATTCTATAAGCTTTAGAGGTTTCACTATACCCCACAAATATTCCCTTCTTTCCGGCAGGTTCTAGTTTGGTTCTCTTTTCTTTAGACACATGAATGTATACAGGACAACCAAAGATTCTTAAGTGGCTGATGTCAGGTTTTATACCTGTGAAGACTTCTTCTGGAATTTTGTTGTCTAGGAGTGAGTGAGGGCATCTATTTTGGATGTAAACGGTTGTTTGAGAGGCTTTAGCCCAAAATGAGGTTTCCATGTTTTGATCAAACATCATGGCTCTAGCAGCCTCTACTATGGTCCTATTCTTTCTTTTAGCTACTCTGTATTGTTGAGGGTTTTAAGGTACAGTGAACTCCCTCTTAATCCCGGCATTTACACAAAACTCTTTAAATACATCAAAAGTATATTCCCCACCATTGTCTGTTCTAAGTGTTTTGATTTTCTTTCCTGACAAGTTTTCTACAAGGGCCTTAAATTCTTTAAATCTCAAAAGAATTTCTTCACTCATTTTTTAGAAAATAAATCCAAGTCTTTCGGGAGAATTCGTCAACAAATATTACATAGTACAAAAACCCCCCCGTAGAGGGTATAGACATGGGTCCACATAAATCTGAATGAATGAGTTCTAATACGTTATTACTTTTGCTAGAACTATTTTGAAAAGTTCCCTTAGTGTTCTTACCTAGGTCACAGCCCTTGCAGGTTCCTTCATGGTTGTTGTTTAACTTAGGCATACCATTCACTATCTTCTCTATGCAGGGTAGAGAACGGAAATGAAGGTGTCCTAGTCTTCTGTGCCAAATCTTGTTTGAGCTTGAACTTTCATGAAGGAGGGCTTGAGGAGTGGTGCTTAGCTTGTAGTGTGTTCCATGCCTAACTCCTATAGATAGAGCCTTCTTGATGGTGGAGTACTTTGGCCATGCCAAAACTTTTCCTTCCATGAACGTTATTTTGTACCCTTTGTCTTCAAGTGTTGAGATGGACACAAGATTCTTTTTTATCTCTGGTACGAACAAAACTCCAGTGAGTTGAAGTGATATGCCTGACTTTGAATTTATGGTGCAGGTTCCAACCCCTTTAACAGGATGTTAAAGTCGTCTCCGATGGTCACCTCCTCATCAGAATTTACCACAAGAGTATCTAGGTGTTCTCTGTATCCTGTGATATGGCAGGATGCTCCACTATCAATCACCCAAGTGTTGGGGTTGTTGGATGTTTGGCTTGACAAGGCTGAATAGAACACATACTTCTCAGAATATTTTTTCGGGCTAGTCTTTCCATCTTTAGCAAAGGAGGCTTGTTGCTTTGTTCTATCTTGACACTTCATGGCATAATGTCCATATTGATCACATCTGAAACACTGCACTTGTGACATGTCTCTTATCTTCTTGGAGGAGCCTTTTTCATTTTAACCCTTATCATTCTTCCTTTTGATGTTTCTCTTCTTCCCCTTCTTGTGGGATTTGGAGTATAATACATGGATGTCTGCATTTGTAGAGTCCTGATTTATTCCTCTGGTGATTAGTCTTGATTCCTCTTGAATACAATCCATTTTTAGTCTATTAAAGTTTGGGAATTTGGAATGTGCACTTATTCATTGAATAAAAGATTCCCAAGATTTTGGAAGACCATTTAGGGCTATCATTGCAATTTCCTTGTTGTCTATTTGATGACCTATGGTGGTCAATTGGTTCTTCAATTCAGTGATCCTCATGAAATAGGACGTAATTGTCTCTCCTTTATTCATTTTCATATGGTGAAGTTGATTTTTCAGAGTGAGTGCTCTGCTAGTGTTATTTATCTCATACATGTTTGCTAGGGCTTTGAACATGTGGTATGCAGTATCATATTTTGCAATAATTGGGACTAAGTGATCTCTACCTGCATCCACTATTATTTTCATAGCCTTTCCATTATTTTTATTCCACTGAATTATCTCATCATTATCATTTGGTTCTGGTATATTCTCCCTTACAAATGAGCCTAATTCATTTTCTCTCAAAGTGAGCATGATTCTAAATTTCCAAGAAACAAAGTTTGTGGCTCCCTCCAGACAATCTTCAAATCTGACTCCACTTGTCATTATGTAGAGAGGAATGTGATTATACTAAGTTTATAGTTTTAATCAGTTTGTTATCTTCAATCTAATCGGATCTTCCTTAGCCCAAAGCTCTGATACCATGTTAATGTAAATAGATTTATAGCAAATGACAAATGAATGCAAATTTTATTTTGTATATTCACTAATATATGTCTTTTCTTTTCAGGTATGCAGCAAATAAAAGATTTTTGTTATTTCAAGGCAAACTTATTATTCGAATTTCAATTTATTCTTTTATATGAATATTCAATGTTGATTATATATATAAAAATCTTGATTCTAACAATGTTAATGTTATTTGCAGGAGTAGAAGAAATGAATGTACGTAATTTAAAATGAACTTTTAATTCAACTATGATTCAAATTGCAATGAAGAAATATATGTATTGAACGTTGTTCAATATACTTCACACTTATTGATTTCAGTGTTTGTATTGAACAGGTCAATCAATATATATGTTTGTGTGTGTGCGCGCGCACGTGCATGGCAGTGATCGGTCACGTCTATGACTCCTTGAGGAGTCACGCCTATCATAGGTGTGACTAATAGTCACATCCTATGGTAAAACAAAGCATTAGGATTCATTATCGGTTTAATACCGATTCAATATTAACACCGATTCAACACTAATGTTATCGGGTTGATACCGATTCCAATACCAATTACAATTCAATACTAATTTTATCGGGCTGATACCAATTCATTAGTTATCGGTTTAATTCGATCATAAAGAGAATATAGAGTATAATAAAATCGTATATATTAATATATATAAATATATTATGATAATAATAATTATCATTATATATATATATATGTCTCTTTAAACTGATCGATGATATATGCTTCAGTATTATGAATTTCTCTAATTGATATATGTATTAGTAATATGAATTTATCTGATCGAGGCTATATGCATCAACACTCCCTCTTAGCTAGGGAAGATAAAATCATATATATCACATTTCTTGTGATAAGAAGTCTCACATATCTCGTGAGGACAAGCATCACATAACACGTGATGATAAGTATCACATAACTTGTGAGGTGTCACATAACTCGTGGCACTAAGTATGTCACATAACTCGTGATAAGAAGTCTCACATATCTCATGAAGACAAACATCACATAACACGTGATGATAAGTATCACATAACTCATGACACTTAAAGGATGCTATGCTTGAGAATATCACATTCTCCTTATACATCCTAGCTATGGTATGTGCACTGACATTATGTCACATAATGTCTACCATAACAAACCATGGCACATCCATGAATGATATCAATATTACAAGATCGTCATCTTATAATATTTGAATACAAGTGTTCATTTCCAAAAGATCGTCACCTTTTAGAGATGAACACAGGGGGTAGAGCCCATAAAGTCATATATCAACACATATGACAAAAGAAGTTTACACATTAAACATCTTATATATTTATGTATATCAGTAAAGATTACAATGCAAATTAGAATTCAATCATACCAAGACATTTCCTGAAGTGTTCAACTTTCACTCTGGCAAGTGGCTTGGTGCGTATATCTGTTGTCTAATCTTCTGTACTGATATATTCCAACTGAATCACATTCCTATCCACCATATCTCTCACATAATGATAAGGAATCTCTATATGCTTAGATCTATCGTGAAATACCGGACTCACAGAAGGTTTTATGCAACTCTGATTATCACAATGGATGACTGTAGGTCTCAAGGGCTTACCGAATAATCCCACAAGCAGTTTCCTGAGCCATACTGCTTCTCTTGCTGCCATAGAGGCTGCAATGTATTCGGCCTTTGTAGAACTCTGAGCCACTGAAGACTGTTTCCTCCACATCCAAGATATCATGGCGGATCCCAAACTGAAGCAGCAACCAGAGGTGCTTTTTCTATCAGTTGCACTTCCAGCTCAATCAGAATCTGTGAATCCATGTAGATTCAAGTCAACTTTCTCATATTTGAGTCCAAAATTTAGAGTACCTTAAAGGTATCTCATAATATGCTTCACAGCCACAAGATGTATCTCCTTAGGCTCACACATAAACTGACTCAAGGCATTTACTGCATGACAAATATCTGGTCTAGTATTAACCAGGTACATCAAAGATCCAATTATCTGCCTATAGAGGGTAGTATCTGCAAACGGAGAATCTGTTGCTGCCTCCTTTAGTTTATGAAGGTTTGTTTCCATGGGAGAAGACATGGGTCTGCAATTTATCATACCAAATCTCTTCAATATGTCCAAGGTGTACTTTCCTTGATTAAGCACAATGTTGTCTGAGTTCTGCCAAACTTCCAATCCAAGGAAGTAATGTAGAAGGCCTAAGTCCTTCGTTTCAAACTCTTTAGCAAGGTCTTTTTTTTTACATTGATCAATAAGGTGACCTTCTCCTGTAATTAACAAATCATCAACATACAAGATTAATATTAACATATCACCTTTGCTTTGCTTGAAGTATAGATTTGGATCTGCATCATTCTTAGAAAATCCCAATTTCATCAGATAGCTATTGATTCTCTCATACTATGCCCTGGGGGCCTGTTTAAGTCCATAGAGAGCTTTCTTCAATATGCACACATGAGATTTTGCAGTGTGAACCTCAAATCCTTCTGGTTTCTCTAAGTAGACTTCTTCCTCTAATTTCCCGTTTAGGAATGTAGTCTTTACATCCATCTGATGAACTTTCCGTCCCTTGTTTGCTGCGATGGCTAGAACTACTCTGACTAAGGTATACCTTGCGACAGGTGCAAATGTTTCCTCATAATCAATTCCTTCTTTCTGTGAGAAACCTCTGGCAACAAATCTGGCCTTATGTTTCTATATACTGTCATCTGCAACATACTTGATTTTGAATAGCCACTTGGATGAAACAATAGATTTTTCCTTTGGCCTAGGAACAACTTCCCAAACATCATTTTTTTTAAGATGGACTGGTATTCTCCTGTCATGGCATCCTTCTATACTTGGTGTTTGAGGGCTTTTGATGCATTAGAAGGTTCAAACTTAGAGAGATCATTCATTATAGCCACATAGCTGGAAAATCTTCGAGGTCTTTTACTTTCTCTAAAGGTCCCTGAAGGAGTTGCATAGTTCTTTGCTTCTTCCATTGTTTTGGTGGCCCAAAGTGGTATTTTCTTAAGATTCTCTTGAGGTGAGTTTTGTACTTCATTTTGATCCTCTTCAGGATACTCCCTCTGAAGCTCAGGAGCAAGATCCTCTTCTAGGTCTGAAGGTGGAGTATTCCTTTCTGACTCAATAAAATTTCTAGCCCTTTTAAAAGCTAGGTCTTCTTCAAATATTACATCTCTACTGAGTTCAATATTGCTGTCCAGGTACAAATACTCTATAGGCTTTAGAAGTTTCACTATACCCAACAAAGATTCCTTTTCTTCTAGAAGGTTCTAGTTTTGTTCTTTTCTCTTTAGGTACATGAAAATAAACAGGGCATCCAAATATCCTTAAGTGAGTGATATATGGCTTTATATGGGAGTCAGGACATCTATTTTGTATGTATACAGCAATGTTGGAAGCTTCTGCCCAAAGATAGGTTTCTAAATTTTGATCAAGGAGCATGGCTTTAGTTGCTTCTCCAATAGTTCTATTTTCCTCTCAGCAACCCCATTTTGTTGAGGGTTGTAAGGAACAGTGAGCTACCTCTTAATCCCAGCTTCTTTGCAAAATTCTCTAAAAATGCCAGAGGTGTATTCCCTCCCATTATCAGTTCTTAGGGTTTTTATTTTCTTCCCAGAGGAGTTTTCAGAGAAGGATTTGAATTCCTTAAATTTCCTGAGGATCTCTTCTAATTCTTTACATTTGACGAAGTAGATCTAGGTCTTTCTAGAGAAGTCATCAACAAATATTACATAATATAGAAACCCTCCCACAGAAGGTACAAACATGGGTCCACATAGGTCAGAGTGAACTAGTTCTAAGACATTACTCGTTTTACTAGAACTACTGTGAAAAGAACCCTTAGTATTGTTGCCTAGGGCACGCCCCTTACATATACCTCAATGATATTGCTTTAACTTAGGTAAGCCAGTGACTAACTTTTCCATGAAGATAAGGCACGAAAGTTTAAATTTCCTAATCTTCTATGTCATATCTCATTAGAGTCTGCAATTTCATGAATTAGGGCAAGATTAGTTTCAGTACATACCTCATACAAGTATCCTTTTCTATGCCCTATGGTTATAGCTTTCTTGATAGAAGAATTCTTTGGCCATGCCAACACCTTGCTATCCATGAAGGTTACTCTATACCCATTATCCTCAAGTGCGGATATGGAGACTAGGTTCCTCTTGATGCCTAGAACGAAAAGAACTCCAGTGAGTTGGATAGACATGCCTGACTTCAACTTAATGGTGCAGGTCCCAATACCTTTTACTGGATGTGCAAAGTCGTCTCCAATGGTTACCTCTTCATCAATTTCTTTTACCATAGAGTCTAATAGTTCTCTATACCCAGTGATGTGTCTTGATGACCCACTGTCTATGATCCAGGCATTAGATTTGTTGGATACTTGATTAGAGAGAGCAGAGTAGAATACATGTTGCTCTGAATCATGCTCCCTTTTATTTCTTTTCACTTTGGCAAATAGCTTGTTGCTTGATTCTATCTAGACATCTAACTGCATAATGCCCATATTGATCACATCTGAAACATTGAATGTGAGAAACATCTTTCTTAGATGAACCTTTTTTATGATGGTCCTTCCTCTACTTAAAGTGTTTCTTCTAGCCTTTCTTGTGAGAGTTTACATTTAACACATGAAGATCCTCATCTATGTTCTTTTGTTTGATCCCTTTCTTGTTTTGGCTTGACTCTTCCTGAAGACAATTTGACCTTAGTCGATCGAAGTTTGGATATTTAGACCTTGCACTAATGTCTTGAACAAAAGTCTCCCGAGTGTTTGGTAGGCCATCTAGTGCAATGAGTGTTAGTTCTTTGCTCTGAATTACATATCCAAGTGTTGACAATTCATCCCTTAGAGCGGATATTCTCATAAAGTATGCATCAATGGATTCTCCTTTGTTCATACTTATATGATTAATTTCCCTCTTTAGGGCTAGGGTTCTGCTAGCATTATTTATCTCATACGTGCTTTCAAGTGATTTAAACATATGATAGGCAGTCTCATATTTTGTCAAGATCGGCACTATATGATCTCTAACACCATCAACTATGATTTCCATATCTTTTTCATTTCCTTCAATCCAAATGGATTTCTCGGGATCATTCTCTAGCTCTTCTTTCTCCTCTTTTATGAATGACTCAACTTTATTTTCTCTTAGAATCATTTTAATTCTGAATTTCCATGATGAGAAATTGTTTCCTCCTTCAAGCCTATCCTCAAATCTGATAGCGCTTGCCATAGAAATGTGATATATATTACAATTGATATTGAATTTCTCAAATTTGAGAGCTTCTTGGATCTTTCTTTACCAAAGCTCTGATACCATGTTAATTCAAGGCAAACTTAATATTCAAATTTCAATTTGTTCTTTTATATAAATATTCAATGCTGATTATAAATATATAAATCTTGATTCTAACAATGTTAATGTTATTTGCAGGAGTAGAAGATCTAAAAATACGTAATTTAAAATGAACTTTTAATTCAACTATGATTCAAATTGCAATGAAGAAATATATGTATTGATCGCTGTTCAATATACTTCACACTTATTGATTTTGGTGTTTGTATTGAACAGGTCGATCAATATATATATATATATATATATATATATATATATATATATATATATATATATATATA
>MU224712.1:638721-685131 GCA_018584345.1 Thuja plicata
TATATATATATGTCTCTTTAATCTTATCGATAATATATGCTTCAATATTATGAATTTCTCTAATTTATATATGCATTAGTAATATGAATTTATCTGATCGAGGCCATATGCATCAACAATTTTGAATTCGCAATTGATATTTCAAGTAATAATACACAACGAGAATATGGATGTATTACAAAACAAATGCTCATAGAAATACTTCTGAATTACGTGTTGATCGAATATGAGAAGACTTGCATTCGATGTTGTATATGCTTGTCTTGTTCGATCATGAGAAGCCCATATGTGTGTGTGTGTGTGTGTGTGTGTGGAGACATGTTGATAAATAGGCATGTCTCCACGTGTCGAGACATGTCTCTCCATCAACATGTCTTCCACAAAAACTAAGCATAAACAATAACTCGTACCGATTCATGTCTAACCGATCGGTGATTGTGTTTACATCAAACCAATACTAATCAATGATTGTATATTAACCAATATCAATCAGTATCGATGCCAAATCAAACCGATACTAACCGGTGTTTGTATATTAACCAATATCAATCGGTATCGATGCCAAATCAAACTAATACTAACCGGTGATTGTATATTAACCGATATCAATCGGTATCGATGCCAAATCAAACCGATACTAATCGGTGATTAAATAACAATGGAATCGATGAAGCATATCGATAACCAAATTTGATGTCATTCGATCCTTTTAAAATAACAAACGAATGATTAGTTAATTATATTAATAATATGAGAATATATTAATATTAATTTTTCTCAATTATGAATGTACAAATATATATCGATATGTATTAATAATATCTATTATTATTATATATATGTGCATAATTTAGTCTATTCTCATAATATTAATATAAGTGATAACTATTTTATCTAATCGAAGCTACAAACATCAACACTTTTTAGCAACAAAAGTCAGAATACTATATCAGGGTCCAAGCCTTAACATGACAATCAACACCCTACTCTGGCAAAAAAGTGACAACATAACCCTATGATAAAGTCTCCTCTATGCCTTCATCTCAAGCCCTCAATATAAAGGCTGACAGAGGCCCAGAAAAACACCACAAGGCATTACCATGTACCCAAACAATGTCCCAAAATACCATCATAAGAATTCTCACAACTCATTTTATTTTTGACATATCTCTCTTAAACAATGCTCTATAGCATGTCATAACATGCATCATTAGTGGGTCAAGATTCCTAGTCCACTTTGTAACTCCTTGTAATCATGCTCTTACCTGCATCATATCATTCAGCATAAGTAAACCCCAGATCTTACAATGTCCTAAGATACTCCTATATTTCATGATGACACTAGATGCTTTGAAGTTCTCACACATGCAAACTATCTGACATATGACCAAAAGTGTCACCTCAATGGGGGACACCCTCTTTCCCATGAGAGGACAAAATAATAAATAATTAAATATAGAACATTCAGATGCAAGGTTGAAACACCTTGTCCAACAAAAGTTGCTAAGGCTCTCCATAATGTAGAGCTAAGTTAACACATTTGGGTCCAAGTTCACAGATTTGGGTCCAAGTTCGGGGGCTCAATGCATGGACATACATTTATTTAATAAAATACACATTTAAATTTTAAAGGTTATAACTTACATACTATGTCAAGATTTGCCAAATTTTATCCACAAAGTTCAAAATTTGGCAAACTTTAAAAGAACCTTAATAATCTCTTGGATTTCATCCTAAGATTTGTGCGGAAAAGGGGCTAGGTTATTTTTTAACATTTTCAATAGTTTTCCAAATGTTTTCTATACTGTCGGACCCAAAAAATGCAAAAACACTCTACAAAGAGAAAGTTTGATTATTCGCTAATCATTGCACATTGTTGCAAAGTCAACTTTGGACCATTTTGTTGTGCAATGAATTTGGCAATAATGTGCACTATGGAAGCTCAAAATCAATGTTGAAGGTTGAACATCAACTTGTTTGACAAGATCATCTGCAATAGGTAGTTGCAGGAGTGAAATAGGACGCATACTAGTTTGTTTACTTTGTTTTTATTCTACATTACCTTCATTACATTTTAGGTTTCTTTTTTTCGTTTTAGGTTTGTGTTTTCATTTTATTTATTGTTTTTCTTAATTTAATAGATCAATTTTAAAACATTTTGATTCTTTTTAAAGTTAACAATTTATTGGTTTTTAATATCTTATCTAAATTTTTAATTATTAATATATTTAAAATATAAAATTGAATTTTAATTTTAAAATTTATTATAACATATAAAATTTAACGAGCTAGTATTATGATAGTGTGATGGTTTAAATGTGGTATTTTGTTCTTGCCACCGAGGTTCAAACCTTGTTAGGGTGTTATTGTTGTGTGTTTATCTTGGGGATGAAGTCCCCTGTTTGTATTAGAATATTGTAATGTTTCTTTAATGGTCATCTTAGTTAGTCTTTAGTTTATTAGGTAGTTTCTATTTTCATCTTTAGTTCACAATTGTTTCGTTTAGAAACATCGTATTTGTAAATCTATATAAGGAGCTTTCATCTCCTCTACTTAATACAACATCAATTTACCATAACATGGTATCAAAGCGGATCAATGGGATTTCATAAAATTTGGCAAATTTTTTAAGAAAAATTCAAGCCTCTACTAATCTGGAATTTTTTCCAGAAATTTGTTTTTCGGTTTTTTAAAATAAAAATTGTTGGAGGTATTTTATGAAAATTTTGTGGTTCGTCTTCGAAGATTTTTGCTGAAAACCGTGAGCCTAGTCGAGGATTTTAATCACGTGATTTCTTGGTTTGAGCAAAAAATTCTGATTTTTTAGGGTTGCATTTTGTTTGCATGTGTTGTTTACCACACGAAGTCTCGTGTTTTGCCGCATGAAGGTTTCCCTGGTGAGTTTCTAATGGGTTTTCATAATTTTTTTCCCTTAAAAAATTTCTAATGGGTTTTCATAATTTTTCCCTTAAAAATTTCTAATGGGTTTTCATAATTTCTTTCCCTTAAAAAAATTTTGGTGGGTTTTAATAATTGTCCCTTGAAAAAAAATTATTTTGGGTTTATAATTTTTCCTCAAAAATTAAGGGTTTGCTTCTGTCAAGGAGGGCTCTCTACTTTCTAGAAAGGTTTTACCGTTTTTTCCTTAAAACCGATGTTTTGTATGTTGATCCATGTCTCGAATTTTGTACAAGCTATCTGTTTGGTTTTTTAATTTTATCCTCAAAAATCATTTTTGGATTCTGTAATTCGCAAAGTTGCATGGGATTCCTTTGTGGGTTTTTACCTTTTTTCCGAAAAAAAAAAATGATGATTTGTAATCTTGGCTTTGGCAATTTTCTCCTAAAAATTTGTGAGTTTTTGCAGTATGTTCTAGAGCGTCGTACTCTTCTACAAAAATTTAGAGGGTTTGCCAATTTTTCCTCAAAATTGTGGTAGTTGTTCTCGGTGTCTCTAGCTACAGAGAGAGACAACTCTATTATCCAACATCAAGTTGGATGTTTCGTGATGAATTTTGGTCAGAAGTTTTGCAGATTCTGGGAGAGTTAGTGGCAGACTCATCTCACCGGCAAAGTTAGTGGTAGGCTTTTGTCTCTTGTTGCAGAGCATTCTGAAGAAGGGAGCACCCTTCTCTATTTTTTTTTGGATGGGTTTTGGCTATTGTCGGTCATTGACATTTTGCAGATTAGCAGCAGAAAGTTCTGAAGAATTTATGACCACAAGACATGTACAGTCTTCTGCAGAGTAGTTAGACGATGACCATTAAGGGTATAAGAATATTGTAATGTTTCTTCAATGGTCATCTTAATTAGTCTTTAGTTTATTAGGTAGTTTCTATTTTCGTCTTTAGTTCATGATTGTTCCTTTTAGAAACATCGTCTTTGTAAATGTATATAAGGAGCTTTCATATCCTCTATTTAATACAACATCAATTTACCATAACAGTTTGTGACCTCGTCGTTGTGCAGGAGCACCCCAAGAGCATATTCATGCATATGATGTTAAAGTTTTAAATTTTGTTTTGTTTTGGTAGATTTGATGTAATAAGGTCATTTAAGACCATGTCATGTGGGTTTGAGTCCAAATTAGGTCACTAGGGGGGTTGGAGTATCAAGTTGCATAAGTTGTTAATTTTGCAAAATGTTGCCAATGTTGTAAAATGCAAAAACATGACATATGAAGTCATAAGTTGTAAATGAGGGAAGTAGGTTGGTTTTAACAATTGGAATTGGTTGCAAAGGCATAAATATGGCCTCCCAATTCGAACTCAATGGTTAAAGAAGTTTGGGAATGAAAGAAAACTTGTTTTGAAGCTATTGCATACTACTTTTCTATGTTGTTTTTTTCCTGGAAATTGTATGTTATTTTGTTTGGTACGGAATGGTTTGGATCAGTGATCCATAACTCGCCGCGGGTTGTGCGAGTTTTGACAACCCGCAGGCCAAGTAGAGCTGGACGGGTTTTCATGACCCGCCAACATGACTCGTCGGGTCATGGGCCATGACCCGCATGGCTCGCAGAGCCAATGGGTGATGCCATGACCCACCGGGTCCGTGGGCTATGACCAGGCCGGCGACAGTCACGGCTGCCCAATAAAAATTTTAAAAAAACAGCCATGGTTGTTCAATACATGTTCAAAAACATTCAATTATCTGAATCCTTTTTAATTACCTGTTAGGAGGAGCAGGTTTAGAGTTAAATTGTTTGTTCCCGATTGTTGGTAAAGTGTGTGATAAACCAAGAATGGAGCTAATTTGAAGTTTAAACCAACTTTCCTTGACATATTTCATTGGGAACCATCTGCTATAAAAAGCAATGTCTGAGCCTAAAATTGTAATAGATATATAGGCATTGTGTAGGGAGCCCACCTTGGTTCAAAAAGCCTAAAGTGCAGGAGATTTCAATATATGATTGATTCTTGTCCGTTGGCTGCTAACCTCAAAATCTATGGATTGAAAATTGGCTAATTCATAGGAATTCTGGGACAATCAGTTGGAACATCCAGCACTGTCGTGGACTAATTAAAACACAGTGCATTTTGTGAGTTTATTGTGCATTATATTATCGAATTTAAGACTGGCTAAATTCTATAGAGTAGTACAGAGGCCCTTTTATACATTTGCAACACGTACGAGTAGTTATAAAGCCAAATCTCTAAAAGAATTAATTGAGTGTGCCACCCTTATTATACACTTTATTTTGTCCAGGGCTATAAATGGGCTTGTCATGAAGTGCCTTTTGGTGTGAAACAATAGAACTCAAGAAACCATGAAGATACAAATTCTGAAGATAGGCTTTTGTTATGTAACTAAGTATGGATCTTGAAATAATAATGCAAATTTATGGATATTATGTACAGAAAATGGCTTTCTGAAGTGTTGAGGTTCATATTCTTAGTTTGTTGCCCCCTTTCATATTTGAAGTGTTGAGGTTCATATTCTGCATATCTATGTTTTCTATTTCCTTCAGCTACAGTATACATTTGTACGTATGTGATGGATGTATGTTTATGTATGTGATCAAATTAGCTTCTATTTGATGATGTTATAGTGTCTTTAAGCTTTATTCAATAATGGGTGCATAAAACAAGTTTTAAATCATAAAAAATCTCTATTTTTTTACATTTTGCCGAGTCGTTGCCGAGACATCGGCGAGTCACGAGTCAAGTCGACCTTGCCGAGTCATAGGTGAGTCTGAGTCATGGAACTCTGGTTTGGATATAAAACTTATATGGTTGGAAAGATAAATGAGTTACCTTTCATTTACTTTTGGTTTGATTCAATTTTATGAAGATTTGCAGAAGTTGTGATCATTTTTAAAGTGCAGGTCTGAATCTGCCCTAGGGTTACCAGTTTTGGGAAAAACATCATAACTTTCATTTCTATTGTTGGATCTTGATGAAAATTGGGCAAAAAGTTTGTATCTATGTTATCTTAAATCTCACCAAAGCGATTGGCCTAATTCTTTGATCTGTGAAAGTTATTAATCACTGTTCCCAAGTTGCCATAAACTGAAATGTCAAATTAAGGCTAATTCGTACAAGGACAGTCAAAATTTGACCAAATCCGTACAAAGTAACCCTATCTGATTTTGGGATATGTTCAATAATGACCAAATGGGTATCTGAAACTACTTTCACATTTTTGTTATCATGTCTGCCTTGAACGTTATGAAGTAAAAACACCATCTGGAAGGCTACTAGCTAGTTGAAGGCTTGTAAGAGAAAACCACCCTTTTGTGTGTTTTGGGTATTGAAGTGCTAGTTAATTTAGAGTGTTTTGATCTTGTTTACCCCTGCTCTGCATCACACCGGTTCATAGCTATGAGTCAAGACCATTTACCCCTTAAAAAATATCAAATTTAGCATAATATTATTATATTTTATTACCTTATTTAAAAGAATGCAAGTTTAAATTGGACAAATTTGATCACAAATTCTCTTCACAATTTTTCTCTTTGCTGGGAAAAAATTGAAGTTATAGACTAAATAATTATTACATATAAAATACTGTAAATAATTAACATCCAAACCCAATAAATAAATAAAAATAGTTTATGGGGATTAGGGTTTCTGCCAGTTTATGGGGATTAGGGTTTCTCTTCAATTCTATAGTCATGGGCTCATCCGACCTTGAACCCCAAGGGTGATGTGGAGGTAATGATGGTGGTGAACAACTAGTTTATGTTTGTCCTTTCTTGCCTGATTGATAAAAATAAGGCTTTTGAGGGAGGACCTTACTTTTACAAGCAGGTTGGCCTTTTCATTAAAGCATGGCATGTTGGCTTTAACTCTACCGAGGAGCTTCCTTCAAGGATGCCTAGCTAGGTGCAACTCCTGAGACTCTCACTTGAGTTTTGGAGAAAGGATATTTTGCATATGATCACTCTTTTGTTTAGGAAACCAACTGACCCATCGCAACAAACGTTGGACGAAAAGGTAATCTTTATGCTCGGGTTTGTGTTGAAATTGATTTTAATAAACCATTGCTAGATTCTGTGGAAAGTTTTCTTGGACTTGACAATTGGATTATGAAGCTCTCCCTTTTCGTTGTCAGATGTGCCATGAGTAAGGACACTTGCAAAGGAAGTGCCCTAAATTCAACCATGCAATGGTTTGGGTTAATAGTCCTCATCCTACGCCTAAGGGCAATAAAGGGAAAGCCCCTGTATCAAAGGGGGTTGCAGATAAGGAGTGATTTGTTCATGTAAAGGCTTGTAAAAAGGGCAAAGGACAAAAGCGAACCCTCAAGGATGATTTGACCTAGGAGGAAGGAATTCCAATAAGATTGCAGTCTGTAGTTGGCTCCTTGGGAGATGTTCACTCAAATTATCAAGAGAATGATAACACCATCTTAGCTCAGGTTGGAGCCTCAAATGCTCATACAAATCTACCCCATTCGACTCCTAGGGAGGTGGAGTCAAGTAGGCATCAAGAGGTGAAAGTTGGTTAGGTCTTGGCCGATTCAGGGTCTAATGTAGTGAAGGTTGTTGTACATATTGGAAATAATTGAGGAACTTCGTCAATCTTGGCTTTACAATACAAGTACCTCAAAAAAGATGCTCCGGAGAAACCTCCCAAAGTGAGACGTGGAAAGATCAGAAAAAAAAAGTGAAATTAATTAAGATGTTAGTGGAATATGGGTCAATGAAAACCATTGATCCCATTTCTCTCTTTCTCAAAGATGATTGTTCTTTCATAAAATGTAAGGGTGTTGAATAGCATTCCTAGACAAAAGGCTATTGGAGAGTTTATTCGCACTCATTCTCCTGATATTGTTTTCATCTAGGAGAAGTTGTTTGTGGAGAGCATTGTTGTGTTCTAAAAACACCCACTCCATTACAAATGGGGACTGCTCTTTTTTTTGCCACTAGACAGGATTAGTTTGGTTTAGTTTTTGTAGGTTTGGCAATGGTTTCGCAATCTCTAGCCTTGGGATGAAAAATATTTCGTTTTGTCAAGTTTAGGAGTGAGTCAAGGAATGAAATTGAAAAGGGCTATTGGTCCAAACGCACGTTAGCTAGGGTCCACGACGGTATTTGTGGTTCTCATTCTAATGGTCTGACTCTAGCTCGAAAATTGCTAAGAGTTGGTTACTATTGGGAAATTACGAGGAAGATTCCTTGTCAAGGTCCAATTTCCAACCTTGACAAGAAAGGGAAAATAAGAAAATCTGAAAAAGTCTAAAAAATCTTGGACAAAGTTGAAATTCCATGCGAAATCCTTGTCAAGTTTGAGTTTTCCCCTTCAAAATTTGGTTTCAAGGCAAGATTTCCATGAAAACTCCTTATAAAATTTGAATTTCCCCTTGAGAGTTCCAAGTTCTGATTAAAATTTCGTGATTGAACCATGATTACGCCAAGAAGTGCAAGAAAATCCAAGACACCATCAAATTTCCCCTTTGATTATCCACATCCAAATTACATTGCATTTGGAAAATCCTTGTTGAGGTCGATTTCTACTTCAAAGTTCATGTTAAGGTGAAATTTCCACTCAAAAATCCACATCCACCCCGAATTTCCACTTCATATTCCATGAATCAATTGTGTTTCCACTTGAAATTCCATGTGAAGGTGAATTTCCACTCAAAAGTTCGTGCTAGGGTCAAATCTCCACTCATCAATCCATGAAAATCTCGATTTTCCACTCATCCATGAGGAGGGTGGAGGTAAACCCAAGGCGATGATTTCATAATTTTTGGGATTCCCTTTTTGAAAGGACTGAAACTCATGCATAAAATAAGGAAGACGAACTTCTTACATGGGTGGTGATTGGACTATCTCTTGGATAGCTCCTAACCCGCCATTCCTAAAACTCCTCTCATGTTTGCCTTGAGCTAAAAGCACAAAACAAGCAATAAAGAAAAAACGGCATGGAGATGAAGTTGGCAGGCATTCTAGCTTGGCAGGGATTATCTCATTCCAAGAATCCCTCTCATACAGGCCTCCAAGCATGTAAGTCCCAAGGCGGAAGAATGAGAGTGGCAGGGATTATGTAATATCAAGGAGAATCCAAGAAACATTAATATCCACGCCATCTCTCCTAGCACACCATCCTTTCCCCACTCCATTTCTTCCCCTAACTCGTGCCTCACCTCTAGCCCGCCATTCCTTTTCATCCTCAAAATCAAATTTCTTCATTTCCAAAATCTCAATCCAAGGCATGACTTCATACCCGCCTTTCCAAATCCTATTCCTAATCCATAAGAGTAAGCAAATGCCAATCCAATTCAAGATCAAAATTCCAATCCATGAATGGTGATTTCCAATCCACGTTCCATTTAAAGATGTGTTTGTCATGAAAATTATTTTAATTTCTTCACAATTCTCCTACATTCCATTTCAATCACAACTTTGATCCAAGGTGTTGTTCTTCTTTGCATGAATTATTGCATAGAGTAATGACAAGTGATGCAGAAAGGGAAACTTCACAAGATGAGAGAGATCAAGTCGTGCAAGGAAGTGGATAGAGGAGGGGACTCAAAATGCTAAGGAAGACATCAACATACTCAAGAGGAGAAGAACTGCGACAAGGAAATCAAGATCAAGGGAATTGAAGAAGGAAAATAGTTCCAAAGAAGACTCAACAATGTGAAGATCAACAATTTCAAGTCATTAAAGAAGAAGATAGTGAAAGATGAAGATGAAATTCACAAGAAGCAGTTAGTTTCAAAAAAGCTATTCAAAGTTAGAAACTCATCCAGTGGAGACATTAAGAATGATAAAAGAAAAGTAGTTTCAAGGATCGCCTTGGATGAAGAAAGATGATGTTGAGTATCAAGAGATATTCCTAGAGATACGAAGGACTCCTTTATGAAAGTTACAAAGATGTACATGTAGATGTGGTGTCTACTCATTTTCAACTAGTCAAACAATTCCAAGTCAACATGTCCAAGTTCATCGAATCTGACTCATCAACAACTAGACATTTGGAAGGCACTAAATTCAATATTACAACCAATTTTCTCATTAGTTCATACTTAAAGACGTGTATTCAAGAATTTGTAATTTTCCCATTGGTGGATACTAAATGTATAGGGGTGGTAATTGTAACTACCTCACTTAGGGTTTTCATTGAATTACCTTGGTCATTGATTTAGAATCAATCTGGGCCTTTCATTTGTAATTGGGAAGTCTATAGCAGGCTTGGCCTTTTCATTTGTAAAGAAGGATATATTAGAGGAGAATAGGCATTAGGAGCAAGCAGCAACAGTAGTAGAAGGAGATCAGAAATTGTTGCCAAAACTATATTGAAATCAATATAATATTTTCATTGAAGATACGGTGGATCTTTGTATGAGTTTCTACATTTTGGGGTTTCTACTTCTCAAGTTTTAGTTGAAGTTAATTGATTTTGATGGACAAATGTAGAGATATTTGATGAATCCCTTAGTTCATACTATATGTATCTTGTTGATTGCAAGTTACTTTACATCGTTACTTTGAACCTCATTTTGGCATAGTTCGATTGTGGATGTTCATTTGGAGTGTACCAGCATTGAGTATTTGAATGGATTATTTACAATATGAAAATCTTTCACTACCTTAGAAGATTGCACTCTTTCTATGGCATTGTGAGCTATCTCTGGTTAAGTAGAAAGTAGTTCCATAAGGAATTCGTCTATCCAAGCATTATCCATTGCCATCATTGTCCTTAGGTGTTAGCTTAGATTCCCTAACCCTTTCCCTTTTTGTCTTTTGTTTGAGTTTAAATTAATTTAGCAAAAAAGCATCACTTCAAATGTTATGTCAGGTGTTCAAGTTCCAGCTATTTTGTAGAATGATTGTGAAAATCCTTTTGTGAGAACAGCAAATCACATCATTCACCAAGTAAAGTTGCATCGTTCGCATTGTAAACATTGGGGTTACCTTAATTGATCACATTGTTTAGCATTTGAGGTTTCCTTGTTCAAGAGAGGATAGAATACTTGGTATTTTATTATGTGTTGTTGAGTGTCACAGAACACGCATCAACAAGTATGTTAAACATGGCCTCTAAGATTTAGGTTAGAGGTCAATGTCAGTGTGTGGGGGCTCAAAGCAGTCCAGGTGGTGTTGCTTGTTTATGGGATCCACACAATGTTGTTCCTCTTTGGTGGATCTCTAGTAGATCATCTATTTCAATGGCAACTTCGAGTTTGGAATCACGTGAAGTTATCCTCTTTTGCAATGCTTATGCTCCAACTGGTCTTGCAGGGAAATCCTTGCTTTGGTCTTCATGTCAAGTTCGTTTGATCCCTTGCACCTTATCTCCCTTGGACTCTTCTGACAGACTTTAATATTGTCTCTTGTTTGAAGGAGAAGAGGGGAAGTGCAACCAGGTTTGAGCTTTTTTCCAAGCTTCTAAGGGATAATATAGAACTCTTGAATTTGGTGGACATTGAGCCTAACAATGATGGAATGTTTACTTGGAATAATAGGAGATGTGGGGAAGACACTATCTCTAAAAGGTTAGATAGGTTCCTTGTTTCTAGCTTTTGGGTTGGTGATAGATGGACCACTAGTTCTCAAATCTTAGATTGGAGAGGTTTTATCATTAGCCAATCAAAGTATCTGCTAATTATCATATGCTCTTGCAAATTTCAACTTCTCTGGTTTTGAGATTCTTGGCTTCGGGATCTTACATATAAATGGTGGTGCAAAGGGATGTCGGCATATGGCACAGTTATGTACTCCTTTGCTAAGAGACTTCAACTCGTCAAATATATGCTGAAAAAATGGAATCAGCAATGCTTTGGTAATGTCTTTTGGGCTCAAACAACTACCTAGTCTCGTTTGAATGACATTGGTCGTTAGATTCGAGGACACGGTTTTGTTAATGTTTTGGCCTTTACGGCAAAGATCAACGCATTGGACAAAGTGGCAATAATAATAATTAATATATTGGATACATTATTTTTTTCTATTAATAATATAGAATCAACTGTTTACAAGTATGAGAAAACAAGGAAGTAATCTGACTGTACTAGACCTATAGAATTTACTATCTAAAGTTCTATGTTCTAGAGTATACAATCAAACTATGGTCTGATGCCAAGAAAGCTATACAAAATTATATCCAAGCTGGACATATACAAAATTTATGTTATATCCTCAATGAATCAGATTCAATCAATTTCATTGTTTTGCCTGAGCTCATCAGCTCCCTATTGCTCATTATTGTTCTCTGTACTGCTTAAGCCTGGAGTGATTCCATTCTTGTAAGCTGACTCTTCAATCCTGCTATCTCCCATCAGTGGATTTGGAGGGCTGTTATTGGATATATTATTGATATATTTAATTATGATAAAATCGGTTGGATAATAATAATAAATATAAAAGGTTATATTTATTATTAAGAATTGATTTTAATAATTAAATATGGAGCAAATAATATAAAAGAATATATTATTATTATGGACCCAAGTCGGCCAACTTGGGAGGCCAAGAGTTTATCTTAATAAGCTCATATATTAGAGCGACTTGGAGAAGGTAAGAAGCAACCAAAAACATAACGATGCCTTCTTCCTTCAGCAAGATCTTTGGATGAGCAAATTTACGGAGCAGATTCAAACATTGCCTTCTACTTGGCATTGATTCTTGAGGCAGCAAATTTGACCTTGGATGGATGAGCGATTTGGTCAAGCAACTAGCAGCAAATTTGTGGTCTTGCATTATGGAATTAGACCAACATTGGAAGCCTCAGCGAATTCATTAAAGGAGCGAATTGCAGATCAGCGAATTATATTTAGGATAATTCGCACCTTGCATAAGTGAATATTGTGAGCGAATTCAAGGGTTCGATCAAGCATTCGGATGAGCAACATCATGCTTGCGACAACAAACTTAAGGCATGAAGATCAGACCAATTTGTGATCAGCTAGACTTAGCAAAGTTGATCAGCATCATAGGTATATAACAAGGATCAAAGATACAAGGGCAGATTTAGTAGAAGGCCAAATCAGGGCAGATTGGCGACATATTGTGAGCAGACCTTGATAGCATATATGCTGATCGGAATCAATCTAAGCATTGGTTATATTCAGATCTGAGCGCTAATTATTTACAATATTGGATCAAAATTGGATAAGCCCTAGGTGGGCTATATCAACATTGAAAGAAGACCCATTGTGGAGCTTAAAGACATTACCTTAGTCTGATTTCCGGGTATTATCTATCCTTCTTTGTGTTTATTTATTCATACCCTGTGCTTAGCTCTTGGAAGACCTCTATAGATTGTATATTCCTTGTTAGAATCTGAAAACATTAACAGGTTTAACTAAGGAAAATTGTAAAATGGAATTTGTAGTTGTGAGTGAGTTACAGGAAGGGGAGTTATATGAAGAAATATTTTGGAAGCAAAAGTCACATATTGATTGGCTTCAGGGAGCAATAGGAACACTGTTTTCTACTTTGTAAAGGATAGACAACATGGGAATCTCATTTTCTCACTTAGATCCTCCGAGGAGAATCAGCTTTCATCTTTCTATGAGATTTGGCGAGAGATTGTCTAGTATTATTCCTCTTTGTTTGTTGATGACTCTCCCTACTGAAAAAGAAGCAAAATCTCATTGTGAAGTGTATTCCTTCTTTGGTTTCTAATGAGATGAATAATTTGTTGATCAGAGCTATTCCTATAGCTGAAATAGAGGAGATTGTGATTGGGATGAAGGGGAAAGCCCCGAAACCTAATGGATTTACTATAGGATTTTACCAGGAGTTCTGGGAGATTATCAATTAATCTTGGAGGTTGTGCACAAATTTCAAAGGAACAAACAAATGTTAAGAGCCATAAATGCTACATTGCTTGCTCTTATCCCAAAACAAGGAGCTAACTTTTTGGATCTTTTTAGACCAACAAACCCTGTGCAATGTGGTCTACAAAAATAATACTAAGTTGATAGTTTAACAACTCAAGTCATGGCTTAGCAGGTTAATTTCTAAGGAGTAAGGTGGTTTGTTGTTAGTAGACAAATTCTGAATGGGGTTGTCATTGCAACTGAAGTTACTCTTTCCATGAGGACCTCCAAAGAGAAGGCGATGTTCATTAACTTAGACATAGCCAAAGCTTATGATAGTGTTAAATGGGCTTTCCCGCATAAGGTTTTGGGTGCTTTTGGGTTTTGCAATGACTGGATTGAGTGGATCATGAGCTGTCGCTTCTTTTTTAGTGTTTATCAATAGTGAGCCTTTTGAGCTCTTTGGAACTTCTAGCGCTCTTTAGCAAGGTGATCCCTTTCTCCCGATTTATTTATCTTAATGGTTGAAGGTTTAGGGAGATTCATCAAGTCTCATGTAAGGCAAGGTTTCATTCAAGTCGGGAGTTGGGGTAATAGCTCGCCTCCCCATTCTCATTTATAGTTTGTTGATGACACATCTTTGATGAGCTTAGCCAGGGTTGATGAGGCAATTAATTTAGGAAAGACTCTAGATATTTACCTACTGGCCTTGGGGCAAAGGATTAATGAGGATAAGTTCTCCATCTTTTTCTTTAATACTCCTAAACTTATTCAGACCATGATTGCTCAGTTTCTTAGATTCCAGACTGGCTCCCTTCCTTTTGTTCATCTTGGTATTCCCCGTGGTGTGGGCTCTTTGCTTGGAGGGTACTGGCAAGATGTTTTTAGATAAGTTTGGCAAGAGATTTAGTCACTAGCTTGCAATGGCATTAAATGTTTGTAAGCAGTGTTGTAACTAACATTAATTAGGGTTTCTCTAAATTATCTTGGCCATTGATTTTAAATTAATCTGAGCCCTTTATTATGATTGAGAGGTTTATAAAAGGCTTGGCCTTCTCATTTGTAGGGACTTAGTGTTAGTCAATTAGTTAGTAGATGGTAAAATAGAAGTAGCAGTAGGGGACAAGAAATTGTTGCCAAGACTATGTTGAAGTTAATATAAAATTTTCATTGAAAATATGGTGGATTCTTGTGTGTTGCTTCTTGTGTGTTACTTCTCTAAGTTTAGTTGAAGTTCATTGATTGAAATGGAGAAATGTGAAGATTTATGATGAACTGATGAAAATCTTTCGTTACCATTAGAGATTGCATAATCTTTGAGGAGTTGTTTCATTTGGCGGAGTAAAGCTTGGTTAAAGGAATTCACTCATCTAAGCATCACCCATTGATATCATTATCCTTAGGAATAGAGCAGATTTCTCTAAACCCTTCACCCCTTTTGTCATTTATTTGAAGTCAAGTTAGTGTTCCAAGTTCTAGCCACTTTGAGGAGAAGAATTGATAAAGTCCAGGAAGAATAACATAAATCCCCGTGTGATTACCAGCATATCACATCATTAAACTGAGTTGTGTCCAACATAAAGTTGCATGTATGCATTGTAAACCTTGGGGTTGTTTCATTTGATCACACATTTGTTACATCGGTTAGCATTTGAAGTTTCCTTGTGCAAGAGAGGATAGAATACTTGGTATTTTCTTTTGCATGTTGGAGTGGTCACAAAACTCACATCAACTTGACCCGACAACAGTGCATTGTGACAATCAAAGTTGCATCTAGCTCTCTAAGAATCCAATGTACTCCAAGCATAAAGGCATTACGTATCATTTCCAAAGAGATAAAATTCAAAAGGGAACAATAGTTCTTAAATATGTACTGTCAAATTCACAAATTGCAGATATTTTGACAAAAATTTGGAAAAAGGGAAGTTTGGCATTTGAAGAAATAGACTAGTTTGGTGAACATCTTCTTTACAAAGACAGTAGAAAAAACCCTGCTAAAACTACAACTAACAAACACACCAATACTCCAACACAAATTATTTTTTTTATTTTTCAATAATTTGTACAAACAACATACATTCTAATGAAAATCTAGCAATCTGATACAACTTATTGGACACTCCAATATTCAAGTTGGACACATACTATTGACACTCTAGAACTCATACTACACCTTGAGGGTTTTCATCCTCAGAATTGTTGATATCCACGTGTGAATAATTTCATCTCCACGCCAAAACTGCTGAAACACAACTTCCAGCTGTTTGCAATATTCAATGATCCTTTCTCTTCCTCCCCAGCACTACCTATACTCTTCAACTCAAGCAACCTAAATCAATCACTTCCAATTCTACAATTGGTGCTTTCTTAATAACAAACAACTCCCCACAATTTGCCAGCAGCTAATTGACACATCCTACCTCCTTTTGTTGGGAATAAATATAGGTACGTGCAGTTATAAGATCACTACAAATGTAGCATTCTAATTTTAAATTAGCCACTTCCCAACTGGCAGAGCCAGACTCGGTCACCTAGCTCTAACTGAAATACTAGGACCTTTCTGACTGCCAACAACAACTCAGTCAAGACTCACCTGTCTAATTGCCAACAAACTCAGTGCTGCTGATCTAATAAAAAAGGAAACATTATAGAGAGCTGTTAGTCTGCAGAACATGTTGCTTGCCTGTTGTTCTCCTTCAGCAGGGCACACAAATCAGCAGTTTTTTGTTTTTAGGTCCTATCCTTAGCTGAGTGCAAGTCTTCTATTTTCCATGAAATTGCTTTACATGTATTTATAAGGGATTCAAAAGATTACCTGTGGTTCTTAGCTCTACTGCAAGGCACTTTTTGTCATTCACTTTATTCACCTTTTGCTATAGTTTTTTGGGTTTAAACTTTCTTTCATAAACTTGGTGCTCCTCTGATATGGGTGTTTGTATTTGTAAATGCCTAGAAACTTCTCTTTTCCTATAAAAGAGACCTAAGGTGCATAACAGAGAGCAGAGCAGAAACAATAGAGAGAGAGCAGTTTTGAGTGCACTGCAATACACTTCAGTTAAACAGAAAGTAGACTTTTGAAGGTTTGTTGTTCATATTTTCAGCAATATGTGTTTGCAGGTAATCGTACTCAGCTCTGCTGTTTTTAATGAAGTTTTAATATGTTGTTAAGGTTAATTTTCTGAAATTTACCCTACTGTTTTTCATTTGTTTTAATTGGCCTTTGGCATTATATATCTTACTTTATGTTTTCTTCTTCCATTTAGAGATTTGGGCTCAAAATTAGGTATTCTATCCAGGCATCCAACTAGCTTTAGCAATGAAAGATATTTGTTTTCAGGCAACTCGATTTTGATTATATTAACTTGGCGAAGGATGCTTTGAGTTGCTAAGGATAGTCATTATCTTTTGATATCACATTGACAAGTACGAAGCTGCATTGAGATGTTTCCCATATGGAGTAAATGATCATTATGTAAATCTGAAGATAAGGGATTTGTTATTATTCCAGATTTGAAATACTTATAGCACCTTCATAAAGAATTAATAGTCAAAATAACTCAAGCCATTGCCTGCTCTTGGTCTTAGCAGGAGCACATGCAAGTAACCAGTAGATCTATCAAGCACATTATACTTTGGCCCATCAAGCAAAAGAAAATGAAAGCTGTTTACAATTACCCATTTGGTGTAATGAAACAATTTGGGTTGAGAGCCTAACTTATAAACTAACGATAAAAGGGTTCACCACTTAGTGTGTCGGTTAAGTGGTGGTGGTGGTGTTGTCCCCACCAAGGTTCAAACCTCCACTAGGCCATTATGATTGCGGGCTTGTGTCTTCGCTGATCCAATGTGCTCACGGGTTTGGGCCTCAGCTCTCTGTTAAATGAGGATGAGGTACCCCATTAGTGGCCTCACTAGTTCATAGCTCTAGGTCAAAAAAGTTTCATGTGGGCCCAGAAGACATGTCTTGCCGGTGTCACTGGTCACGTTAAAAAGTTTACGAGGCACTTAAAAACAAAAAATAAATAAAGGATACATCAGTGCTTTGCGGGGATTAGTTATTGTCAAAGAAAATTTTTAAAAAAAAGCTATTATAATATAATAAATAAGATGTCATAAACAAACAAAAAAGTTCCCTACATTCATATCATAATATTGTTTTCCATGAATAAAATTCTATCATATAATATTAAGATAAGTTCATATAGGTTTCCAATAATTACTAAAAAATGATGCTAAAAAGTTAGTAATAAGTACAGGTTTAAAGAAAAGGACGACAAGTCTTAATTCGACAATTGACACTGAAAATAACATGAAAAACTTTCAAATTATTAAGCATTCAGAAATTTCAGAGATTTTTTTTCAATTTAGATAAAATTCTAATGAGAACGTGATTCTATAAATTGAGAATGGTTGAACAAAGAATTGTACATAAATAAATAATGCTATAAACTAAACTTCGCTGGGAATTCATCAGTTATTAACCTATTGCATGATGGAGCCCTCGGTCAAAGATAGATGACATTATACAGATAAAGCGTTGAAGTTGGGTAAAGCGCCACATCTGATTCACTACACATAGGGGGCTGGGTGCAAGTTGAGGTGGATTTAACTGCAGAGAGATCCTGCGAAGATTATCCCCCTCCTACCATAAGAAACCTGGACTGCAACCACACTGAATTGTTAAGTCGCTTAAAATTATAGCCAAGTTGCACACTTCCCTAGCGAGCAGCAGCCTTCACCAACGGTAGACACAAATGCCTTAGACCTTCAAATGTAACAAAGAAACAACCATTTTAATAGAGAACAGACAAAGCTAAAGGTTGTTTTAAGTCACAGCCAAGTTGGACACCATAACTCTCAGTTTGGAGAAGCCTATTCTCTTTCGATTCTCCTCATATATCATTCATTCAAAATACAAGAAATGCTCCTCACATCTCATTCAAAATGTGGAAACCGGGGGAATTTCATTCCATTTGTTTTACACGCTGTTCATTTTTTTGTGCTACTAGGTTTCCACCTCGTGACAAGCTTCCAGATAATCTGGACCTTGCTAATCGACCTTCAGGCAAATAAAAGAAATATCCTAGCTCATTCTCTAATTAAGTGACTTATGAGAAAAGATACTTCAAACCTGTCCCTTTCGAAAAAGCAACCCACTATCTGGACCACAAAAGGTAGTCCTAGGTTCGAGTCTTACCAAGTCCATAGAAAACACCTCATGCGCAGGTTGAGAAGCATCCTTCATCTTTAGTGCATGGAATTCAAAGTCATACCAAGCTTATTAAATAATGAAAAACTATCGCAAATGGTTCAGATATCTCAAACCAACGAAAGAAGCTAAAATTGAGAACAGCGTTGCTAAGTAAACAGAAAAACTAAGTAAATGTTGACGCGTCTAATAAGCTGAAAGAGGAAAATTACTCTTCAAGTCTTTCAGTCTTTCAGACATGTGTAGCTCTTTTGAATGTCGTAATTGTAGATAAGCCCAGGAAAACAATGAAAAACACTTCTAGCACAAATGCAGCTCTATATTTCCAAGAAAAACATGTTGTTCTATGTTTTTTCTGGGTTTGCTTGAAGCGAAAAATTCGCCTTCCAAAACAGAACAAAAATGACAGTGGGGGTTTGATTTATTTGCCAGAAAGCAATCTACAACCCACCCTTAACAGCGTATTGTACTCTGAACCATTAAAATCACAAGAAAAAATAGGAGGAGGACATAATTAACAATACGTAAACAGAAGCTACAATGAAAAAATAGAGGAGAAGTAGCTCAATCTTACCAGACATGCTCAGCTCTGACTCAACTCAAAAAAAAAAGCGCCATTCACCACCTCCATGATTTTACATTTTCTCTTATGTTCTTGTAATTACCATTTTCTCATTTCCCTCGTGTCAACATCATTGTCCTTCATTCACACCCGCCGTCAAGAGCGTTTAATTAATTACGTTTTCTTCTCACCTTGAAATAATAGCAATTGTACTACTGGTGCTGTGAGCAAAATATACCGCTTGAACATGTATTTTTTATTATTATTTTCAAAATTGAGAAACGAGATTTTTCCGAACGGAATTTCCCTTCGAACATCACGGGAAAAAACCAGAATTTCCCGGCGCTCGCCACATCAGATTGTTAACCTTATCCACTGTAGTACTCGGGTACACAACCATACTATGATAAGTATGTATGCTAGTGTAACGGCCAGTTTTGATATTTATTGTGTTTTGATTAATGTGTAAATTGGATGGATTAGGTTTTGGAATATGGTTTTTTTTTTTGTTTTAAGGTGTTTTATTTCTAAGGTTTATAAAAGGGGGTTGTTGTTGGTAAAATGGTCAGCACTTTTTTGGGGATTTGTGACAAGGAACTAATTGTCTTTTATGGATTTTATAAGTCTAGTGGTTGTATCGGGCATTGATAGGTTGATTTTTTGGTACAACAATAACCACACTTGTAACAAACGGTATCAAAGTTTGGTCATAGGTTTGAATCCCTTCAGGTAATGTTGATTGTTGGCAAAATGGTTAGCACTCCCCTCGGGATTCATGATAAGAGACTAGCTGCCTCCTGTGGATTCTATAAGTCTAGTGGTTGTATCAAGCATTGATAGGTCAATCTTTTGGTGCAACGACAGCTACACTTGTAACAGTTGAAAGTAAAGTGAGTTTAATCTTTGAGGAAATTTTAGAGCAATACTAGATGGGTAACCTTCCGGTGTTTCACCTCTGC
The DNA here is from genome assembly GCA_018584345.1 of Thuja plicata. NCBI lineage: Eukaryota > Viridiplantae > Streptophyta > Pinopsida > Cupressales > Cupressaceae > Thuja > Thuja plicata. The sequence continues at coordinate 659,167 of MU224712.1, forward strand.
GACCATCACCTAGATGCAATGAGTGTTAAGTGTTTCATTCATTCTCATGAGAGATGGGTTCTTGTGAATTGCTAGTCTTGAAACATGGGTCAATGAATTTGACTCAAAAACTACACAATTAAATCCTTATAGCAACATCACTCTTTGTTTCTTTTTTATGAAGAACCATAAAGTGTGACTCTAAATGTTGAGCCAAAAATTCACAACCTAGTGACAAAATCCTAAACAATATAATTTAGAAACAAAGTAAATAAAAAATTCACATAATTTTCACCCAAAAGCTTACATCACAATTCTTGAAAAATCATATCATAATTGCTTTTTTTTATGAAAAATATTTTATATAATAATATAAAACGAACAAATAAATATATTAAAAATGATATGTGCAAATAGTAAACGAAAGTTTTAAAAATGTCATGAAAATGATGTTGTATGTCTTTCATAAGGAAGAAAAGTTAAAAAAAAATGTTTTATGAAAAGAGTGTTGTTTGTTTTGTCTCAAAAAATAATTATTTTAATTATATACAATAAGTATTTATTCCTAATCTGTCTTTAGGAGATGTGCTTAATCATACTATGGGGTCCATTTGTAAAGTTGAATGTAACATTAGTTAGATATTTTATGTGTGGGAGACCACACAAAAAATATTTAGTATTTGAAAACTTTAATACTAAAAAACAAATGTTGGGATCAATGGTTTTGTGTACTCATGGTTTTGCGGCACATGGTTTTATCTTATCATTTGGTTGTTTTGTGTGAACTTGAGTTTATAAAAGGATATGTTTAGTGGTTGAGATTGGCTAGTTGGTTGTTTAGTTTTTTTCTCATTTTTATCGGCATGTAGAAGTATAGCATGGGATGTGTGAATACATGCTCGGACACATAAAATAAAATATGTGTTGGAGGAGATTTATAATTGCACAAGTGTTTTGTAATGTTTCATTGCTCAAAAAAACATTGATTGTGAATACTTTTAGAGGCTAGGTTTTTCTTCTTGGGGGATTTCAAGGTTTGCCCTACATAATTGTGTGATACATCTTTAACCTTTGCATTGTGATTATTTTGTAATTTTTTTATGCATGTTTTCCTCTAATGGGGCTATGTAGTAAATGGTTTGATCAACCTAATAATTTTCTAACAAGTTGTTTTAAAGTCATGGTTGTGATTGAGGGAGGTGTAAGATCCGTATTTTTTATTTAGCCCTTATGTGAGCAAATATGATGCAAAGTTAAAACCATGGCAATGCTAGAGAGATTTCAAATATTTTAAGGTATGAGATATTGTTGGAATTGTTTCTGTTGAGGTGTTGACATTCATGTTTTGTCATTGATGTCAACATATGTTTCAGTTGGATATAGTAGAAGTCTCAGAAAGACTGGTTATCACAGGTACAAGTGAGAGTGACAGGTGTGTACGGACATTGTACGGTGTATCAATGTATGTGAGCACATATTTGTGTAAAGGGGTGAGTGTATACCTTATGTCTAAGGTCACAGGATCTTGTGTTGGTATTTGCTTGAGTTATAGTTATTTTGGTAAAGACTGGTTACAGAGCTGTGACAAAGGATTATGACAGAGATGGTCCCTAAGTTTTTTAGATAACTTGGATGTGAGCATGTGTTGTGATATGCAAGATGAAGGCATGATAGAACATACATAAGAGAACATTATTTGTGATTCTTGGGTCGTCGGATTTATGATGACATCAACTAAGGCGTGTGGACTAGCGAAGACCTATTTGGGGTCGACTACAAAGATATAATGTGCTTAATGATTGGCGAGCATGATTTAAGGATCTTGGCGCATAAATGATGGTTTATATTTGATAATTACTTGTGTAAGGTATTGTGTGTATCTTAGCAAGGGTTTATGTAATATTTTATGCATTGGGGAAGTCTTAATAGGTCGACCTAAGTGTTTATTGTAACTTGTATAATGGAAAGAACTGTCTTAATGTGTAAGATGAAAGTTGGATGTATTGGATGTTACAAGCATGTGGATGTGAGTTCTATTGGATGTAGAGCGGTAATTGTATTTGCATTGCACTTCATTGGAATTGTATAGGCAAAGCAAGTTGTTATTAGTCAATTCACTGTTATAAGTATACTTTTGTACTTTGTTTTGGACAGTGAGTCCATAAGGTGGATTTAACCTTCACTTTGGGCAGTGTGCTCTGGAAGTGAGCTCATCATTCCATTCAACTCCTAACAGGGTTTGTCCTTTAACGGGGACTTGTACTGGATGTAATAATCAACTCCTAACAGGGATAGATTTTCTAATAGAGATACAATATTTCTAGTGCATTATTTGTGGGTGCTATTTCCCACCGGGTTTTTTTCCTTAACAGGGTTTCCCTGACAACAAAATACTTGTGTGAAGGTATTGTTAAAGTGTTCATATTTGCATTAAGTATTTGGTTTAAAGTTTAAAGTTAATTATTTGGCATATAACTAATTCATCCCTCCTCTCGATTTTATTATTCCTAACAATTGGTACCATAGCTTGTGGTCCTTTGAGATAAATCTTAACCACTTAAGGAGATTCTGAGATGGATTACTATAGGAAGGAGAGTCCAAAATTTGATGCTAAAAATTTTAACAGTTGGAAGAACAAGATGAGAACTCATTTGATCTGTTTGGGAATTGACTACTGGATGATTACAAAGAAGGATGAACCAATCAAGCCAGAAGATGATTTAGGGAATGCTACTGAGGAAGAAAATAAATTATTTTCTTGCAATGTGGTTGCAAAGGAAGCACTAATAAGTGCACTCTCTGAGACAGAATTTACAGAGGTTAAAGATCTTGATTCAGCTCACAAGATCTGGACAAGGCTAGAGGCTCTATATGAAGGAGATCAGTCCACTAAGTAAGAAAAATTATAGAATTGAAAGGCTAAAATGGAGACTCTAAGGATGCAAGATGATGAGAATGTCAGAGCATATGTACAAATGGTTATAGAGATTGTTACTGGAATCAAAAACTCAGGAGGCACATATACTAAAGATTAAGTGATCGCAACTTAGATCTTTGACACCTGTTTACAAGACTAAAGTTCAAGCGATAGAGGAGATCATACCACTAACAAATAATTTCAACAAAGAAGTCTTGATTACTAAGGTAACCACCTTTGAGACCACATAGTTGCAGGATGCTTTACCCAAAGTAGAGTCTGCATTCAAGGCTACTGTTCTTAATGACAAAAAGACCTTATCAAGCCTTGCAAACTCTAGCAGAAGCAATGGACATGAAGAGTTTGGAGAATATGCTGATGAGTGGGAAGAGATTCAAGAAGAAGAAAGGAAAGTGGACGAACTTGTGGCTCTAATAGAAAAAAGGGAAAAGAAAGGTAAGGGTAAGTTTAAAGGAAAATTACCCCTGAAATGTTTTTCTTGCAATAAGATTGGTCATTTTGCATCTAGATGTCCTACAAGGATTCCTAAGCATAAGCCTAAGTTTTACAAGTCTAATTACTCCAAAGATGAGGAATGTTACTATGCTAGTGAAGGTGTGTCTGATAACGATTCCTATGAATGATGAAAATGAAATTGGATTCATTGTTATTAAAGATGATGAACCTATTCATGAAGAAAAGCTCTAATCTCGCATGTTGAAAAGAAATTAGAATAGATCATTGATAGTGGTTGTTCACGTCATATGACTGGTGATAAAGATAAAAAATTTCAACTAAATAGATATGATGGTGGTGTAGTTAGATTTGGTGATAAGCCTCCTAAGTTGATTATTAGAGTTGGTTCAATATCTCTTGATGGTAAAACTAACACTGATGATGTCTTACTTGTTGATGGACTTAAGCATAACTTGTTCAATTTTGGACAACTGGTAGACAAGGGTTATCATCTGCAATTCATGGATGGAAAATATACTATCAGAGGTCAATCTGGAAACCTGGTCACATCAGGTACTAAGTCAAGGTAATGTGTTTGAGCTGAATACTACAGAGGCAATTTGTTTTGTTGCGAAGGTAGATGACAGTTGGTTATGGAATAGGATGTTTTGTCACAAAAATTTTGATAATATTTTAAGGGCTAGTAACACTAATACAGTCAGAGATTTTCCAAGAATTTTGAAGCCTACTAACACTATGTGTAGAGTGTGTGTGTGATAGGAAAATAAGCTAAGAGAATCTTTTAGAGGAAATCATTTTCAGAAAGAGGGAACTTGGATCTGGTACATACAGGTCTTTGTGGTCCTACAAGGACTAGATCTTACTATGGTGAAAGGTACTTTATACTTTTTGTTAATGACTATTCTAGGATGATGTGGGTTGCATTTCTCAAAGAAAAATATGAAGCATTTGATAAGTTCAATATTTTCAAGGAAAAAGTTGAGAATGAATGAGGTCTTAAGATAAAATATCCGAGGTCAGATAGAGGTGGGGAATTTACATCATATTTGCTCAATGTTTACTGCAAAAAGCATGGGATATACAGACAAACTTCTACTCCTAGGACACCTTAGCATAATGGGATAGCAGAAAGAAGAAATATAACTATATTGAATGTGGCTAGGACTATGTTGCTTGAAGGTAATGTATCTTATATGCATTGGAGAGAAGTAGTCACTACTACTGTCTACACTTTGAACAAATTTCATATCAAAGAAGGTATGGATAAGACACCCTATGAAGTTTGGTTTGGTTATGCTACTACTGTAAAATACTTCGGAATATTTGGTAGCAAGTGCTATATAAAAAGAGATGATGAAATTGGAAAGTATGATGCTAGAAGTGATGAAGGAATTTTCCTTGGCTATTCTATTAGAAGTAAGTCTTACAAATGTTTCAATCTGAGGTTGAGAAAAAAAATTGAAAGTGTTAATGTGAAGAATGATGAGAGGTTTCAGAGTGAGATTTCATAGAATAAGAAAACCACTGAAAGCCAAGAGACAATACAAAATCTTGAGATTTAGACATGCTTGGATGAGCCTATTGAAGCACCAAAGACACCAAGGTATGTTAAGATGAATCATCCTGAAGATCATATTATTGGTGATGTTAATAAGGGCACGAGGACAAGGTCTAAAGTTAGAAATGAGTTTTTTTTTATTTCGTAAGTAGAACCTAAGACTATTGATGAGGCATGTAAGGATGAATATTGGATTAAAGAAATGCAGGAAGAATTAGATCATATAGAGAGAAAAACACTTGGGAATTGGTTCCTAGACCTAAGGACAAAAATATAGTTGGAACTAAATGGGTTTTCAGAAACAAAATGAATGAAGATGACATAGTTGTAAGAAATAAAGCTATACTGGTATGCAAGGGATATTCACAACATGAAGGTATAGACTTTGAAGAAACATTTGCACCTATTGCAAGGTTAGAGACAGTAAGATTATTCTTTGCTTTTGAAACACATAAATACTTTAAGGTATATCAGATGGATGTGAAGTCTGCATTTCTGAATGGCGGTCTAGAGGAAGAAGTCTACATTGAGCAACCTGATGGTTTCTCTTTGACAAATGATGAAGACATGGTTTGTAGATTAAAGAAGGCATTGTATGGTTTGAAACAATCCCCTAGCTTGGTATGCTCGGTTAGACATGTATTTATTACTTCTTGGTTTTAGAAAAGGTAGTGCAGATAGTAATCTATATTTGAGAACCTGTGAAGATAGAATCTTGATTGTTGAAGTTTTTGTGGATGATATAATCTTTGGGGACAGTGATGAAATGAGTAAAAAATTCTCCAAGGAAATGAAAAGTGAATTTGAAATTTCTATGATTGGTGAAATGAAGTTCTTTCTTGGTTTGTTAATTACTCAAAGTAAACATGGTATTTTTATTTCTCAAACCAAGTATCTCAAGGAGTTACTAAAGAAGTTTGGAATGCAAGATTGTAAACTTGTTGGAACACCTATGGTTATTGGATGCAAGCTTACTAATACTAATGAATCTCAAAGTGTTTTTTAGACCAAACATAGATCCATGATTGGAGGTTTGCAGTAGACTAAATATAGCCAGTGCGGTTGGAATTGTTGCGAGGTTCCAAGCAGATCATAAGGAAACTCATCTTGTTGCAGTTAAAAGAATATGCAGATATCTGAAAGGGACATTGGAATATGGTTTATGGTATGCAAGGTCTTATGATGTCACAATATATGCTTATACTAATGTTGATTGGGCAGGAAGTGTTGATGACAGAATAAGCACCAGTGGAGGAGCATTTTTCCCTGGAAAAAGGTTGGTTTCATGGTTGAGTAAGAAGCAGGACTATATAGCTCAATCTATTATTGAATCAGAATATGTAGTTGTTGCTATAAATTGCACACAGATTATTTGGATGAGGCAGATGCTAAAGTAAATTGGGATAATCTTTGAAGAACCAATGTTTATATATTGTGATAATACAAACACAGTGAATGATGTCAAAGAATCTTGCTATGCATTCAAAGACTAAACACATTTCAATCAAGTATCACTTTTTGAGAGACGAGGTTGCAGAAAATGAAGTCAGATTGGAGTACATCAGTACAATGGAGCAAATACAAGATATATTCACTAAACCTTTATCAAAAGATGCCTCTGAGTATCTCAGAGGTATGCTTGGGGTGAGAACCCCTCCTTGTGAGAACTAAATGATGCAGGAATGCATCAGTCAAAAATTTATTAGAGCTATATTATTCTTTGTACTTGATGCTTGGATCCACTCCTTAGGGGGAGTGATCACGGGAACACAACAAAACATATTTGGGTGATCAAGCACCTAGTTGTTATAAGCATAAAGATTTTAAAAAGCTACACATTGCAAAGGTGGGATGGTCAAAGAAGGATAAGAGTTATGACACCCTTTTCCATTGATGTCAAAGGAGGAGAGATACAAGTGAAAAATCCTCATTGTTTTAGGGGGAGCTGTGAAGAGGATATTGAGAAGATTGTATTAAGAAGGCTACTTTTGGGTTGATGGATTTTCACATATGTTTCCATCAATGCCAAAGGGGGAGATTGTTGGAATTATTTTTTTTGAGGTGTTGACATTCATGTTTTGTCATTGATGTCAACATATATTTTAGTTGGATATAGTAGAAGTCTCAGAAAGAATGGTTATCACAGGTGTAGGTGAGAGTGACATATGTATACAGACATTGTATGACGTATCAGTGTATGCAAGCACAAATTTGTGTAGATGGATGAGTATATACCTTATGTTTAAGGTCACATGATCTTATGTTGGTATTTGCTTGAGTTTTAGTTATTTTGGTAAAGACAAGTTACAAAGCAGTGTTAGAGGATTATGACAGAGATGGTCTCTGAGTTTTTGGGATAACTTGGATGTGAGCATCTGTTATGATATGTGAGTTGAAGGCATGATAAAAGATACATGAGAGAACATTCTTTGCTATTCTTGGGTTGTCAGATTCCTGATGACGTTAGATGAGAAGTGTTGACTGGCGAAGACCTATTTGGGGCCGACTGTAGAGATATAACTGTTGGGATAATGGAAAGGGTGTGTACTGAGAAGGGAGGGGTGAATCAGTACCCTTAAAAACTTTTAATCAATTATTTGTAACCACTGTTCTGTATTAACCGATTGAATAGATTGCATACACCAAACATATAGTATCTCTATTGAAATGTAAATGCATATAAAATAAACAATACAAATATTAAGTACTCATGACACTAGTATTTTGGTATCGGAGAAAACCCCTGTTAGAAGGTAAAAATTATGGTGGTGATGAGACCCACAAATCTTCACTATTACAGTAAATAAAGTAGCCTGTTAAAGCTTACAAAGAATGGTCACTTCAGATGATCTTACCCTGTTAGGAGTAATAATGAGATCGATTGGATCTACCTCGTGTGAGGATTTTGCAACACAAGTTATGTTTGCACTCAATTAAGATATTTACAAAAAAAATGGTTAAGCCTACTCTGTTAAGAGATTTAGGGGTCTATTACAATTGTTAGAGTGTAACAAAAGTTTGATTTGAAACATATACAATATCAATATTGTTGATACACATCCATTAAGTACATTTAAAACACATCACCTAAATGTGAATGATAATACCTTTTGCTCTGTTCTTCTCGGTAGCCTTGCTTCTATTCTGAAAATTGATTGTTGCAATGTAGTCTATGTCTTTAAAATCCCTTGTCTGATCTTTGATGTCTGTAGTATGGCGGCTACTTGATCATTTCTTGATCAACATACATTATGAAATTTGACATCTATGCATTGTATATCAAACTTTATGACCTAATTAGGGTTTCACAATTACATCCCTACCCCAAGATCAACAGTGTACATAATTTACCTTGATCATCTAACATAGGAGAAATAAATAATTAATGTTGTATGTTCGTAATTAATGCTCTCCTTGATCGTGTAAACCGTTATCTAGGCTGGAAAAAAAGTTGTTACATAGAATAATGTGCCAAAAAAAACTTTTATGTGGCCTCTGGTCCACTCAGTTATTGTTGTCTCTCGGTGCTCGGTGTAGTCTATGTATCTCAGTATTGTCTACTACTTGGTGTAGTCTGTCAGCTCGGGTATCACTATACTCAGTTAACTCTGGGTGTGATCAATGCTCTCGGTTAACTCTACACTTCGATGAATATACCAACTGTCCTATTTTTTACTTTGTTACCGATTGTCCATGTTGAGTGCTTGAATACTAATGACAACTTCAATGCTCAATTGGAGTAACATTCTCTCCCTTTGGCATTAGTATCAAAAACTTATTACTATACATAATATACATGATGACTCCCCCTTTGTACATGCTCGGTATATGTAGATGAACTCATCCTGATTATAGTATCCCCCTTTACTATACTTATATACATATATTTCCCATTTTTTTAAAAATAATGACAAAAGGAGTATGACTTACAATTTGTCAAAAATGGTAGGATGGGCATTCTTAAGAGTTTCCAGTAGCTTCTCGCATTCCTCTTTTAAATGCTCGAGGGTTAATTTCTCTAGGTTGATAGGAGCATGCATATCATATATGTTGTCGGTTATTGACAATTATAGGGTGGCAACTAAATTCTGTTAGAGTAATCATCTTTTATGCTTCTTAATTAAATCACATTAGTTTAATTAATTAAGTTGTTTTATTACTCTTATTGCTTAAGTTGTCTCTTAGGTGCATTATAATTAATATTTATATTAATTATTAATGCACAACCTATCTTTTATTCCCTTTAGGATTTCGTTCACCTTTTTAAGGTCAAACTTGTAATTATTGTTTCATAACTTGGAATACAATTTTTGCTCTCACATTTGGAGTAATTCTGAGTTATGCTTTTTCTTCCTTTTTGCTTCTCTCCTGTAATAGGTTATATGCATGCAGGTGTTCTTTGGGTTCTATGGATTTATATTTCTCAAATCCTACATGGTATCAGAGTTGTACTGTTGTTGCTTATTCTGGTGTTTTCTAAAGCAAAGATTTGAAGGCAAAAATCTCATCTTTTTGGGGTTTTGTCTTCAATATGAAGGTGAATAATTTTTTGGTGCATTTTGGGTGCAAACGGACCTCACCATCGTGCTCAAAAGGCTTGAGAAATTATATTTTCATATAAAGTTTGTATATTTTGGCTATAGTGGCCTCTAGTGCATTTTTTTCTCTCCTAGGCCATACAACACAATTTTCGAGACAAAAAAATTAAAAAAACAAACAAAAAACATTGATTTTTGTTGCGTAGGCAGCGCACCGCCCGCGCGCCACCCGTGCCTGGCCGTCACCGGCCAGCGCCGCCGGGAGCCATCGCGGAGTAGCGGTGCCACCCGCGCACCATTAGGCTGCCACCTGTGTGCCACCAGGCCTCTACTTGCTTGCGACCGGGTTGCTCCTCTTGCTAACCTCACCTTTCCGACAAGTGATGTCACCTTTTTGTGAGCAGAATTTTTTCTGGCGGCAGACATTTTTTTTTGGCGTGATAGCTTCATGACGGTCAAACGACTGTCAATTTATTTGCAATGCCTGGCGACGGTCATTTGGATGTCAAATTTTTTCAATGATTGTGTTTTTCTAGTGAGTTGCTATTTCTTACCTCCTGTCAGTCTTTTGGCCGTAAATTGAGCATACAATATCATTTTTCAGAGAATGAGATATCGTCAAAAATCTCTTTCTGAGCCAGAGACCACCATGTAGGTTTTGTATGCAAATTTGAGTGTTTGAGTACCTGATTTCAACGTCTAAGTAGAGGCTTCAGTTTCCTCCCTCTCTGCATCTAGCGTCTAGGTTTTCCTCTTGTGTTTTGTGCTCTCTAAGTTATTTTTTGGTGTACAGGGGATAGTCTACTACTTTGTGGGGGGTGCATTTTACTTTCTATCATTTACTTTAGAAAGACCCTTTTGCTTCCATCTTCTTTCTCTCAATGTCAGACCCTTCAATTACCCGACTAACACCACATAACTACCACACCTGGAAAGCACACATGACCAGGCTACTCATGTCACATGGCTTATGGTCTTGTCTAGATGAGAACCAACCTATTTTGCAGCATCATTTTGAGACTCTTCAGCACAGGAACAAAATGGATGAAGTCATGGGCTTAATTGCACTAAAAATTTTAGACAGTCTCTTGTTTCACCTGCAGAGCTTGAACACTCCTTGGGCCATTTGGGGAAAGTTTACAGATTTGTTTGGCACAGTGAATGAGTTTCGGGCACTACAGCTTGATGCAAAGTTGACCTCTTTGACTCATGTTGGTTTTCCCACTATTGAGGACTTCTTGATGAAATTCAAGTCTCTACGTTCAATTTTACAAGGATGTGGGAAAAAGAAGACAGATGATGAGTGTGTCTTTCTAATACTCTCAAAGTTGTGAGGATGGTATCAAATCTTTTCTTTTACTTTCTACTCCACTATGGATGCTTTGGGTGCTAGGCACACCATGTATTCCTTTGAGACCTTATGTGATCAGTTGACACGGGAATAGGCAAAGATCCAATAGATGTATGATTTTGGATCCATGAGCCAAACATTGGTAGCTCAATCTTTATAGGGGAAACCAAAATAGAAAGCCAAACTGAAGAAAGATTCAGCAGGCAGTGAGTCTTCCTCCAAACCTGTACAAAAAACTGATTCAAAACCTCCAGCTCGCCCTTTAAAGGGTAAATCTTCTTTGAAGTCTGTTGAGTCTTCCTCCAAGACTAAGAAGAAAACTAGTGAAACTTGTAGCTTTTGTGGCAAGGATGGACATCTTTTTTCTAGGTGTTGGAAAAATTTGGAGGCTTTAGAAGCAACCATGCAGGAGCATCACATTTATTCTCCTCAGTCCACATCCTCCCCTGGAGGGAAAGGTCATGCTCTTACTACACGAGCATCAACTTTTGGGCCCACTTAGATTTTGGATTTCGGTGCTTCTCACCACATGAATCACACTCAGCAGTTGGTCACCTCACTTGCTCCTTGTGCTACTTCACATATTATTGTTGGGAACTCATCACATCTTTCAGTTTTGGGTTTTGGTTCTAGTGCATTAGTTGGGGGTTCTCTTAAGAATGTTCTTGTGGTTCCTGATATCTTGACGAACCTATTATCTATCTATCAGATTTTCCACTCTAGCTCTAGTAAGACAGTTGAGTTCTCACCACATGATGTGGTTATTTGGGACCTCCAAGATTCTAATTTGATTGTAGCTATTGGGAGTGTTGACCCTACATCCCGCTTATACATATTTGATGGATTTGAGCCTTCTAATGGTACAGGTTCTTCTCTTATAGCACATGAAGATTCAGTGAGCAGGCTTTGGCATGAGCGTTTAGGTCATGTAAATTACAAATATCTTTAGCAAATGAGCACACAGGCACTTTTTCTTGGGCTTCCTTGGATTTCTTGCACTAATGGTGTTTGTTAGGGTTGTGTTCTTGGCAAATAACATAGGGATCCTTTTCCTCAAGGATGAGCTACTCGTGCTTTGGCCACTAGAGTTGATTCATAGTGACCTCATGTCATTTCCTACTCCTTTTTCTGGTGCTAGATATGTGCTTACTTTCATTGATGAATTCTCCAAGCGCACATGGGTGTACTTTCTCAAGTACAAGTCTGATGTCTTTGATTCATTTCGAATCTTCAAGACATTTGTGGAGAAGAAATCTGGTCTTTCTATTCACCGGATACATACAGATAATGGGGGGAGTATGTGAATCTATCTTTCAGGTATTTTTGCTTTGAATATGGTCTACAACATCAATTTTTAGTTCCCTACACCCCTCAGCAGAATGGTGTGGCAAAGAGAAAGAACATAACACTTCTACAGATGAAAAATTGTATGATTTAGTCTCGGTCCATGGATTTGTCTTTTTGGGAAAAGGCAGTCAATTGTGCCAACTATATTCAGGATCAGATGCCCCACAAGGCAGTTCAACATATGAATCTCAAGGAGGCTTGGTCTCATGTCAAGCCTGATGTATCTTCATTCTAATTTGTTGGTAGTGAAGCATGGGCATTTATACCTGATGATCAGAGGAGAGCAATGGAGAGGAAGAGCTGATACCTCATTTTTGTTGGCTACTGTGAGGATGTCAAGGCATACAAGTTGTTTGATCTTGATTCTAGAGAGGTCTTGTTTCAACAAGATGTCCAGTTTGATGAGTGCCTTCCTGCAGTAGATACCCTGACTCTAGAGCCTACTTCACCTACCACTACTCCCTCATCTCTTCCAGATTCTTTTCAGTACGATGAGGATGATAATCTTGGTGATCCCCATTTACCTCCACCACAGGATCCTCATCAGATGCCTAGATGGGCCCGTGTTACTGTTGAGGTTGCAGGATCTTTGGCAGGTGACCCTTCATCTTCCCGTTGCACCCGGTCTCATATTGCGGGTTCTAGCCTTCTAAGTAATGCTATTTGTGGTGATCCTCAGACTTTCATTCTGAGTGGAACAGTGCTATGGAGGAGGAGTATTCTTGATTGATAAAGAATCATACATGGAATCTTTGTTCTCTTCCTAAGGGAAGAGAATTAGTGCAATGCAAGTGGTTGTATCGTACTAAGTTTGTTGTTGATGGTTCTATTTATAAGTACAAGGCATGTCTTGTTTTGAAGGTTTTTTCATAGGTTGAGGGTATTGATTACACTGAGACATTTGCCCCTCTCACCAAGATGAATTCTATTCACATTGTCTTATCCCTTGCAGCTTCTCAGGGATGGCCCATTTTTCAGATGGATGTGAAGAGTGCATTCTTGCACGATGATCATACTGAGGATACTTACATGGAGCAACCTCAGGGATTTGTGCAAGATTCCTCCTTGGTTTTCAGACTTCGACGTTCTTTGTATGGTCTCAAACAGGCCCCTCGGGCTTGGTATGAGAAGATGGACTCTTTTTTTCTTTCTACACGATTCACACATTATCATTCTGATCCTACAGTCTACATTCGGTGTCTTGAGGATGAGGTTTTGATCATTGTGCTATATGTTGATGATCTTCTTATCACAGGTAGCTCATCTTCTATGATTCAGGATGTTCAACGCGCATTGATGGAGTAGTTTGAGATGACTGATCTTGGTCTGTTACACTAATTTCTTGGTCTTCATATTTTTTAGACCTCTATTGGGATCTTCATTTACCAGCAAAAGTATGCTCTTGACATGCTTTGGCACTTTGACATGCTTGATTGAAAGCATGCTCCCGCACCTTTTCAATTAGGTGTTACCTTGTCTACCTCTTGCACTTCGCCTTTAGTGGATCTTACATTGTCTCGGTAGTTGGTTGGTAGTTTGTTGTACCTGACACACACTCGTCCTAATCTTTCCTTTGCAGTTGGTCTTGTCTCTCGGTTTTCACACGAGCCTCCTGAGAGCCATTGGCAAGCTGCCAAGCGTATTTTGAGATACATTCAGGGCACTATTTTGTATGGCATTCACTACATATCAGGGGCTCCTCACATTATTGGCTTCACTAACTCAGATTGGGTTGGTGATGTTGATGATCAAAAGTCTACTTTTGGCTTTTTGTTTTTGTCTTGGCTCTGGTCCTATCACATGGTCATGCAAGAAGCAGAATGCTCGTGCACTTTCATCTACAAAGGCTGAGTACAAAGCTACAGTGCACGCTAGTCAAGAGATTTTATGGTTTTGGTAGTTGATGACTGAGTTTGGTTTTCCTCCTAATCATCCCACTATTATGTGGTGCGATAATCAGAGTGCTATTCACATTTCCTGCAACCCGGTGGAGCATCAGCGTACTAAACACATTAAGCTTCGTATGCATTTCATTTTACCTGATGGTGTTCTCATTTTGGAGTACATTCCCACTAATGTAGAGGTTGTTGACATCTTCACTAAACCTTTTGCATCTCTGCGCTATCTTCAGTTGCGTTCTATGCTTGGGGTGACAGAAGTTGTCCTTGGGGGTCTTCTTGAGGCCTTCCTTCCTTCATGTTTTTTTCAACATGTTTGTTCTATCTCTTTTTGGAGAGGGGTTTTTCCCACTGGGTTTTCTCCTTTGTCTCCGGTTTACAAATATTTCCTTGTATTGGGTACCTGATTAGGCCTTGTTGCCGGGACCCATTTCCTGCTTTTATAGCTATGCTAGGTTAGCTTACCCCTTGAGCTTAGCTTAAGGGGGAGGGGGGTTAGAGTAATCATCTTTTATGCTTATTAATTAAATCACATTTTTTAAATTAATTAAGTTATTTTATTACTCTTATTGCTTAAGCTATCTCTTAGGTGCATTATAATTAATATTTATATTAAGTATTAATGTGCAATCTAGCTTTTATTCCCTTTAGGGTTTTGTTCACCTTTTTAAGGTTGAACTTGTAATTATTGTTTCATAACTTGGAATACAATTTTTTCTCTCACATTTAGAAGTAATTTTGAGTTCTGGTTTTTCTTCCTTTTTGCTTCTCTCCTATGACAGATTATTTGCATGCAGGTGTTCTTTGGGTTCTGTGGATTTGTATTTCTCAAATCCTAGAAAATCTTTGCCAGTGTCACATGTTTTTTCATCATTACCAAATGTGATAGTAATGTTTCCTATAGCTCGGTTACTTGTTCTCTTATTTGCTCCTCTTCTTTTTCAATTCTAGTCTCAACCACTTGGTTTGGAGAACTTTGTTGTAATGCATCTGCAATGCATGTTGCTCGGTTGATAGACTGGTTGCACTATCCTTTAGATCTTGATCTATTTGCTTTAGCTTTTCGCTAATCTTGGTAGTGAAGTGATCTAGAGTGTATAACTTATGTAGAATTATAATGGCTTAAGTTATAATATTTTTTAAACCACTTACAAATTCAGACAGAGTTACCTTATTAACTGCCACTACCTAGCTGATCTTCTCTGTGACTTTTTATTGTATCTTCTTTTCTACTCTTTCTTCCAATTTCTAATAAGCATCAACATTAGGTTTGTTAATGGCCTCAGTAAGTTGTGCAAGTTAATCAATGTTGGGAGTCATTTCATTGATAGCTAAGTTAGGAACAACTTGTTGTAGGATCTCCTTGGCGACTTCTAATACTTGTGCATTTTTATGTCCTCGCCTTAACTTGTCCTGTGCTGATTTCCTAGTGCATAATTCACCATATTTATTCAATGTTTCTAGATCAAGTATTCCTTGATCCCATGCTGGAATCTCTACGATTTCATCTAAATTTATTGCGTCTTTTCTTCCTTTCTTCTTCTTCTTTTTCTTTCCTTGAACATTGGATGAAGGAGATAAAGTTAATGCTAATTGAGCCTTGTGCTCGGGTTCAAGCTTTGTTGGCTCGGTACTTGGTGTGATGACTTGGTGAGGTGTCTCGGTAACTGACTTTGTATCTATAGTAGAAGTATCTAATGTATTATCTATATTATATTCACCTTTAGTTTCTGCATTAGTGGTATCTTTTTGTGCATCACCTTGGGTAGTTCCACCACTATGCCCAGTCTGTGTACCTTGCTTATCACCATTATCTTTAGTTGTATTTGTGGCCTTCTTGGGTGTCTTTTGTTGTGCTTAACTTTCAATCTCAATTTCTTTTACCAACATAGGTAACTGAACTGGTACATTAGCTCGGGGGACCTTTGTTGTGTCTTGTTCATTCATGGTCTCGGTTGCTCCAAATATATCATCTTCCTAAGCTTTATCATTAGGATCACCTTCAGTGATGTCATTTACTGTGATCTGTAGGTGACTCATATTAGTCAATAGTTGAGGAATTCCATCTAATACATTGTTAACATCTGCATCATCAACATCTATGGGCTATGTGCTTGGTCGATCTTCCTTGGTGTCAACTTTAGATGCAATGTCTATCTCTTCCTTGGTATCCTGGATTTCCTTCTAGAATATTTAGTGCTTGTTCCTTCTTAGGAAATTTTTTGGCATACTGCTTCATTATATCATTTATTTTCTCAACTGTATAATCAGCTTTAATAAGAGTGAGAGTTGCTTCTCTCATCTGTTTCTCAGTTTGAAGTGCATAGGTCCATCTTTTTGATATCTTATCATACAACTCGAAAGGAAGGTAGGTAGAAAATTCAACTAGAACTTGTTTAAAGTTGATCATCATACCTGTAATTACTTCTTCAAGTTTTTCCTTGTTCTCGGTAGTTAGATCAAAATATGCATGTATCTTTGGATGTCCTAATCGTCCAGTTGTAAGGATTGCTTCTACAATTTCATCAATTGTCTAAGGTATCTTATTATGTACAACCTTGAATTGATCTGGATTGTCATCAGAATCATCCTTGTCATCTTTGTTCCTTACATATCTCTTCATTTGCCTCGATGCAGGATTCTTAGTAGTACCCTTTTGTTTTATTGTTTGGTAAGTGAGCTTCGGTGAGGGTCCTATAATTTTTGCTACACCTTTCTTCAAATGTGGTGAATCCACAGTCACAAATTGTGATCTGGTCTATGATGGAGACTCAGTCTTTATGTTTTTTTCCCTTTTGGTCTTAGGTGCCTTATCTTGTGTTTCATTTGAATCAGTGGCATCAGCATCATGTTTGGGCTCATCATCTTGACCGACTGAAGTCTGCTCCTTGGTTTCATCAATAGAATTTTCTAATTTTTCATCTGTGATTGCAAATTTTCTCTTCAAAGTCTTCATAATTTTTGTCTTTTTCCTGCTCATCTTTTGAACTTGTAGACCAATAGTGATTCGGGTCTGGGCTTCATCAAATGTTCCAAATCTTATGGCAGATTTATCAATAGGATCATTCAACAATTTTTCAATAGCTTCAGATGTAATGTCAATATCTAACTCATAATCTAATGAAGGTAGCCATGTTGTCCTTGGTTGAGCTTCCTTGATTAGAGTTGTATCGGTGGCAGCTACAAAACATATTTCATCTTTGTATTTTTCCACTAATTACCGAGGAATTTTGGATCTCTTTTCCATTATTTCTTTAAACTTAGAAAAATATTCATCCATAAATAGCTCAAAATTCTTTCCTAGACTTGTAATGAAATCATTGATTTGCATAGTAACTAGTCAGTTTGACTTCCATTTTACTTTACTGACAGATGGAAAGAAGTTCTGCAAGTAGAAAAATGTGCATAGTAGTAGTGAACCAAACTTACATGTGTTTGATCTTGTTGATCTAATTGTGTTCATGTTTTCTTCAAATTGCCTTTGTAACAGCTCGGCTAGGTCATATTGTACTTCTTTCTTGACAATTTTATATGCTATGTCAACAGCTCTGTAAGCAATGTTGTTCAGTCTGCTGGACTGGAATATCTTGTAGCCAATGACATAAGTTCTAAATCTTAGTTCAGGATCACCGATGCAATTGATCTTCAGACCTCTACTGTCTCATTCGGCTCTTGTTAGCTTTTTTATCTTGGTTCTCAAAGGGTACCTGAGGGATTTTAATTTATCACATATAGGATACCCTGTCACAACATGAATACCATCCTTGTTTATCTTCTTGGGCTCATCCAGCCATAGCTTTCCATCATGTACATGACTCAGAACAATGCAGATCCACTTGGTCTTGAATACATTCAAGAAATTTAGGGCATTGGTTAACCCTTTAACCTCCAAATGTGTATGATCTTTCAGTTTCCCATCTGTGCATAGTGATTGATAAGTGGAAATAAGTTCAAAGTCTCTAACTTCACCTATTTTGTAGTGAATATAGGCATGTACGTCTTGGAGTAACAAAACCCTAGGTGGGATAGATGAAAATGCACATTTTTCATCTGGTTGGGTTGCAATCTGTGGATAGATATTGTAGTTGGGCTCAGTGCAAGTGGATTTCTTCACCAAAACAATTTTTTTATCCTTCTCCATCTTTGCTTTCATGGTTTGAGATGTAGATGCCAATATTTCTGGTTTTAGGGCTTGCATGAACGGTGTTTGAATAAATTGGGAATAATAGAATGCGTACTAAGTAACCTCTATTGTGCTTGGAATGTGATTAAATATCTGTAGAATGCTTGAAAATTCTCTGTTGCAACTTTTCTCTCTTTTCTCTATTATGCTCTGTGATCGCGATGTGAACAAATGAGTTCATGTCGATCAAATTTATATCAAATGACTTAGGGTGGTGCAATAAATTATTTTCACCAACCACTCAGTGAACAAAACATCATGCTCAGTTAACACTGACAATAATTTAGCTCAGTGAATGTAATAAATGCTCGGTTACCATAGCAACTCGGTTGTCTCTTCACATGTTTACTGATTGACAGTTCTAACTTGGTGCATATTAACCGACTTAAGTAGATCATAGTAATAAAAAATATAATACCATAGTGCATCTTGATTCATGATGATTTGGCATTTGTGTAATGAACATAGGAACTAATGTAAGATATAGCTTTGCAAAACATAGTTCCTACCTGCTTGTAATGCTCAGTTGGAGACGGTGGAGCCACCTAATCCATTAGATGGGGTGTCACCGACTATTGTGCTTAGTCCTCCATTATCATTTGATGCTCTCCTCCACATTTGATTTTTGATCCTTACAATTTCATCAATTGTATTGCCATTTCCATAAGTGTTTATTCGGTCTGCACAATCTCTACTTAAGTGATCGACTTTGTGACAGTGAGAGCATGTCATGCCAGAGTTTAACCAATTCCTAGACTTGGTTTGCCATTGTCTCATACAATTTTCTACAATATGTCCATATTTACCACATGTTGTACAACTACTCCAAGTGTTATAATCCCATACGTAAGCATTACCTTGTCTTCTCTGTTGATTTACCTTTTCTTGTCCTTAAGGCTTCCAGATTTGCTTTGTGTTCTTCCTGCATGCTTGAGATGTATGACTATGCACGTTGCAATTTTAGCAGTATTTATCCATGTATGGTTTCTTCTATGGTTTGTTCAACTTGGATCTACACTCATGTGCCTGATGTCCACGCTTATTACGGTTATAGAAAATACCATTAAATTTAGGAGGGTTTTTAGGAATACCTTTTGCTTTTCTTCTACAAGCATTTGATGTGTGGCATGTTTTTTCACCGTGATGGCAAGAGAGCTTCTTAGGCTTCAGGCTTGAGTATACATTCCTTTATTTAGCCTGATTTGATGATTCTCCTTGCTCGGTATACCCTAATCCGATATTGTTGTTCAGTCTTTTTTGATAGTTTAGAAATTCATCCATTCTCTCAGTGCTTTCTTTAGATCTCTTAATCGCTCCATTATGTTGTTGTAAAATCTTCAATTAATTTCTCAATTTTCCATTTTCTTCTTTCAGTACACCAATATATTAGATTCTTCTTGCAATTTCAGTATTCACTCAGTTTGCTTCATGATTCATAGCAACCACTTGATTGGTGATCTCAAATTAATGTTTAGTATGTCTCAATATCTTAGATTTTTTTCTTGTAACTTTTCAGTCATCTGCCTTCTGTCATCAACAACTATGTTTCTATCTTGTTCAAATTTATTTGCATCATTCAAGACTTCAACTATTCTAACCATTTGTGTATCTTGTCTGATCTATAGTGCTTTCACTTGTTCAGTAAGTTGTTGATTGTTCTCAGATAGCTTTGATACGATTCCTTCAAATGCATCAAATATGCTATTAGATTTAGATCTAGATGAGTCAAATGGGTCATGAATCTCTTCTTCATGATAATCAATCTCACAAGAGGGAAGTGCCATGTCCTTTCTCTTAATCAACATTTCCCTGAGTTTCTCTTTGGCTTCCTTGTATTGTTTGACATAGATATGCAACTGTAACTTTTGATTTATAATAGTTTTATCAAGTGTATACCTTTCTATTTTAAGATCTTTTCTCTTCAGCGATTAAACCTTCAAAACAAGAGAACTAGCTTTGATACCAATTGTTGGGATAATGGCAAGGGTGTGTACTAAGAGGGAAGGGGTGAATCATTACCCTTAAAAAATTTTAATCAATTATTTGTAAGCATTGTTCTGTATTAACCGACTGAGTAGATTGCATACACCAAACATATAGTATCTCTACTAAAATGTAAATGCATATAAAATAAACAATACATGTATTAAGTACTCATGACACTAGTATTTTGGTATCGCAGAAAACCCCCGTTAGAAGGTAAAAAATGTGGTGGGGATGAGACCCACAAAACTTCACTACTGCAATAAATAAAGTAGCATGTTAAAGCTTACAAAGAATGATCACTTCTGATGATATTACCCTGTTAGGAGTAACAATGAGATCGATTAGATCTACCTCTTGCGAGGATTTTGCAACACAAGTTATGTCTGAACTCGGTTAAGAGATTTATAAAAATATGGTTAAGTCTACTTTGTTAAGAGATTTAGGGGTCTATTACAATTGTTAGAGAGTAATATAAGTTTGATCTGAAACATATACAATCTCAATATTACTGATACAGATCCATTAAGTACATTCAAAACATATCACCTTAATATGAATAATAATACCTTCTGCTCTGTACTACTTGGTAACCTTGCTTCTGTTCTGAAAATTGATTCTTGCAATGTAGTATCTATCCTTGAAATCCCTTGTCTCATCTCTGATGTCTGTGGTATGGCTGCTACTTGATTATTTCTTGATCAACATACATTACAAAATTTGACATCTATGCATTTATATATCAAACTCTATGACCTAATTAGGGTTTCACAATTACATCCCTACTTATAGATCAACGGTGTAAATAATTTACCTTGATCATCTAACATAGGAGACACAAACAAATAAGGTTCTATATCTGTAATTAATGCTCTCCTTGGTCGTGTAAACCATTATCTAGGTCAGAAAAAAAGTTGTTACATAGAATAATGTGCCAAAATAAACTTTTTGTGGCCTCTGGTCCACTCGGTTATTGTTATCTCTCGATGCTTAGTGTAGTCTATCTATCTCAGTGTTGTCTACTGCTTGGTGTAGTCTGTCAGCTCAGGTATCACTGTACTCAGTTAACTTTGGGCGTGATTAGTGCTCTCAGTTAACTCTGGACTTTGGTAAATATACCAACTGTCCTGTTTGTGACTCTGTTAGCGATTTTCCATGTTGAGTGCTTGAATACTAATGACAACTTCAATGCTTAATTGGAGTAACAATAATGTGCTTAATGATTGGCGAGCGTGATTTATGGATCTTGGCAAATAACTAATGATTTATATTTGATAATTACATGTGTAAGGTACCACTTGTATCTTAGCAAGGTTCTATGTAATTATTTATGCATTGGGGAAGTCTTAACAGGATGACCTAATTGTTTATTGTAACTTGTATAAAGGAAATAAATGTCTTGATGTGTAAGATGAAAGTTGGATGTATTGGATGTTACGAGCATGTGGATGCGAGTTCTGTTGGATGTAGATTAGTAATTGTATTTGGATTTCACTTCATTAGAACTGTATAGGAAAAACAAGTTGCTACCAGTCAGTTCACTGCTATAAGTATACTACTATAATTCATTTTGGATAGCGAGTCCAGAAGGTGGGTTTAACCTTCAGAATGTGGATTTAACCTTCACTTTGGGGAGTGTTCTCAGGCAGCGAGCTCATCATTTCATTCAACTCCTAGCAGGGTTTGTCCTTTAATAGGGACTTGTACGGGATGTAATAATCAACTCCTAACAAGGCTAGATATTCTAATAGGGATACAATATTTCTAGTGCATTATTTATGGGTGCTAATTCCCACCAGGGTTTTTTTTCCCTTTATAGGGTTTCCTCGACAACAAAATACTTGTGTTATGGTATTGTTCTTAAAGTGTTCATATTTTCCTTAAGTATTTGGTTTAAATTTTAATTATTTGGCATACAACTTATTCACCCCCCCCCCTCTCAGTTGTATTATTCCTAAAAAATATTTTGTGCATATTGTAAAAATGTAGATTGTAAAAATACATATTTAAGACGGGATTTGCAAATTTGGTGTTTGTGGATGAGAAAAATATGTGTTCGAGAGAATGAACAAACATAGAATTAACAATAAACCTTATACCTTCTCCTCCTTGATTGAACTAAAGTGATGCACCAAACTCAGTTTGATTTTCTCCTTTGGTTTTAGATACGTTGATTTATCTCCAAGCAAAATAACAATACAGATTTCAAAGAGATTTTAGTGTAATGGAAGCATGATTATAGACTATTATAGGTCGAAGGGAGGAGACTCCAATTTATAGAGTTTGAAGTGCTAGAATGGAGGGTCAAGATTCAAAGTGGCATGAAGGACTAGGATTGTATGAGAGGAGATGACTTGAACTGATGGCTTAGCCTTGTGACAAGTAATAGAAGGTGAGGGCATAGGAAAGAGACTCATGTCATGGGGAAGAGAGCAAGGTGTGCTCACACGTTTGAGCACATCTTTGGAAGAACAAGGAGATGGCAAGTGTGCGTAAAAGAGGAAAAATAGAAGGTAAGAGTGAAAATGTGACAAATGGAGAAAAAAGGAAAGTGTAACAAAGCTACATGGGAAGAGTTGTCTCACACATGTAGGAACACCAAATACAATAGTTGATAGAATAGTGACTTGAAGTGGGAAAGTGGCTTGTGCATGTCATGTTGCCCGTATTTTTAGGTTTGAAGATTTGAGTTGAATTTTAAAGTACAAAAAATGCTAATGAGGTTAGAAAAAAAAAGAGATTAGTTGTATTAATTTAATAATTAGGGGTTAAAAGAAATTAAGAATTTTGGCTAAAGTTAAGTTTAACTAATTAGAATTAACCAAAATTTAGAAGAATAGTTTGAATCACAATTAATTTGAGAAAGAGAATAATAATTAATTAAATATAAATTAATTAATTATTAAATAAAAAGAATAATGTAAGCCTAAATTATTAAATTAAGAGCGTTTAATTAATTACATTTTCTTAACACCTTGAAATAATAGTAATAATATTTTGGTCCTATGATCAATATATATTGCTTAAACATGTATTTTTTATTTTCAAAATTCATAAATAAATTTTATCAAACCAGATTATCCTTCAAAGATAAGGAAACCAAATTTTTTTGGCCCTCGCCACATCGGATTCATGACCCTCTCCATTGTATCAATGTTAGAGTAATGATAAGTTTTTATATTAAATGTGTTCAGGTTAATTTTTACAAAGGATGGATTAGGTTTCTTTTATTATAGCTTGCTTAATTTTATTTATAAAAAAATATTTTATATAGTAATACACTACAACAAAAAATCACCAAAAATCATATGTTCAAATCATAAAGAAAAGGTTAAAAAATGTCATGAAAAGAATGGTGTACACCTTGCATAAGAAAGAAAAGTAAATAGTAAAGAAAAGTTGAAAAATGTTGAAGAAAAGGGTGATGTCTATTTATAGGAGAAAAGAAGTACTTTGATTATATAAAAATGTGTATTATTTTTGGTATGTCGTTAAATGATGTGTTTTGTCATATTCTTCGGGTTCATTTGTAAAGTTGAATATAACATTAGTTAGATATTTTATATGTGGGTAACGCACAAAATATATTTAATAATTAAAAATTTAATACTAAAAAATAAATGTTGGGGTCAATGGTTTTATGTACTCATGGTTTTGAGGCATATAGTTTTATCTTACCATTCAGTTGTTTTGTGTCAACTTAAGTTTATAAAAGTACATGTTTAGTGGTTAAGATTGGCTAGTTGCTTGTTTGGTTTCAATGTCATTTATATTGAGCTCTCTTGTAAAATGTATAACATGGAATGTGTGATTACATATTTAGACAAATAGAGTATACATTGGAGGAGCTTGATGTTTCAAGAGAATTCATGGGATTGTATAAGTATTTTGTATTATTTCATTTCTCAATATCCATCTATCTCCCATTTGTATAAGAGTTTTGTATTATCTCATTACTCAATATCTTTCTATATTTCTCAGTATCTCTCATCTCCCTTTTTATCTTTATTTTGTCTCCCTCTATCAATTTATCTATTGCTCACTCTCTCTTTATCTCCTAATAGTATAGGTTTTTTATTTTCTTTATGTTAGGGGGGATATCTATTTTTCTTACACGTATTTTTTTAAGCTTTCTTAGGTTAGTAGTGTAGTATGTAAAATGTAAATAAAGGAATAAGTGATAAGCAACTAAAACTTATTCCTACATATCTACATACACCTCAAAAGATATGGAGAAAGCATGTAAATGAGAATAAATGACAATAAGAAAATAAGTTTAATCTGCTCAAAACAACACATGCAAACCTCCCAAATGAAGAAGTGTGGATGATTGTTGGAATGTGGTTGCTCACAATCCTGCATCATAACAATGTGATGAAACAACTTGTTTAAGGAGATGAGAGGGCTCTTCTTTTATAGGATTTTTAGGGAAATGGATGGTTGAGATTCAAAATTGGATGAAGGGCTAGGATTGCACAAGGTCAATGATGTGGCCATGAGGTGGAGGCCAAGTGGAGGCCAAGTGGATTAGGGTTTTGACCGTTCAAAGGGTGAAAGATGCTCACACATGTGTGAGAAACCTTTGAAAGTGATGGGTCAATGACAAGGTGTAAGAAGGTGTAAGAGGGCGTGAGAGGGTGAGAAGACCAAAGTTGCTCACACATGTGTGAGCAACTTGAGAAAGTGATGGCTCATGGTTGAGTTCACATGTCAAGGGGGACAAATGTGTAAGACTTTGTAAGAAATGTGTAAGTGGTGTATAAGAAATGCGTAAGTGGTGTGTAAGAGTCACATGTGACTTGGGTTTTCTAATTCTTTGATTAGGATTGTGCAAATGATTAGGGAGTGATTAGGTAGAAGATTGAGATTAATTAGTGGAAAGTGGGGTAGAAGGATGGGTTAGGTTAGGGAAGTGAGGTTAGGTGAGGGTTAAAGTTAGGATTCATGTGCTCAAATAGAATTCAATGCAATATTTAATTTCAAGTGGGAAAAAAGGGATAAGCTAGGTTAGTTTAATTAATTTAAGAATTAATTAAACTTTAGGGAAATGTAATAGGATAAGACTAAATAAATGTAAATTTATTTAATTAGGGATAGGGATAAAGAAGATTCTTAATTAAATAAATGAAAATTTATTTAATTAAAGGTAAGATAGGGATTATTAAATAAATAATAAATATCTATTTAATTATTCTAGGATAAGGGTAATGGACAAATTTTAGTGTCTACATTTTGCCCCTCTTTGATGTAGCATCGTGAAATGATGTTGGATCAAAGAAGATTAAAATATAGTGGATAAAATGGATAAGACTAGTAGCATGATGCCCCAGTCACTAGAGGATGAAGAAGGATGATGAGGAAGGAGTGGTATTTCCCCTTGAGAGGACATGTGGGTTCAGAGAACACAAGTGTGCTCTCGAAATGGATAGGAATTATAGGATGAAAGGGGAAAGGAGAGGGATGATGAAGGAAGAATAGATAAAGTAATGCCACAATGGCGTGAGCAACCTAAATTTGATATTGTACAGGACACTGTGTATGCACCCTAACATGGTCGCCTAGACTATGGCCCTCATTTATCAATTTATCAAAATTCATGAATCAATAGTTTGAAACATTTTCAATTCAAATCAATTTCCTTGATCAAATTGTAATTAATTCAATTATTTCAATATTTCCTAAGGTTTGATCATTTTTATTTAATTAAAAGATTTAATCTCCCTTTTAATTAAAT